>JAJAVP010000263.1:0-38540 GCA_020740425.3 Heterorhabditis indica | reverse complement strand
AATTATTTCCGGAAATAAAAGAGGCTACCGATTCTTAATTCACTAGTCTTGAGAAAACGATATGTTATCCTCTGAACTCCGACGTTTAGCGAATCGGTTCTGATTTAATGGCATTAAATTTGATCTTGATTTGTGGTAAGTAGTTACATTTTATATAGGACATTCCTAGTGAAAAGTATTTTTATGTTAAATGAAGTCGTATAGGGTTTCTCTGGAACCATGAAAATTTATTGAGTTAATTGTTTATAATATAATGTGATGTCTCCTATTGTCTTGAAACTAGTGAGGAAAAAATACTTTATTTTCAGGTTATTTCAATGCTTTTTCGCCCCTTAGTGAACGGGAAAGAGCACATTGATTTTGTCATTTATACAGCCCATTCATTTAGGTCTACAGTCTCGTTCATGGTCGAAAAGATTCTAAAGTCGGTGATATAATACATATTTTGTTTCTATATTTTCCTTATGATCACATTTACTATAATAATTATGGTATCTTGCAGTGGATATTCACATTTTGTTCGCTGTGTTCGTGCTAACAATGAACATATGTCGGGACGATTCGATCTGCCAACAGTGTCACGGCAGTTAAAGTCTCTTGCCATCATCGACGTTCTCCATTTTCGCCTAGCTGGTTACACAGTAAAAATGCCATTCCAGGAGTTTACTAGAAGGTAGAATCTATGACTTGAATTCTTAAATACATTGATAATGCCAATTATATTTTCAGTTTTCGGTGCATATTACCCTCAGATATTGCTTTATGTCAAAATCAGAAAGAAATTATTGTCGATATTCTCGATGGTCAAGGTGTTAAATATGCTGACGATTATCAGATTGGTATGTTTAATGTTTGTTTTAATATTAGGTGTATCCAAGAGTTTTAGTTGTTTTTATCCAAACTTCTAGTTTATTCCAATATTATATAAAATAGAATTAAATCATCAAAATATCTTTCTTCGCTTTCTATGACCTTCTGCCATCTCGGGTAAATTTCGAATTCCTTCGCGAAAGAACAACCTCGGCTTGGAGACAATGAATTCATCGACCCATTTTCGTACGTTGGTGACATCTCGATAACGCTCTCCAACTAAACAATTCTGCATCGACCGAAATAAATGGTAATCCAAAGGCGCCAAGTCGGCGGAATAAGCCGCATGCGGGAGAACTTCCCAACCCAAGTTCAAAATAGTCTGCTGAGTACTTAGAGCAATATGCAGCTTAGCGTTGTCATGCAGCAAAATGATCTTCCTACTTTCTTGCCTAGTAAATGGTCTTTTCTGTTGCATTAAGTCGGCCAAATTAGTCAGTTGGCGACAGTAGTGTTCAGCAGTAACCGTTTCACCCGGTTGGAGGAGTTCGTAAAACAGCACACCATTCATATCCCACCAGATGCACAAAAGAATTTCTTCGACACGGATGTTTGCTCTTGGCGTTGATGTTGATAGCTGGCAGGGGTCTACCCAAGAATGTGTGCGTTTAGGATTGTCGTATATGACCTATGGTTTTTCGGAGAGTTCATGCGGTGCCCACTTTCCGAGCTTCGAAATCTTTCCCATCTCATGCAATCGTCTCGAAATTGTTGCTCGACCAACCCTCAGCTGTACTGCGAGCTCCTTGTGCTTGCGATGGATTTTAATTCAACAATGATTCCAAAGAATCAGTCTTCGACGTTCGTGGCGCTCCAGAACGTTTTCGGTTACCGATATAAAAATCACCGGCTCTAAAACGTCGGAACCAATATCTGCAAGTGCTGTGGGAAACAACATCTTCGCCAAGAATGGAGCTAATGGATTCGCATGCTCCAGCAGCACTTTTCCCTTGCTGGAACTCGTAGAGAATGCAGTGACGAATAGGCAGTTGTCGGTGGCTCATTACGTTTGCCACTGTCTTGTGAGGATTTGTTTACCATTAAATCGCAACATATGACTTTCCAATAACTACAAGGCTAACACTACAAATAGGTAAAAAGGCGGGAATTCATTTAAGTTTTAAATAGTTATACCAGAGTGTTGAAAAAAAACAACTAAGACTCTTGGATACACTTAATACAATATGGAGTGGATATTAATATTTTCCACCTTAGGTTCAAATTATGTTTTTCTCCGAGAACGACTTGCGGATAAATTACATTCTGCTAGAAGAAAAATAAGAAGAGATGCAGCTTACATAATACAGAAAATAATGAGGGCACACTTTTGTAGACGACGTTATTTAGAAAAAAAGAAAGCAGTGATAAAGATTCAAGCGGGATTCAGAGGATGGAAAACGAGGTGAATAGTTTGAATTATTTACTTAAATTTAACTAGTATTTTGATTATGTTTTAATACTTTAGAAAAGAAACAGCTGTGCTACGTGAACAACTTTTTAAAACTCTTGGTACTCAAACTAGAAGAAACAGAAGATTGAAAGCTTATAACGACTCACTTTTATCTGGGGAAATTAGTGAGGTAATTTACTTATTTATAACTTACACATATAATGTTTATACGAGAAAATATATGTCGTATTATTAGAGCTCATCACCCTCTCTGATTGGGAATATGGATGTGGGAGATGATCTTATGTGTACATTGCAAAGATTCCAAACAAAGCCTGAAAAATTCCCGGAGTTAAAAACCACTACTAGTTACCTCGGAATTCCCTGCAAAAAAACTACCGACACTATTGAATCAATTACTTTTGAAAATTTTGCACAGGAAAACTTCAAGGTATTCTAAATTTTTAACAAATGTACGATTCATTTTTGAAACAAATGTTCTAGGGACATTTACTTGAGCAAAGACGTGAACCCATTTTAACTCCATTCCTACATAAAGATAATGACTTAGATTTTCGAAAGTCCATTGATATTTTCAAACTTATTCTTAAGTATATTAATGACAGAAGCTTGACACAACTACAACTTGACGATCTAAGTCGATGTATCATGCAACAGGTACTTTAAGCATTTATTTATTACTAATATAAGCTATAATGAATAATAATTTTTTCATCATTTAAGGGAATAACGAATCCCTGTCAAAGAGACGAGATTGTGGTACAAATCTGTAACCAAACATATCGTAATCGAGATAAACAAGCCGCAGATCGTGGGTGGAGACTAGCAGCGTTGGCAGTTGGAACGTTCCCTATATCTGAGAATATACTTTCAATGCTTTTTAGGTATTAGTGATTTGTATCTCACATTATAGATTACACAACTTATTGGGGTTTCAGCTACTTTGATGAACAACCAGCATTGTTGAAAAATTACTTGCTAACAACACTTATGAGACGAATGGCTATTAAAGATCCTAAAGTAAGTAACAATTCAGAATATAATTATAGATTTTAGTGGTTCTTACCTGGCATAAAATTAATTTCTCTACATTTAACCATTTGATTCACTAGATCCATTTTCTTTACTCAGATGGCTCGTCTTCTCCCACCTTCTTGTCTTGAAATGGGAGCTAGCGTTGGGTATCATACGGCAGTCGTTGTAGTATCAACTCAGGATGAGGTACCATTCCATGTAGAAGCTCACTCATGGGCTTCCGATGAAGATATAGTTAATCGAGTCCTTAGACATAAGTTAGTTATTTTAAATATAAGCTTATACTAAACTAGATGCTGTTTTTTTTCTACTTCATTTTAAAGTTCACTTCAGAGGAATTGGGAATCCTAGTGGATGGTCTTTAGAAGTGGAGACTGAAGACAAGATTTACTGCCCAGCAGGATCACATTTCTTTCACGATGTCATTGCAGATATAGAGAGTGTAAACGAAGAAATTAAAAGGTTTACCGAAAAGAAAATATTTTATAGGATTCCTTTATTACTTTGGTATACTTTAGATCTTACTTCTATAACTATCCTCCTGGAAGAACTATTGCGCCTGTGAATAAGAAAAACGTCGAAGCAAACAAATCACCGACAGCTAAAACTATGTATAATCATTTCCAATTATCATCTCATAATTAGTAAAATGAATTCATGATATGATTCAACTAATGCTTTTAGAACTCCTGTGGAGAAATGTGTTCGGAGAATCAATGAGGTAGAAGTAACATCTGACACTTCACGGAGAGGTCATCGCAACAGATTTTGTGATGCTATTACCAGCACACTACCTAATTCCAATAATCTTAAAGAACAACTTTCGACCAATAAGTTAGATGTTGCTGACAAATCCAATTCGGATGCAAATAATATGGATTCTGATTACTGCTACACATTACCAAATAAAAAAAAGGCTACTGCTCATGGTTAGATATTAGATATAAGTTACTGCTTCTTGTTGGATATATCACAATTCTAATAATATTCATTCCAAAATAGTGTTACGACAAAGTTCAAAAACTAATTTAGGGATAGGTTTTATAAAATTTATAAAATAAAGGTTGTAAAATATGTATTTAGTCAATCGGCTACCCTATTCAAATCAAAGTCCCACAAGAATCGACGGAAAAGAGTCACACCACATAATTCAAAAAAGCAATCAATTAGAGGTTAGGTATAGGATTGTTTTTAGCCAAATATACATGTAAATTTCACTTAGCTTTAATATTATAATCTTTAACTGGAGCAAATTATTGTAGAAACATAGCGAGGATTCAATGACTTTTTCCCAACGTCCTCCTTCACGAAACAAGGAAAATAGGTATTAATTTACTAAATATTTAAAGAAAATAAACCCAATAAAAAATTTGTAGATTAATCTATCAATCATTATTGCAGATATCAGGATTCTCATGAGAAATTATGTCAAAGACGAACAGATTTCTATGTGCCTCACTCTTATTGCCCCCAACCAACAGTAGTATGTCGAATTCTCATCTAGGGCCTATTTTTTATCTTCTACCATTACATATAGATCTTAAAATACTAAAACTGCCACAAACTTAATAGTACAGTGGTGGTTATTTCTTGAGAAAGTTACTTTTAGTAGAAATCAACTTTTCAGCCAGTTGTTCAGTATGTGCCAGTAATGATGCATCCTACTCAATCTGTAGTAACCTCCCAGTTAGTTCCTCCTCATTCAATCATCAACCAACCAATTATACCCAGCTCACAAATGGTCTCATCACAACCAGTTATGTTATCAGGGCAACCCCTAATGTCCATGCATTATAATGTTGACTATGGTGAAAATGGTTAGTATTAGTAATTTTTTGGATTTATATTATTAATATTAATCTATTTATTTCGTTTCTAGGAACCTCATTTTCAATGGGAGCCCCAGTAGGTTGTAAAGTTGAAGCTAAAATGCATAATAGTAGCGACATTGACAACCAACGCAATTTTGACTCAGTCCGATCAAGTTCACTACAAGATTTGGAGTCAGTTAGATCGAGAGAAATCTTTGGATCACAGAAAGAATGTGGATCACGACATTTAAGCAGTCGTTGTAACTGCGTGCCCAGTGAATACTCAATAATGAGTGTTGCATCTCGTATAAAACGAATACCAGTTCCAAACAATTCTCGGGATGTTGATAGATTCTTAGATGAGGTGTTCGACCAAGTATGTTGTTGCAACTTTCTAAGTTAGTTAATAATGAACAAATTGAATAGTTTAGGTGCTTTCTCCACATGAATTTAAAGAAGCCGATGTAAATGCAAACCAAATCGCGTCCTCAATTAAAGGAGGTCCTAATGGATCGACCGATTACGATACGGTATATCAACATATTCGATTTTCCATAGAAATAATTGTCAACATAACATTGAAATAATTGTTTTCATTTTATAGTTATATGATCGTTGTCCTGTGAATGGAGAAAATTATTCTCACGTTTATGACCAACTAACATATCATAATAGCAACAATCCTTACGATTATATTGATAGAGAGAATATGGTATGGATTTAACAAATGCTATAGATGATTTATCCTTTGTTTGCCTTAAAACATTCACCATTGAAATAATTTAACGTTAATCCTACAGAATATTCCTGCTGGACCTTCAGTGCATACTGTCCAGCGACAAGATGACAGATCATATCCTCAAATTGTCTCTCGAACAATTAAAACTGCTAATCAAAATAGAGAGGGACCAATAAACGAGCTCAATACGTCTCGAAGATCTAATGGTTATAGCCACATTGAGGTGGTAACTATAAAATTATAGAATCTGGTTATTAATATCATTTGGAGCTAATAAAAACGGTAACTAAATATAGTGCTTTCTAGGATAATCCAACGGAAAGATCCACCACATCTTCCCGACGTGTTCCTCATCATAGTATTATACCACCGACAACCCCTGTCCCTCCTGCACCGTCATTAACAGGACAAGTTAATCATGAAAAACAAGCCATGTTCGTCATGATGCCCGTACAGATGAATGGTAGAGTTCGTTTATCAAGTAGTATAGAAACTTAAAATTAATTTAAACGATAGGTAGAAAGTATTGATATTAAGGTGGATCAAATCAAATGGTACAAATACCTGTAATGATGACTCCACAGCTGGTAGCTCCTACTGGAGCAACTCAGAATATGGTAAATGTATAAATAAGTAAACCTTATATGTAATCAAAATCATTGTAAAAATTCAACTTCTATGCTAATAAACATTTAAAATTGTATGGCCAGATGTACTACGTACCTTCTGAGCAAGGAGTAGTTTCAACATCGCCTGAATTACCAAGGTAGGAAATTTATCCCTAAATTAAGCCTTAAAATAGTAGATTAGGTTTGGTTTAGAAAATTGCATCAATCAGTAGATGTACTATCGAGACCATCACGCACTTTAATCGACATGGAGGATAATAGGGCATCGGTTCAATTACGGATGGTTAGGATAAATTTTTTTTTGAAAATTAAAGGCATATTTTCTGAACATTGAAAATCTGAAAAGTGCATATAAAATTTAAACCGATGAGTAGTCAATTATTTTCATTTCTAAATGTCTAGTAGATTTTTAACTATGTGAGGTAATGAGTTGACTGTTTCTTATCGCTTCTTATCATGCGGTCTGCAGCAAGCATTCTTTGTTGACTGATATTGATGTTTGCTGATCGACGCATAATAGCCTTGCACGACAACGCACCTACATTAGCATTACTTTGCCTGAATTAGTCCGTATTTCCTACTATCGCCTCTCAAACAGTTAAAATTCCAGTATACCCATTTTTTGTACCGAATACTGAGTTAAATAAAAAAAATATTGAGGCTTGTTAAATTTCTTATCGCAGTACATTCTTTAAGAACAAATTATTTTGATGAAGTCCACATTTTTTTTTAGGATAGAACACTGCTTAGATCACCTGAATCGATAACGGTTGGCATACCGAATTCCTCTCCAGTTCCTCGTGCTTCGATGGATAATGCTAGTTGGCTTCAGAACCAACACTCATCACAAGCAAGGTGAAACATTCACATCATGTTTAACACTATAAAATTATATTGATACTATTCTTATGAAAACACCTATTTTAAAAATATGCAGAAAACTTGAAGTTTTAGAACATTTAGATATTATTTCTAGAAAAGAGCTTGATATAGGACAATTACCTAGAGCACGACCAAGATCAATTTCCCCCATAAAAACAGCAAAACAAGTGGTAAGAAAAATAATTCCTTGTAAAAACTATAAAAGTCCTAATTGAACATTTAAAAAATGTCCATAACTTTTACAATGTTATTTCAACTTGTTATGAAGATTTTTGGAATATTATTTTTTAATTAGCATTTTCTTATGAATTGTTTGTCGAGAATATCAGTAGGTTCTAGTATCAGCATTAGCATTAGCATTAATGTTATTCTAAGTGTAATACTATAAAATCCATCAGCTTTAAGGGACTGAACAGAATTCCACAAGAGATTTATACTGAGCCTATTGTCCAAAACACTGTGTCCAATTCGGAACACCTCAATCCGAATAAATTCCGCATTCCTGAGGTCAATCTTGTTAAGGAAATTCAATACAAAGAGCATGAAGCACTGCAGAAAATTAATGAACGAATGAAAGTGAGTGTTAGGTAGAAATCCATTGTGGGCTTAGGCTTAGATTCCCAATGGTATTTATTAAAATAATAAATAAGTCTGTTACTAACTATATACTAACAAGCTTAGTGTACCTAATGTAACTCTAATTTTATTCAAGTTAACTACCAATTTTCCTCAACTAATAGCATTTTAACTTACTAATAGCATCTACCTCCACCCGTTGACGATGTTCGTGTGTTTATTTCCAAAAAAAAAGTCGAACCACCTAAGGAAATTATTGTTGTTCCTGAGGAACCAAGAAATATTGTTCTTTCAACTGATTTCTTATCCGAAATGGCAAGTCAATTTATAAAGTTTATTAACAATAGGCATTTCATTTGTTTTAAAAGTTAACGCTTTAGTTTTGCAGCTGCTCAGTTATAGAAATTTTTTTCTAACTGCACGTAAACTAATAAAAACGGGGTCTTTTTGTTCATAATATTGAAATAGAAACAATTTACAAAAAAAATAGGCTATAATTAAATGTTATAATTATACATTTTTGGCAATTGTTTATTAAATAGTGGTAAATCAATTAAAATTTACATACCTAATAGGTAGAACAACCACGAAGTGAATGGATATATGAGGGTGAAGTGGACAGACCTGCGGAACTTCAGGAACGAATAAGAAGCCCTGTTATAGGAGGTATTAGATTAAAAAAGAATTAAATAAATTCTAACATTTCTAAACTAGAGATGTTTTTTGACCACTTTTATTTTTGAGCATTCTAGCATCTGTACCCCCTGAAGGCCGAATTCCAGCTATACCTACTTCACAGAAACCTGCAGTAAAATATGTGAAACAGCCTTGGAAACTGACTATTAGAAAGGAGGCATGAAATTTAAAGATTTCTCGGATAATCTCAAACTTCAATTTCACAATATTATACATTCATAGTATTTTATGTTACAAGTTGTTAAATTGTAACTAATACAGATATTCCTACCTGGTGAACCTCTTGATGACGTTCAAGTTATAGATCAGGTTTTTGCACAAATTATATCAGATTGTCGTAAGGGAATTGCCTATCGGATTAGAGCATATGAAAGAGACGACGTAGTTGCCATTCTTAGTAAGTCTTTTCCCATCATTATTCCTCTAAAACACATAATACAATAAATAAATATTCTGAATTTCCTAAACCATTATTTTTAAGAGGAACACAATGTACCACCAGACCTTTTAAATAAGCAATCTGAAATTCCTACTGACATTAAAGTAGCCGTCATTGAAGCCGCACGAAAATGGCCCGTGTACTTCACCCAAATATTTGAGGTAAAATAATACAACTCCACTAGTTATCTTGCCCATTAAATCCAAGAAATTAGTTCTTCTTAAAAGTGATGTAGTAAGCTAAAAGAACAGATACTTTAGGTAATTCATCTAAATAAAATTTAAAGGATAAGAAAATTGGTTTAAATAAAATAGTTAAGGGAAGCAAAACATTTAAGTCTTTAATTTTCTACATCACTACACTAACCTGATGTGATTATTCTAAAAAGTATGGCAAATATAAATATAAACAGCTTAATACCTTTTTTTTATTAATAGCTTAACATATTTTATCACTATTATAGGTCATTGAAGAACGTATGAGCGAATCTGTATCAGTGCTTCTCTCACTTGGAGAACACGGAATTCGCCTTCTTTTACACACTCCACTGGACAAAGAAAATCCACTTAAAGTGCAGGACCATTTTAGGTACAGAATACTTCACAAGGATTATTGTAGGTATAGAACCAAATAGATCTCATAGTTCTACTTTAGTTATGCCGATATTGTTGATGTGATACAAAAAGACGATGACTTAGTGTGTTTCCAAACTCACAATGGAATGTCTATTTGGTTAAGAACACGAATGGCATCACAGATCAAAAAGCAAATAGATAAATGCATGTATGGACGAGTAATGGTCAGAATTTATTGTTTCTTAAAAAGTTTATATTGTTATAATGCACTAGAATATATTAAAGATATTTCAGTCCAAACAATTTGTTCGAGCAAAAGCCGATTTCATAACAAAACAATCAAATTTGCTATCATTCAAGCAAGGAGATATTATTGAACTGGTGAATTCGAACTAGGTTTTCATTGACATTAGTTAAAACTGGAATACCATATTGCTAGATTAAATAGTAGTTTTAGGTACCTAGCCCTGAAGGTGAAAATCCACCCACAGGTTCATGGCTCTATGGGAAAATTGGAAATCAGTTCGGAAGCCTTCCTGCTCAATATGTTACGCCTATGGACCACAGTGTGAGTGTATTCATATTTATCTATCAACTGAATTTTTGTAACTAGTGATGGGATAGTTTTTAAAAAGAAGACAATTTTCTGACCTTAGATCACTGAAGGTGAGTCAGTCACACCTTTACCGCTTTCCACTGATTTTCACGAAGTCGGAGATTTAATCAACGGAAAACACGAGCACGAAAACGAGTACAAATACACAATGATGGAGTTTGCCTTAAACAACTTTCGTGGACCAAAAGGATTCGATAATCATACAACCAAGAAGAAAAACAGTGAGAGCATATGGTATTTTTAATAAAAATTTTATGCTGACTACAAATATCTCATTAAAACCTTAGATAGTACTATTCTAAATTCATCTAGAGATGAGAGTGCACAAAATTATAATATAGAGTAATGTTATACTTAGATATTGTATAGACATATGTATTAATAATTCAGTATTTATAAAGAGGTTAAAATCAAAACCTGATTTAAAATTGCATTCTTATATAAGCACGAATGCTCCTTTTCACTTTTTGGTCATGTGCTATTTGATGCTTTTTGATCTACTTTTGATACAGTTGGCATACCACCATTACAGTATAAAAATGTACAGATTGAAAATTCGTGTTCAAAAGTATATAACGAAATAAGTTATTACTGATATTTAAGAAATAATGGCAAAATAAATTTGTAAGCCAAAAATTCTGTAGACAAAGTTGGCATTGCACGGCTTTGTATCATGTGAATTTCTTCCTTTACAAGTCTTCTATAAGCATGTTTATAAGCACTTTAAGATTAGTTGACTCGTTTTATAGTTAATTTATTTAGAGAAAGAATGGACGTGGCAAGATGTAGCTCACAAGGTGAAGTTTACTGATAAACCTATAACCCATTCGCTTCTTCGACTTGAGTCAAGTGAAATGGACAAACTCGCATGTGAAACCTTCCTTTGTATGTTTGTTTCTATTATTTTTACTATCTTTAATAAATTTAAGGACAAATAAGAGAGAATTACAGGTATAATGCGTTTCATGGGTGATGAACCTATTCGTCGAGGAGAAACTGTAACTGATACAGTATATCGGCTTCTACTCATTTGTCACAAAAACACGCTTTTAAGGGATGAAGTGTATTGTCAAATTATACGACAAACAACTCACAACAAATCACCTAAGTGGGTTACAATCTATTAATTAATTACTAATTATTCAATCTATATTATCAGTAATAATGTCGCTGAAACGACTAATTAAAAATTAAGATCCGTTTTTCGACAGGCATGACAGTGCTGTTCGTGGTTGGCGCCTATTTTTAATTTTGACTGCTTATTTTGAGTGCTCACTGGCATTGCGTCCTTATCTCTTAAACTATCTCACTGAAAATGCTGATGATCCTAGAAGAGTTTATCATGGTAAATTTTGATGTCCTAATTTCCAATGTTCTAGATGTCAGCAACTGATTATAGTCTAAAATTAGAAAATTTATAGGTACGGCACAACTGTGCCTACAGAATCTAGCGCAAACGATGCGATATGGGGGCAGAAAGTATCTCTTAAGTGGAATGGAAGTAGAAGAAATAACAGTATGCTTAAATTTTAATGGATGAATAATAATTTAATAACTCACTTGATATAGTATGAATATCACATTTCTTTAGAACGGCAAAATTCTCAAGAGACAAGTCTATATGCTTCCTGGCGGACATAAAAAGATTATTAACACAAAGAGCATAACGGTTGTTGAGGAAATCATTATGGCATGTTTCATCGACAAATATCTTTAATTGAATAAATGTGGTCCACATGATATTACTCATAAAATAATATGTGTATTTACAGGAATTGTGCAAAGAAATAAATATTAGAAGTCCTTCAGAACAACAAGAATTCTCTCTCTGCTATGTTATCGAAAAAGGTTGGTTTATTCTTATGGTTCCACAGCTTTTACATGTTTCTGAAAAGAGAATTATTAAAGCTTTAGCTGAAATGGCTAAAAGATCTAAGCGTTTATTTGTTTTTCCTTAATTCACGTCAGAATAAAAAAATGCAATGTTCATACCAATAGCAACAAATACTAACAGAAAGTTTTGCAGAAAATTGTGTACAGTGCTGTGCTAATGATGAGTACGTACTAGATATATGCACTGAATTAGAACACAAAAGGCTGAAATTCTACTTTTTATTAAAGAGGATGGTTTGGGCGCTTCCTATACGGCTTGACAATCCTGTATACATTGACGCCATGTTCTTCCAGGTCCAGTTTATAGCATTTGTTCTGCATTATTTTATAGGTATTTCAATATAATCTTTAAAGTTATTGCACTGTAGAAATTTATAGATTGTAACTAACTACCTGCAAGGCTCATTTGTTTGCCTACAAGCCGGCAATCAGCTAAGTGCAGCAATGACGGATGATATCTGTCGCCTGGCGGCTTTCTTACATCTATCGTCAAATGACGAAAGAAAACAATTTGTTAGCGGGTAAGATAATGTTTCTTACTCCAAATATTTTTTGAAATTTTGTTTATTACATGAATTTACAATTCAGAAGGTCTATCACAACACTTATCCCAACGGTAGTACAAGATAGCCTAATTATGTCATTGGACTCTTGGGTAGAACGTGTCAATCACAAGTTGATGAGCATAGAGCACCACATCACACCCACAAAAGCTAGAGCCACATTCCTAGGTATATTTGAAAATAACGGAAGTAATTTATTAACTAAATAAGAGACTTTAACTTTTGTACTAAGTAGCTATCTAACAAAATAATTTCCACTTCTTATATTTTAGAAGTACTTTCAACTTGGCCACTGTTTGGAGCGACGAATTTTGCTCTAGAAGCGGCCACTGAGGAAGGTCGACCTCTTCCTCCTTTTGAACTTTCAATCGGAAAAAGTGGAATTCGATTACTTTCTCCAGTATCTCATAGGACAATCGATGAATGGGCTTTCGATAAAGTGAGAAAGTCATAATATTAAGTATTTTCCTAATTCTTACTGAAAAATAATGACTTTATAAGTCTCTAAAAACTTTTTGTGTTGTATTTATATTAGTAAATATTATATTAGATAATTTCGACAAAAGTGAGTGGAACAAGCAACTCGACGGTCATAATGACAGTTGGGACAACGAAATCAAATCGATCATTCGAATTCCGAACAAGCAACGTAAGCCTTTATAATATTTTATAAAAATAGCGCAGGAATTGGTGAACGAATTTGTTTTATTAGGTGTATTATCGCAATCTGAACTATGTGGTTAGTTATACTTAACTACTGATCCTCTAAAATGAGGCGTACCTCCGGCCTTATCTTGATTTGTGCATGTATTTTCTATTAATATAATCCCATCAATTTAGGCATCGGAAATCGTCCGTCTTGTTGGTCAACATACTTTTGTCATCAATGAAAGTAAAGGACTGCTGGAACAATAATATAAATAATATAATAGATTCTTAATATAAAATGTCTTATAAAGTTCAAAATATAATATGGATACCCTTTTATGAGCGTTATGTACAGCAACTTCACAATATGCATATTGTATTGCTAGAGTTAATAAATTGTCCTTTATATGGATTCTAATCATTCATTTTCTATTTAAAGTTTCAATTTTGCATATTATAACAACAATTATAAAAACCTGGCTTGAAAAATATTGGCTGTAACAGACGTAATAAAATTTTACATATATTCTTAATATTAATTTTGTGCATTGTCGTCCTATATTCAAAGACAACGTGGATAACGTGAGATTCCTATACAATATTATTTCATGGACTAGAGGTAATGACATAGATAAAAATATATATCAAAATGTAAAAAAATTGGTATGCATCACTAAATATTTTTAAATTTAACATACATATGACACTCCCCACCTCCTAGAATACATGGGATATGACTTTGTAGAGTGCGCAAAATCAAATCAATACAACAAAAAATTAGCTCTACCCACATTAATAATAAATAATGCAATAAAGTAACATTAATTAAAATGCATAATAACATGTGAAGGATACATGACATAATACAGGCAAACTTCATAGATTTATAATATGTAAGTCTTGTCATCTTAAATACTATTAAAGAAACATGAATGACGGACGAACCATCACAAATAGGCAGGTTGCTCTGGTCGAAGAGCTTGCACTCTTCGGATATATTCAGATTCCCGAAAAAAGTCGGACTGGAATGAGTTATGTCGGATTGTTGACATTCCTGAAATAAAATAATACTTAAAAATTGAATTTATAACCTACTATTTTCTGACATACATCTCCCAAATAATTATAAGTAATTAGTAAATAACCTGATGATGTTTCATCAATAAAGCGAAGCTTCATAAGCAATTCATGTGGCTCGAATGGGCGGTCGCGCAACTCATTGTCAAGGAAATCCCGTACATCATTCCAAGTAACCTTAATTAATATTGAGATAAATATTTGTCGTTCCTCATGATTTTTATTATAAAAGAATATAGACTACAATAGAGTTTGCATAGTGATATAACTCACTTTTCCACCTTTTTTTCTTCTCATTGCCCCTAAGAGTGCAACGATCTCCTTAAGCTCTTCGCTCATTCCAAGGAATCTGAAAGTAAGTGATACAAGAGAATGTTTATAGCAACCAAGTTTAAATATCACTATCATAGAGAGCTGAAAATTAATTTGTTATTAGTTTTTTCTTACCGTTTTGCACGTCCAAAATAGTGAATTCGAGTGAAGTAAGCTTTCAGATGTGTAGAGGCAAGATCTACGCACATAGTTACGACAGAAAGACCTGAAAAAGCATAAACTAGAAAAACTATATTTTGAATAGTAAAGGCTCTTACGCATCTAGTATGTTCGAGTTTTAACCTACCGACTATTACAAAAGCGACGATGAGCGAAAGAAAAATATAATCCTTCACTACAATATCTCCTAATCCAACTGTCACAATGAGATTAAATCCAAAATGGAAGGCATGAATGAAAGACCAAGTTCTGAAATAACTACTGGTCTCAATTTTTTTTTGCTATAGTCTAATTGAATTTTATTTATTACTCACCGTTCCCAGTTAATAAACATTGCTGATCCCATGGAACAGTATAAACAAATGCAAGCAACGTATGCTCCTAAAAATAGTGCATTTCGTAAGAGAAACAATATCTAGGAATAGGTCAGGGCTAGACAGTTAAAGCACTGAGGTAGTAATTTGACAATGGTAGCGATAAGACAGAGTATCTACTGTTAGGAAAGAGGAACAGAATATTCTACACAGTGAACGACATTTAGGGATCGAAGTCCAGGACATCACAGGTGTCCTAGAAATAATATGGTTACATTGTTGATAAAATTATCAACAATGTAACACCAGTAGTACAGCTAATCTACAGAAGATGCTCACCAATCGGGAACCCTAAGCGGATGTCTTCTCCGGTCGGGACTAATACGATAAAACTTTGCTTTATTATTACTTAAGTAATCTTCCAGAATTAGTTAGAAAATAATATTATGTAAATAGCCATTTAGTTTAAATCGAATTTTAGTTACTAGAATATTAATCAGCTCATTTCTACCAGCCGAAGAAGAAATTCGCTGATAATAACTAACCAATAGGAAACCACAGTTTTTCCTCAGTTCCATCAACACCAAGTATATCTAGAGTGTCATTATTGCCGTTTGAAGATTGCATAGACTTTCGTCGACCATGTCTACTACGGTAAATCCATTGCTGAAAATTGTTTTGAAAAACTGTTTAGTATTATCTTTTAAATACGAATTAAGCAAGACGCCTCCAAGTTGAAAACAAATAATATACATACCTTTATTTTTCGTGTCATTCTGTTCCAGTTACTGACAAATTTGAGTAGTGTTTCTGATAGAAACTTCCCAATATCAGCAGCAGTAATAAACATAAGAGGAATACCAACGAGGGCAAAAACCACGGCGAAAACTTTGCCCACATCCGTGTCCACCGATACCTCCCCATACCCTAAATTATGGTAGACAATATACATTAGATATTTATAACCGGTATCTGTGTTAATCATGGAAAATAATTCCTGAAGGTTTCGTTTTTAATATCGATGACAATGTTGGGTGTCGTTAAATGGGGGCTTAAGAATTAACTCTCGTGCTCAGATTGCTTTTATGTATTTAAGTGTTGGTTGACTTTGGACTTGAGAATCAATTTGATTTATAAACTAAATTGTGCATTAAAGAAAAGTCTTTGTGGCAAATAAAGCCTAAACATTGAAAAATTAACGGATGTACTAGGATTTTGATAGTAACAGCAAATGAGGAATTTTGTCAAGATTTTCTGGTATTATTAATAAAAATATGATGAAAATTCAAATCAACTAAAAACCTTCGGAAATAAGACAACAAAATCTATACTTAAAAATCATATATAAGATACTAAAGATATGCGAAAGCCACAACATTATGATTGTGTATAGATATTGCATTTTTACTTTAAATTAAGATGAGCATAAATTAATTCTGGAGTGCCAGTATACCAAAATAATATCGAAGCAAGTCACATTAGTATAACTCTCAAAATCCCTATGTATAAAGAGCCTTATTAGCACTCCCCACTCCCAGATAACTCTCAACATATCGGTGTTTGCCTACTCACTCATTACCACTTCGAACTGACCGCAAGTAGTTAAAACTGTTAGCACATAAAGCAAAGCTGTGGGAAATGTCCATTTATTATGCATGTTTGAGAGGTCGTCGGGACGATTGAGCTCTTTTCTGATTGGACGCCGATCATCTACCACTTCTGAGACAGATAGCATCCATTCTCTGAATAATTAGTGGTTTTTTGTAATAATTTCAATAATGAAAATTGAGTCCCCTTATTCAGTTATTCCATTACCAAACTTAATCAAAATACTCAGCAAAAGTATATTCCTTTACTTCATTATTTAGCGTTCAATTAACTAGCTTTCTCTGACTCTTGTGTATTAGTAAATTCAAACTTTAGCCGTTGCAACAATGAGATAAATTAGCTAAAGCATTTATTTTCAGCTTTTAGTGTTAGAGATATATTTGAACAAAAATATATAAAGAGTTTACGTTCACCAGAAGATAAGAACTTATGCGAAATAAATCTGATGCCGGTGACAAAATGTACCTTTAATTAGCAGCATCTCTAGGGTTAATGAATGAAATGTGATTTAAGAAAAAAATTTTCAGTGTTTTTTTGGTAATAACTTGGTTCTTAAAATGCACCGCAGATTCGATATGGCAACATGCGGGAACAATAGAAATGCAAATAACGAATGGATGCGTTCCGTCTTCCTCAAACGGCAAAACTGAGACTGGGAAATCAATCATTCGCTAATGTTGGAGTAAGTGGAAAACATTAAATAAACTATTCAATTGTTATTGTGATGAATCAGTTTCTACAGTAATGCGAACTTACCGAAAAGTCGATGCCCACTGTTGTTCATCAAGGGTCCGTAATCCATGTTGAGCATCATTTAATATCCGCCAACTATCGGAAGTGAAATTTGCCATCATATTTGTCAACCTAAATAAAATAGTACATCTATATGCATTTACTTAAATGAATCTGCTAATGTAAATCTTAATGATTAAACTTAATCCAACTTACCGTACAAGTTTCTTTGATCTGCCAAGAAGTTCAGTTCTTGTTTCTAATAACATTAATATCCAAGCACCAAGGCAAAGATATCCTATCAAAACTGTTACCAAAATCACATGCGGAGTGAGGATCTTGATATACTGAAAAGTAAATCTGGAATATATAGTCTATTAGTGCTTTTTAAATATAAAAAATTGTCTACCAAATTATATTGGCATTTTGCTACATAAATCTCATATTTACAGGTGCCATTTTTCCCTTTTCGTGTGCAAAAAGACAGCATTTTGATGTCTGCCTGGGGAGTTGCCTCTTGCATGGCTCCATATTGACTCTATATATGTGGCAGCTAAAGAATGGGCTTATCATTAATCATATATTCAATTTGTACTCTCCGCTGGTGTCATAACGGAATCAGAATTTTGCCGTTGATTTATCATGTCAAAATTGATTTTTGTCGGAGGAACTCAAGTAGGCTCATTGCAGTTGAAAAATGCAGGTTTTGAGTGCTTAATCGAAGAGAGCGCCATTTCTGGACATTGCAAAACTCCCTCGTAAACAGCCGATAGAGATAAGGACAAAACTCGATTTAGAATATTTATGTAATATTGAAAATGATACAACTTCAGATTCAATATGCAATTTAATCGCTTACTTTTACTGTTTGCTGAGGACAACTTTTCGGCTCTTGTCTTTCAGCATCTTCTTTAATCGTATCGGTAATCACAGTAGCTCCGTCATCTGCATCGATTAATGCTGATTGGGAGTTTAAAGGCACACCTTCCCATCGAGCAGTCACATGATCTAAATTAGGTTTGAAAATTTTAAGTCAGCTAATCTATCATACTTGGTTTATTCGACCCACCAAGACCGATATTTTCAGTACCTTTGTATATACAGAACTGTTCAGCTGCTGTGGGGGATATTGTAGGATAGGTTTTTTCCGAAGTTCCTCCTTGTCCACCTACTCATTGGTCGAATAGTTTAGGCAAAGGTATTAAGTAGTTATTGCAAGCTTACATAATTTGGGTTCCACCATCCAGCCAGTTGTTATATTTTACTTACCTTAAGCCAGTTGTCTCCTCTCTCCCAAACGTTTATCGTGTTTTAGAACACGTTAAAGACCCCATTAGAACAAAAACGTTCACCACCGCTTATAATAGCATCTGTGTTAGCAACAAGGAAATCCGATAAACGCGGAAAAGTAGAATTAACTCACCATCACCAAATCTCGCCAAACTCCATTCAGATTAAATAGTATAAATCTGCAAGCTTGGAAAACTCGAAGCACCTTCCCAATGAATGAAAACTAGTATTTAAAAAGAATTTACCTATAACTATTTTTCCGTCTTCTTGAATAGATATAGTTGGTCGTCTAAGATATAATTTTTGTCTGCTAGCACGTCTAGATTCACTTGCAGAGAATACCGAAGAAACAGGAGAAGCACAGACTTCAAGAAAATTTTGACCTGGCCACTCAGGTTTTAGCGAAAGGGCATGTAAATTATGGCATTCATCTACACGTAATTCTTCAGGTAAGTGACGAAGCACTTCTTGTGTATCATGAGATGGTCGCGATAGAATTTCAGGAATTTGATAAGATAATCTAGTGTCAAGATGGCCAACATGCAAATGAGCAGAATAGGATAGTGTGGGCCGACGAACACTGGTGCTTGGTCTAGCATTAGGTGAGTAGAAAAACATTTTCGAATTTGGTAGGCAACTATATACCGAGAGAAAGGTGAGATTAGGTCTAGATCATGTTGAGAGACGTGCTATAAAAGAGTTAAATCGGAAGAGGAAAGCGCCAGTGGGCGGGCATATCATATGCACCCGCTACAGCAATAATCAGTGGAGATTTTATGAACAAAACAATTGTATTCGAACATTATGCTAAATATTTGGTCCAAAACACTATTATTACCGAACATCTAACACTTAACAACTTTCTTACAGCATGTTCTACGCGTCACACTTATTATTTTGCAGGTGCTATATAGTAAAATTACCAAAGAGTATTTATCTAATTTTTGACTAACCTCTGTATTGCGCAATGAGCTGCAGAACATCAAGATGACGAAATGAAATCATTTTAGTCTATAACGGTAGGTTGCCCATAATATTGCAGACTTATACATATTCTAGTCAAAGTTCCATAGGTGGAGAATTAAGAGTAAGTAGATAATCTGCGGTTTAAAGCAGAGTCTAAGTAGGCGAGAAAGTCAACCAAATATATATGAACGACCAAGCACTGTGTAGAACCATAAAACTCACATAAAACGTGAGTGAATAAGATTGTTACAAATGGATGTTTGGATGGAAAACCAGTTAGTATGGTGGTTATTTTAACTGCGACCTAGAACTGGAACTTAAATATGCTAGTTTGAATAATTTTCGTATGTATTATGCACTGAACACTGAAAGAGTTCAGTGCAGACAAGCATAGAGTCAGACAAAGCAAGAAAAGGTATATTAACGCTCAGGCTAAACTAGTCTATGATAAACAACAGTAATAGCATCTTATTTTTTCAAAACATCCCTGCATTTATTAAGATTTTTCCAATATGGGTAACTTACTGATTTCCCTAAGAAAATCACTATACAATTTTAAAGTGATTCAATAGAAATTGCGGCATGAAAGTGATTAATATCTATCTTACTACTTAAGTCACATTTATCAAAAGAGAAATATAGGTTGGGAGTTAGAGATAAGTAGAGGTTGAGGCAGTGTATAGACAAAATAACAAACGATGAAGCACATGTTTGCATCAAATACCCACTATTTTGAAAAATAACAATAAATACTAAACATTAATTATGACAAGACAGTACTTACAAGCTGATGAGCGTTTTTTAGCCTTTGCATCTGTGATACCAGCTGTTGTCCTGATAAGTCCGGCAGCACTAAACAGCGCCACTGCAGGGCTGAACTGCTCATTTCGGAAAGCTTGTGAGTAGATCATTCTTGAGGATTTTGACTGTCTTGACAACCCATTGAAGATTAGGCATGGGTCATGAAGAAAGACAGCCGAAGAAACCTGATTGCACTCTTCAAGGGCACTGTTACTTTCAACTGGATTCATCAGAGGTAATATGCCAATATAGTATGAGCATCAGAAACAAGAAATATGTATAATATGTAATTATTTTGTTATCTAAATATTTGTCTAAAAGGTGGAAAACAAAAAACCTAATTACATATGGGATAGAAAGGATAGAATGTACTAATATGAGTACGGAACGCTCCTTGCTTTGACAGATGATGAGCAGTGCCATTATTCTTATAGCAGGTGTTAGGGTCTAATATTAAAACAAAACTGATTCGTGTAGTAAAAACGGTAAAATAAAGATTTGAGATAAATTTAGTTAGAAAAAACTATTGTCTGCAGTAGACAATTATTTTAGTTTCGAATAAAAGAAATTTGGTTAAAAGGTGAAAATCACTATTATTAATCTGTGAGTAGTATGGACAAACATTTCAGTAAATTCTATCCAATTAGGTTAATTCGTGAGTCACTCATAAAGCTCATATAGTTGTTGCTTATTTGGAAAGATACATGTGTAAATATAAGTACAGATTAACACATTTTTGAGACTAAACCAAAAGAGGTTGCTCGTTAAAGGTTGTGCGAGTTTGTCTAAATAAAAATCCATTGGTAATCGCATCATGAAACAATGTTATGAGAGGGAGTAAAAGAGTTTGGATGAATATTTGTCTCTATTAATTTAAGATTTAAAAATAAGCCAAGGGAAATTTAATTGTGGATCTGCATGCTGAGAATGCACATTAGTGAGTGACGATTGAAATCGATGGGGGTCATCATGAGATTGCATGTCCTATTGAACAGACAAATAATGGGGAACAAGTCAATAGAATTTCTTATGTCTAATTAAAACATATCTTAAAATATTTATGCTAAGTGATGCGGTTGCTTTGATAGTCCACAAAATGCGAGCGCATTGGACAATAACGAATTTATGAGGACTGACAGAAAGAAGCAGACATATATCTTCAATCTGGTGGCCAAAGCCGAATAGAAGTTAAAAAATTTCCTCTCAAGGTAACCTTAGATAATGATATTAATAATTAAATAATACTTGAGCAAAGATAATAGCTTTGATGAATGACTACTGAAGGTTGAATTTTATTCTACTATATTATCAACCATAATGTCAGTGCAAAGTGGTGTTTATTTTTAGAGACTACCACCAATATTATCAATGTCTATCATATTTTTTCTTTCAAGCTTCTGCATTGGCCGACTAAAATTAAGGTCGGTTGATAATTATTATCGATCATAAAGAAATATTGTAAAATATTCCATGCATTACTGGTTCAGTGGTGCGAGAACGAGGCTGAAACAGTGAATTTTTGAAGACCACTGAAACAAGGAATTATATGGTAGAAAGAACTTCCACTTCTAATAATTAATGAATAGTCTAGCAGCACAGTGAACTTGTGATCTACGTTCCAATTATATTCACCTCAATTGCTACATATATAGCATTTAATAATTCTATGCAGAATAAAAGAAAAAATAGTTTTATATTGTTACATAGCATTTGCTTACTTTATTGAATTTGACACTCTTCATTTGAAGTTTAGCCATGAGATAAATATAATAAACAGCGGAAAATAAAGAATTTTCAGTATGTCTGGCGTTGTGATTAATCTTGGACACATTGAAATCACGTAGTTAGCAGTCTCAAGTGAAGAGAGGAAGAACTGGCAGAACCGTTTTCTACCTACTTATTTTGTTATGCCTTGTAATACTGCCAGTTGTTTAATTTATTTTATTATATTAAGCAATAATTAAGTACTGATAGTTATGACTGCTTAACAAAGAACAGATTAAATTGCCGATTATAAAAGAGAATAGATGTAGTGCTCAGTAAATACGCCCTTTAAGGATATTTCCAGTCAAATTTGAGAAATTGATGTCATTAACTACCTTCATGTGAAAAACCGATAGCATTAAGTCTATTATGAACTCAAAAATAAACCATTATATAGGGAGTCTGAATAAAAAATTAAGTTTTCAGTATATATCTGTATTTCATCACTAATGAAATTGACTTAGCTATGGTATTTATAGTAGTAGTACAATTTGCCATAAATACCGATTTTCACAAAAACAGAGCTGCTGAAAAAGAAGTTAGCAAAAGGCGACTCAAGTTACAACATTTCTGTCTTGTCAAGCATACATCGAGAAGAAAGAAGATGCTAACAGTTGCAAAAGATGACTAATATCCAAGTCTAAGTTCAGTTTGATCAAAAATTTAACTATAATAATACAAAATTAAGCCACCAACCTATGGACTACATGCTTCAGACACTTTAAATATGAGGTGAAGTAGGATGAAGTACTTACCCAATTCTTGCTCTCTTTTCTCGGGACATAGCTCCGCCAATTCACTTGGAGATCTGAGATGAACTTTCTTAGTGCCAGAAGGCAATACGGTGATGGTCATACGGCGAGCATTTTCTTCTAGAGTCCATTGGTTCCAGAACTTTCGGAGGAACATATCTCCTGCTACAGGCAGCGTTCAAAGACGCCGGAACTAAAAGCCATCTGAATTTAATAACAAATGTCAAATAGGGCAGAGCAGGATATTAGTTCAATATTCTCATTACGCTGGAGAGCAGAAAAACTAAGGCGACTGAACCAATAACTCGACTGGGCACCCATTGAACAAAAGAGTAGCGGAGAGAACATATCATTGCACTGATTAGCAGGAAGATGCGAGCGATGGAGTGGCAGCATAGCTGTCTGAGAAATGACCGCTCCGACTCCGCTACACGTTTTCAATTGATATCGGGCGGGTGCCGTTGAAGTGTCAAAAACAGAGCGGCCAGCCGCAGACCGCCGCAACTATTCTTATTGACCACCAACATATGCTCATAAACATAAATAACACCAAGCCAATTTACATAGTTTGGGACGCTAAGGATTTGTCAATCGAACACTCAGCTGACCCGCGATGAACGCCTTACGGCAAGAATTAAAGTCAAAAAATATTCCAGCACTGATGGTTTTAAACAGCTCAGCGAATTACGACGGCTAGTGTTTCAAACAAATCGAGGTGCGACTTCTCGGATTACACGCTATCCAAGATGTAAATGCCACAACAAACACCTTGCCACCAGAAACTAAATTCGATTTAGCCGATATAAATCCAGTTTGGACTCAACAGAACATGCTAAAGTCAAAGAAGGTGAAAACAACCTTTTGATGCAGAAGTTGGCACTTAGACCATAGTAGGCTCCAGCAATTTGTCCGTGGTTAGAACAGCAGTATTGTAGTATATAAGTATTATTAGAACTCACCATTATACGAAAAATACAGCGATCCATGATGTAGGAAAAAAAATCGTCTTTTAAGAATTATTAAACTTACCAATACCTCTATTTCTGGGTCTTGGCACAGGCGCTCTTATGGGAAGAGGATTGAATATAGCCCATCCAATAGGATTTTCTGATGGTGAGACTATAGTGGGTTGAAAGTCCTCTATGATACCAATTCCATGCCACTGAGGACGACCAAGATGATGAGATGCAATAAAATTAGTAGAGTCAATAAGAGTTTCCCTTCTAGATTCTCGTCGATCTTCTGTGATTCTAGAAGGTCTCCTCTCTTCCATTAGATGTACTCCTACAGACTGAAGCATGACTAGTTTAGATATTTTAGAATAAGAAACGCATATAGTTGCCAGCTGATATCATTCTCGAACACACAAGTCGTTCATTTTTTCATACTAGTACTCATTCATGGTCCCTCGACGATAATTTTCAAGGCAGCTCATCGCGCGCATGTTCCTGATTCAGTGTGACGATGATCAATGAATACCTCACTAAAAGACGTTACACGCCCTCCGTTCAGTTGTAATGCTTGTAAATATGCATTATCACTTTGCTAGTATTTTTGTAAACTTATGGATTAAAAGTTATGGTTAGTTGCCTCAATAAACAGAAGAGTACTCAACAAGTTTATAACTACTAAAGATGTTACTACTTACTGTAGTCATTATTTATGACCAACTTGACAAAAATGATCTTGCCAATGTGTATTACTTCCACTAACCCCCATTATACCAGATTCCTCCCAGAGGTGCGCACAGCTTCGGCAGCCATTAGCGGCTTCCTATGCTGCGCATGAAAAGCCGCTGTTAAGGCATTTGTTATGTCAAGTCCTCATTGTGACTTGGGAGTCGAAAGATCGATACAGACCTCCTTCAGGCCAAAAATAGAGCGCCATGGGCGATGCAAAGCAAAAGCTCGATTCTATATAAATTACCACATTCAAGATGGACATAACACTCATATAAGGTATGTCTATGCATAGAGTTTATTGACCAACATATTTCGTTTACCTTACCGTAAGTAAAATCATTAAGATTTAGCAAGCAGATAAAGTCGGAAGACAGCCATTCGCATACCATTTAAATTTACATACTTTAAAAATTCTACCTGAATTTCAATAAACCTATAAGTAATAATTAATATAAAATCCGGAAAGAATTGCTATTTAGATTAAGCACATGGTAACTCAGCAAAATAAATAATATTGTTGAATTTGTATAGAATTGGCAATGTTTCAATAGGTAATGTGCAAAATTCAAAGTCTTTCACAAATTTCGGATTGCGGCAAATACAAGCCTTTGAATACTCATGAAGGCCTTCTTATAAACTTAGACTAAAATTAATCTTCTTAGAACTACTTGTACAAAAACTTAATTAAGTAAAGATGTCTATATGTGACTGAAGGTGGCTATAGATGGAGTGCAGATATCTTATCAATATAAGAATGTAAAAATTAATTAGGTGAAGATGGAAGACAAAGATTAAGTAGCTGGCATACATTATAACCTAGGTTTAATCTCATAACCATACCTGACTTGTAGCCAAATATAAGCAGTAAATAAAGTATTGCTTATTTTATGTATGCATATTCATAGGTACTAGGAGAAGTTGTGATGATTACTATACAGTAAATCCTAAGCGTGAAATACCCACACGAAGGTAATGGTGGAGGTCCAAATGGAGTGAATTGCAAGAGGAGTGGTGTCCGTGAGATCGTCGGTAACGGTTTGCCCTTGCTCGCCTTGTTGGAAATCGCCGCCGCAAGCGGATCCACTTGGATGAGCGACTCGCGCACGCTGCGCAGTGCCCACGAGACGAAAACCGGAGTCCGAAATTGTACCATTAACATTATATCACACTCTTAAATATTTTGGTGTAGCTCACTAAATGTAAAAGGAAAATTTTTAGTTGAAATCTATACTTTATATTTTTAACTAAATAGCCGAAGAAATTCATCCTTAATTTATGTGAATTCTACGATTTTAGACTATATAGAGAAATATTTAAGTTTGATAGAAACTATCAAATTAAACTTACAGCAGAAGTGCTATTCAAAGTTTAAGTGAAAATTCAAGAATCTACGATGTACAATAACATATTTTAAGACTTTGAGTGGCAAATAAAGTATAAATGTTAACTGTTTAAAATTTCTGCTTACATTATTCTTCTGTCGACGTTTGAGCATTTCTAAAGCGATGCTAAGCACGGATTTAGACAAAACACGATTAAGCTCGAACGCACACATTAATTGCCAATAGTTATTAATGGAAGTTTGCAGTTTTGCAGCGCAACATAGAAAGGTTAATGACTAAAGAACATCAGCTGAGCTGTAGATAAGATAAATCCAGACTACAACCAACACTCTTCCCTATCTATAATTTTAATGTTTTTGTAATCTTAATATGTACTCCAGCTTACCTTAAACAAGTAGCACATTTGATGTTAAGGAATGTTAGTGAGTGCTCTAGTCTGCCATTGTCAAGCAGGTGTCTTTAGACCCCCCATGGACATAGCCGCTCAACATTCAAAGCAATTAAGAGAAATTTAGATAATAAACTAGTTGTTATATAACGAAATCCGTATACAATTATTCGGCTTAATTGCAGTGAATTAGAACAGATAAAGTTGAAACGTTATGATTAGTTGAAATAATAAATTCAGTCCAATTAGCATTACTCATCAGAATATTCAGAATACCAGAAGCCAAATGAAATCCAGCAGTCTATATTTATAATTTTTTCTTATGGTAGTCAAAATATGCGAGTGGACGTCCTTCACTAAAGATGGGCATCAAGAACACTGAATAACGATTCTAGGATTACCGAGAAAAATGAGTCGCTCAGACTTTAAATAATAAGGAATCCCATAAACAGCTGATTGTTTTGAAATTACTGTTTGCTTTTCAAAGAAAAAAAATATTACCTGACTGAATGGTGGAGTAAAATATTAGCTTAGTTCTTAGCAAGATTGCATTTTGAAAAAAACTTACCTGTGAAGATCATATTGTTTCAACTCGAAGATTCCAGTGAAAAATTTCAACATAATTTCATGATTGACCTACAAAATTCATACCGATCCCTGTTTAAGTCTTGTTTTAGTCCGACTAAATGCTAATAAAATAAAAATGAAAATCATGCAAAAACTGATAAGTGCACATACACACACACATAACCATACAAGTATCGTATTAGAGAGCAGATTTAGGAGATATGCTAGTTTTGTTACGAGAAAAATAATGAATGAAAAGAAGAGAATGGTAACGAAAGATGGAAGAGGAAGCGCAGATATTGTTGTATCCCGAGAGGGGTTATCCTATCCGGGAATGATAGCTAGAGCTGACGAGTGCTCGCCTAATTGTGCGTATTCATTCCAGAACGCAACATGTTCACAACACTATATTATATCCCATTGCTACATAGAACAGTCCATTTGATGCCATTCTCGGAAATATTCACTACGAGACACGGAAGAACTGCTTCCAAAACTATCAATGTCTCACAATTATACACCTCAATACTTAAATACCAGCAAATATATGACCTTACATATACTATATATTTATATATAATATCATTTAGCATCAGTTCTACAGATACTAATGTTGTAAATTAATAGTTCATGTATCAGGCTCAGATTTCACATCTAAAGATTGTAATGTTGCACGTGTTGATAATCTCAAATTAAGGGCCCAGATCATCTGAAGTAAGAGTGATACCTTCAGTTATAGTTAATAAAGTGGAGAACTTTCTTCGAGTGGTAACCTTCCTCGCCAAGCGACCAGTTCTCAGATCGACTTCGAGATCCCCCGGAATGAATACTGACATCTAGAAGCACGAGAGTGCGCCTTAGAATAACTATATTTTAATACTTGCATACTAAGTGATACTGAATGAGATACATAGTAAGTAAGCAAAAATGAAGTTAAACGTACAGAATGAAACCAGGTAGATTTTGGCTTAAAAACGTCAATGTTTTGCAGTGCGGGGAAAATTATTGAAGTGTTGACAATTTTTTAAAAAGCACCATGGAACCGGGGAACAATATAAAGAGTTGTTCAGATTTCATGGAACAATTTATTGATATTCATCGCAAGTGCTCTAATCTCTTATAGCCCGAACTAATAGGCATAGTGTAAACAACCACTTTAGGCATAAACTCAAATAAAATTACAGGGAAAGAAAAGAAAGTAATGCTGACAAAATAAGGATAAGATATTAATTTGTTCAATGAATTTAAATAAAAAATTTCACATGAGCCGATATCGTTCAATAGGAATCTTAAATTATTAGTGAGGAAATCAATTATTCTATTCAGTGGAATCTTTCATACGAAGCAGTTAGAGAAGATAATTACAGCTATAAGCACTGTTTATTAAATGTATGCTGCACTAAGAAACAACTGTTAAAAGTCAAAAGCTCACAATATCAATCATAATTTGTCGTAAACAAGTGAAAAATCACTGAACAGAAAAGTACTGATAGCAATGATCTATGGGGAGAAAAGTCCCAAAGTTTAATCAGAACCAGTTAAGAGTAAAGTTGAGAAATCTACTTACCTTATTTAGTACACTCCAAAAATATTTTAAATTTATAAGTGTTTAGGACTAACCTCACTGAATTGGGTACCAGGCTCGCAAGATTATAGGATAATTCAGGAAATTCGAATCGAAAGACAGTTTAAAAACAACGAATGACCATTACATGTTCAAATATGCTTAGCAATTTATACATATCGAGAAAGAGTTTTAAATATGCCTAACCTTGATTTAATAGTAGTAGTAACTCAAGCGTTTCCTCTTGTGAGATAGGGTAGTATTTGTGACGGATGGATCTTCCAGTAGTCCGAGATCGAGAATTGAGAAGAGGAGCCTAAGAAAAGAACTGTATTCTTCTTAAATATGTCTCTTTAGTATTTTCATGGTAGATAAATTAATCATGTATCTTACACGCTCGCAACCGATATCGTCTTGGCTAGCTGACGTGGTTAGGGGAAGCATGGAGTGAGCGCGAGGGCGCTGCCTCGTTCTTAGAAGACCCTGTCATTTAAAATTTTTAAATTGAACTTATTAAAAACTTATTAAATTTATGTTTGCTAAGCACAATTGTTATACAATTCGGAATGCGTAATAGTTATCCTTATTTTACCAAGCAAATTTCAATAATTTCATAGTTTCGCAATTATACGCGCAATACCTACTAGCTAGGGCTAATACATATTATAATAACGAAGTGAAAAGATCTAAACTAGATAGTATATTTTATTAAACTAAGCCGAACACATCCTATACTTACAGAAAATTGTAGGTGTGCACACAACGATCGGACGTTTTAACTAAAAACATACTGTGCTACTTGATACGAAAGGCTAAACTACAACAGGTTGCTCAAAATAAATCATGAATTGATTGTATGCCGTCACACGAGAGTCTATTTTTCCTACAAAGTTCAAACTACGTCATGTTAATCCCTGCAACTAAATATTCCATGTGTTTTCCAATATTTTCGATCGAAGGTAATCACTAACCCAAAACGGTTACAAAGCTTTGAAATAGAGGGGCAAGGAAATGTTGCATTGTTTACTAATGGATCTAGTAGGGCATAGTACGTATATGGTTTAGTTTAATAGCACTCAGTTTGTTTGCCGGCACATTAGAAAGGACACTCGGCGGGATTATGCATAGCTGTTTTTCTCTTATCTCAAGAAAATATCATTCTTCTATGCTTCTGATGGAAACCCAGTCAAAACTATAGTTAAATATTAGTTAAAAATATCCTATAGTATCTCCGTTTTATAAATGAGACCGGCAATTTATCGAAAATTCGAAGCACTCCTTATGTTGTCAAAGCATTAATAGATCTTCCAAAATTAACAGGGTTGACAAAGATTTAAGCTAGATCGGAAATATAGAATACCCTAAAACATCCAGTACTATGTATAGGAATATTTGGCAAATGTGCCTATCGGGTTTGCTCTAATATAATTGAATTACATAAAACAACATTAAACATATACAGCACTATTGAGAGTGCAACATACATAAGGGAACGCAATCTTATATATCCTCTCCATCTTCGTCAGTGGGTAACAACGGCTACATAACTGACGTCCACTTAACAACGTATCGAAGATGTACAATTATAGCATTTCATTACTGAACAGATAACATAAAAATACCAAATATCACTTTATTCTGGTCATGCAGACTTACTGAATCGTTGCTAGCGACAGCTTAACTAGAAATGATAGGTCCTATTAATTAATTATGCATACTCTCTTTGTTGGCAAAACAACACCTATCAATACCAAGGGTGGAATTCCGTGATTAATGTTTTTGAAAATCCTTGATTAGAATTGTCTAGATTTCGGTCTTAGGCCATTTAATTGCGATTCGATCTTCAACGTCAATTCAAATGCCGGTAAATTTCACTTAGGTATCTATGGGTATCTTTCTTTTCTAAATAAATGCTTATAAAAATTATTTGGAGGCATGTCTATTAATTCAAGGTTAATTTTTCTTTTAATTGGAAACTATAAATACTGTTTTAAGAAATATAATTTTTTTAAAACCGCTGGGCAATGCAAAGACAACGTAATTCTGATATTTGTAGTCTTCTTTTCATTTTATAAACAGTAGGAGCATGCCCTTTAATCTTCGTAATTTAACTCTCACAAACAGAATGTTCCGACCATATGCAACCATTTCAAACGAAAACAGCCACAATATTTCATGTTGCACTATCAAGATTATTGCTAATAAAAGTCACTCACATACCTTTAAAGTAATGCACCTTAAGAAAAATGGCACACTAACATCCCTAAATGAAGCAACATCAAATTTAAATCCATTTAAGATTCAAATACCACTTGAAATAAAATTGTTGACAACTAAAATTGGACTGAATACTGTTTATAAATATTATTCATGTTATTTGCGTGAGATGAAAGATGTATTATTAAAAGGAATGCAAATTAAGTAGTAATACGATTGGATCAAGTAGGTTCTCGCTATGAGCGAATGCAGTTATAAATATATTTTCATGCTCTTATATTCGTGACTTTCTTCATACATTTTTTCTGAGTTTGTCAAATAAATAAAGCAAACAATCACAACATCATGCCTTACCGAGGCAAAGAAACCTCCACCACCAGTTGGCGCAATCCCCAACTGAACCTCAGTATGTTGATTCTGGGCCACATGCTGAACTACCACAGGGGGTGCCAACATCATCTGTTGCTGTTGCTGTACATAACGTGTAGCACGAGCATGAACGGATGAAGGCCGATGCGCCATTAGGTTGTTTGGGGCGCCCACCGGCAACACCATGATGCGGAATGGTGGCCGAAAGGAGTGAGGTTAGTTTGGTCCTCTATAAATAGAGATACTAAAATAAGCATTAAAGAAATTATTATTATCATGAACTATTAGTGACATGAGCTGACCACTTCCAAAGCTGGAGAAAAGTGTATTCGTGGTCGAATAGAGAAAAACAATTCAGGGTTACATAACCATTAGTTTTATGTTAATTTCACATCATAAATTTCAGAAAATTATACAGACGACAATTTAAATTAGCTTAATCAACAAATATTAGGATAAAGAACAATTGGAGTATCATCAAGCACCAAATTGTATGGAATGCAAGATAATGCTAATTTCAAGCAGTCGATATCTGTCAGTTAGTGTTTTAAGGACAAAATAAAGAAAAATAAATTGATTAGGCAAACAAGTGAAAAGACTGGATCAAAAAATAGATAATAAGTAAAGAGTATGTTTGAAAAATGAGCATTAACTTCTAGGGTGTAAAATATATAGTTCATCACATAAAAATTACTACTAATTTAATTAAGTAATAAATACAATAGATTTCCGTAAAAAATGAAACAATACAAGAAGGCAATGGATTAAACACCTGAAAAATAATTGCTACACAATGTCCAGTCCAGTACTCGTTTATTTGAACGCTGCAGCGTCGAAAAGCGGGACAATGCAACAATTAAAGGGCTGGACGTCTGCTGAAATCCAGAAAATGGACTTTAAGCACGCCACTTCAGTATGATAAGGTTAAGATTTGCGAATCCGGTGTTAACAATGCCCCAAGTGAAAGGACTATATAGCACTACCAGGGAGTTTTGTATTCGAGGAGATGGTAGGATATGATGAGAACTGAACATACATTGAAAAGTCAGTAAAATGGCGGCGGGACGAATAAGATTTATTGGGATCATATGGGAGTCGTATAATGCCAGTGTTTCTTTGTGCAGTCCACAGCTATGAAAAACTTGTACGATCAGAAAGAGACATGTGCTCTAGGGAGTTAATGGAATGATAGAACGAATAGAAAGGACATAGAATGATGTCAGTTTATGTGATATGGTAAACACAAGATAATCTTTTTGACTGCTACGTAAAAGTACCTTAAACAATTTCACCTTTATTGCACATACAGTGAAGTGTTGTTTGCTAACGGGGAAATATAAAATATACATAAATATGGTCTAAGTGTGATTTATGGAAAGCGCAATAAGGTATTATTAAAAAACGGTCTTGTTGTATTTTGCTATAAAACAATGTTTATAGTTGAGAATTTTAAACCAATAGTTTTTGGCAGATCAGCTATGAAAGTCAGTGGATAATTAGCTTCTCCTCGGAACAACTAAGCTTAGTGTCTTAACACTCCTTTGGGCATCAATCATTCTGGCTTTTGACTTCCATCTATCATTATCCTCTATATGACTAGTCAGAAAATGGGAAAATCGCTCTTTAATGTTCTCGGTATTTTTCTAGTTTATTAACTCGTTTTAGTATGATATATAGATATACGGGTAAAGATTTCAAATCATTTCAAATTCTTTAGATGCATTATTTCTATTTTGCGACCGCTTACTAGAAACGTCATAATTTCTAACAACAAATATTATGTGGTATGCATTATTATTATATAACTGAAATTAAAATGAAGCAACGCCGGCATGGTAAAAAGAGCAGCGAAGAGAAGGAGGAGCTGATGTGATTTGTAAACTGTGGTCGCCTCGAAGTGCACTGATCATGAATAACTGTTCACGCTGCTCCCACAGACAGCGATTATGCAAATGACTAACAATACTTTGGTATAATATTAGTTGGCCAGTTCTGCTTCATCATTTGTCAGTATCTTTCGACCAAATGAATGCCAAATACAATCAGAATATTAGGTAAGCTTGATCCAGTAATAATATCGCATGTATACTGTAGTTATTAATTACTATCCTTCATATGTATTGTTTCACTATTATCCCAATTTAAAAAATTATTTCTATAAGTTTGCTTAGAAATCTAAAAGTCATTTTAGTATGCAGAAGAAAGAAACACAAAAGGAACCTAAAACAGAATGGGCATCATTAAGCATAGCTAGTACTATTACTCTTTTTACTGCCATCCAGTTTACTATTTATTTTTCTTCATTGTGGCCATATCTTTTACAGGTATATTTGTATTTCAAACACTTACAAGAGCAGAATATTAATACTAGTTATTTTATTATTTTATTTTAGCTAGATCCTAGCGCTGAAGAATCATTTTTTGGAGGAATAACAGCGATTTATAGCTTTGGTCAGGCTATTATGTGCATGGTATTTGGATATTGGCAAAATAAAGTTCAGCAATGCCGAATTCCTATTTTAGGAGGGTATGCCATTCGAGTATGATATTTTATTGACATTTATTAAAATATATTCTTACTACTTCAGTTTATTCTTAAAAATAAATTGACGTGAAAGATAAATAGCTAGTTTGAAGGCTTATATTAATGTTCCTGGGCAATATTGTCTACCTTATGTGCGGGTTGACAGTGTTTTCACCAAAATGGAGTATGTTTATTTCCCGTTTTATTACCGGCCTCGGTGCAGGTGAGGCTTATTTTTTCTGTATTTTTGAGACAAAGTAGTGAAATCACTTTCATAGAATGATGTTTCGGTATAAAAATATGTGATTAATACCGTGTGATACGGGTGCGTTTAAGGAGTTATAACAGTTCTACGAACATACGCAGTAAATGCCAGTACAGTAAAGGATAGATCTCGATCTATTTCTCTTAATGCTGGCTCTTTTGCTATGGGACTTACCATCGGTCCAGGTGGATTATTTAACAAGAAAGTACAATTCATTTATTTTTCGAACAATTTCCCAATGCTAGCCTAAACTATTCAGATTGGTGAATAATTTCTCATGTTTAGCTATACAAATCATCTTCACTCCTCTCGGCTATCCTGGATACCGTATAATAAGTGATCTTCAGCTGGACATGTACACTGGTGAGTAAAGTATGTCGTTTAAATGCAAAATCTGGATTGCTCCACTGCCCATTCTTATGCAAATCGGCGAGTGCATTCTTTACTGAATCAATGGGAAGTAGAATAGATTCAATGACATAAGCAAAATTTTTTTATGTGACTCTAATTTTCGGATAAAAATGTATTATATGCATAATAATCATATATAACTTGAAAGTCTAATTATAATTAAATTTCACAAGAAAATACCTAAACGTTAATTTTTAGCATATTTATTTAGTTCTGCGATAGTCTTTAAGTATCTGGAAATTAATAACAGTTAAGAATATCAAGATCCTTAATAAGCCTTCTTCATAAGTTGGTAACAAACTACTCGACATTTTTTGCTAGATTAGAACTTCTTAATGCCACTATGAAGAGAACAATTGCATAATAGAATACTTAGAATATAGGAAAGAATAAAGCTTCCTTTTAAAAGATTTCTCTGCTAATATGAGAATAAAACTACCGTTTTTAAAATATACACATAATTTTAAAGTTTTTTCAGCACCAGCCTTTATGGGTGTTTTGATGAACATCATCTGTGCAATTCTTGTTATATTCTTCTTTCGAGAGTCAAACGTTGGACTCCAAAGAAATATAACAGCTGAAAAAGGTCCAGATATGTTAATAATGTATTATTTGAAGTTATTAACTACTTTTTAATGACAATTACAGAAGAGCATACACGATTCTTCGCACTTCCCAGTTACGACCGTATTGCAGTTATGGTTTGCATATGCTCACGATTCGCCCAGATGTTTGTCATTACCAATCTTGAGACGTAAGAGCTATTTGCGCTTTTATATGGAATCATGAAAATGGGAATTTTACAAAACGATTGTTTAAGGATTGGTGCTCCCTTGTCTATGACCATGTTCAGCTGGAACAAACAGGAGACAGTACAGTATAATTCTTTAATGCATGGAGGCTTTGGATTTATAGGATTTATCATTTATGCTTTCAATGTTTACTATGATCTAGGTAAAAAGTAAGTTATATCAAGTGAAATTAATCAGTTGTAAGTTGGGAAAGGAAAACTAAATTTAAAGAATAAAACTATGATACACATTGTATTGAAAGAGAAAAAACTATTTACTATACCATTGTTTCCAATTATAGAATTAACCATCGTGTGGGAACTTGTGTAGGACTTCTCGCCTTGGTAATTTTCCACCTTTTAACATTTCCGTGGTGGGGACTTCCTGGAAAAATCAAATATCAGGAAGAATGTTAGTAATTACAAATATGTATTGAAAATTACAGAGCATAATTACTCTAGAATATTTTCAGATATAAGAATAAACGGTTCACTTGTTTTAAACCCTGATCCTGTTGGATGCAGGTCTTCATTTTTATGGTAAGATTTTTCTATTATAAAAAATGAATGACTGTAATTGCTCTGCTGACTTAACTTTTAAAGTCGAAGTTCAACAAAATGTACATTTTTTCAGGTGTGAATACACTCCAGCGATAAGTCCTATCCTATTTATTTCAACTTACATATTCATTGTTGGGCCAGCGTTTTCATTTATAAATGTCAGTATGAATACTGTATTTTCTACGGTACTCGGTCCAAGAAATCAAGTAAGCCTTACAAACTGTTATAAGCCTTAAGAAATGTGCCGACTTTTCATTAATCTCTCTTCATTAATCTCTCTTCCTTAAGGGTACTATGCAAGGGTTGCTACTTGTTAGCGGTAGTATTGCACGAATGTGTGGACCGATTTTTGTTTCGTAAGTGTCTCATTATTTTTTTAATGCTTATTCACAATTCCCCCAGTTTTCTAATTTCTGGAGGTCAGTTATAGTAGTTATACGCTTGTTTCAAATAAGAGTAAAATTGAAAGGTTAAAGTTTTAAACTAAATATTAGTAGTATTTTCAATTTTACAATGGAGACAGAAAATCTCTCACATAGGAATATAGGTAATTATTGTAAAACAAAAAATTTTCAGATTTTTATAAGATATACGATGAAAATGAAATTAATTTAGTATGTGGAAATTAAAGTAATCTACACTGAGTTATTGACCAGATATTTGAATAAATTAATATATTTATATGTCTATATGCCTTTATGATTTCTTTTACCACACAGAAGTCTGTTTGCGTCGTATGGACCTCGACCCGCATGGGCTTTAGAGATCATTTTTGCCGGATTATGTGCAGCTCTGTGGATTGTCTTTTATAAAAGATTAGTACCTTTAAAGTTGCCCCAAACTCTTAGTGCAGGAGATACTTTTAAAAATAAACATGGACTTGTTTATAAATTTTAATTTATTTATGTTTTCTGTTTTCAAGTCATTATTTTTCGTTGTTGCTTAATTAAAAATTGTGGCATTAATGCATCTCAATTAGACGAAAAACAATTAAAAACTTGATCTATGATCTATTATAAATATGTGTTTAAAAAGATATAATAGTACTGGCTTTTACATCCTGAAATTTTCGCCCTATTTAACTGTGACTATCCAAACGAAGCCTGCTTATGTCACATTGAGCACAAAGGGCAATAACAGTAATTGGTGGTCACTTAGCACAACTGATGTCATCTAAATAATAATTTGAATAATAATAAAATGTTGCTCTTTCTCACATCAGAACCGTGATTCATCAAATAAGAGGAGTGGAGCGTTTAAATTCCATATAACCATATATTTACTGTTTTTTCGGGAGTTCCAATATACTAATAAATACTATGCATACTGGTGAGTATATATTTTGCACAATACTATTTTTCTTACTTATTCATATATTAGCCTCAGGTCCTTAAAATAATAAATCCTCACTTACTTATATTATCATTGCAATAAGACAATCTCATCCTACTTCCAATGATTGAACGTGAATTATTATACTGAGCACGAATCCCTAATATTCAATTGACGTTGACGAGTTGAGAACAAATATCGAAAGATATCGGCAAGTTTGAGACTTAAGATCAGCTAACACTGAGATTGAAAAATTCATTTCTTCGATGACTACCATCACAAATCGTTTCTAACTTCTTGCGTTAGAGAATAACGAGCTTGATCAACTAGCATCTATTCATAATTGTGCTATAATTTGATAAAAACAAGAAAGCGGCTGTGAACAGAATTAAGTTTACGAAAAATAGTAAACAAAAAATTGGATGATCACAGCTCCCAACCATCCAGTTCCACTTCAAAGTGGTTAGGAGTTACCTGGAAACGAATGACTCGACTTTTAGTATTTGTCAAACTTCAGGTAGAGGATCCAGTCCTTACGAGAATCGGAAAACCTTGAGGCAGCCGATCAACACCAATAGTGTCTTGAAAACGGAGAAACCATTCATCAACGGGCTTCCGATACAAAATACTTGAGAAAATAGAGATAGATGTATCTCCTCTCAATCAAATGTTCATCATAGAATTCACAAATACCATGTATTTCCATGCCTTGTAGCTGTAATTCAATATTGAGAAATATCTTAGTGAAAGATCGAAAAATAGGGTTACAAAAGAAAAAAAAAACTTTAGGAAAATGGTTCCATCGTAACCTATACAAATGAGTTTAGAATTAGTCTGTTTCAGTTATCAGATTCGAATTAATACAATGTAGTGGCATATTTTTATTATTGTTGGTTTAATTTTACTATTTTTATAACCAGCTTTCAGAAATCACTCGGTCTGATTTAGTTTCTGCCGTGATTCAGGAGCTAACACTGAGTGGGAGAAAGAATTACCAGCAGCAGTATTAGCAAGGAGACGAATGACGAGTGCTAACCACAGGTCCAATATTAATGCGACGTATTAGGGAGCACGAATTTTGTGCTGTTGCAGGGAACAAGTGTTCTATAATGTTATCGTTTTAGCTTAATTTATGAATCTACGATTATCTTAACAATAATATACAGGATGCGCCATGTTCAGCAGCGAATGGTCAACTGTTTGCGCTAAGAGTCTGGAAAGTGTCATCTCATCTGCCCAGTTCAATTGTGCTTAAGAGATATCACTATATTAAATATTGGAGAGTATTTGACCGGGTATTATTCTCAATTTGCCATACCCGGTACCGTACATCTGTTAAATGTGGTTT
>JAJAVP010000262.1:60622-71137 GCA_020740425.3 Heterorhabditis indica | reverse complement strand
GCTCATGTGTTGACGAAGAAAATGAAAACCAATCGTTACGAAAGAGCGAAGAAACTTCTAAACGTCGTTCGGCCGAACCGCGCTTCGAATGTGCTTTTCACTGATGAAAAATTTTCACTATTAACCCCGCTTGCAATAGTCAAAACAATTTCTTCAACATGGACACCAAAGAGAACTGAAAGAGCATCTATTGATAGCAGAAGCAATTTCCCGTCATCTGTCATGATTTGGCCAGAATGACTGCGTCAGCCAAAACTCTGTTGCTAATCGTCGATACAAATGTCAAAATGAACTCGAAATACTATCAAGACGAAATTCCTTTGGAGGTGGTGGTTCCTTGGGTCTTAAAACATTTCGATTCACCGAATTGGGCATATCGACAGAACTGGGCACACGCTTACGGAGCCAAAACAACTGTTGATGTGTTCCGGCAGCAATTCCTAGACCTCTAGGTCGAAGAGATTTGGCCATCAAATTCATCTGATCTGAATCCGATGGACTGTGGAATTTGGCTTATCTCGGAAAGCAAGCTAAGTAGAAAATCATATAACAATTTGGTCTCTTAAAGTAATCTTAGTTAAGTCTTGGGACGAAGTTAGCCAAAACGAGCCTCGACACGTGGTAAGTTGTTTCGAGTGGCGTCTACGAGCCTGTGATCACAAAAGAAAACTCCGAACATCAACTAGATTAGGTTATTGTTAGGTACCTTATGTATGTCCAGATAAATTTTCATGTCGAATACTCTTCATTACAAAATTATGCGACTTGATCTCTGTATTAGAACCTTTGGCGTACACTTAATATTCCTTTTTTACTAATTATTTCTCATTTTCTAGTTGCAACTTTCGTCGTATATTGACTATTAGTTTGATAACTCTATACATCTGCTTCGAATTTAATCTCTCATACACTTAATTAGATCCACTTCATCGACACTGACTTGATTATTAGTGGGTGATAACGGCGATTTTTTTACTCCATTAAGTTCTTCCATAGGAACACCGTGCTTCGAATTTATATTGTGATTCTCAGGAACATAAGTGCGTTCAGTTTCAAACTGCTGTCGTGGTCTACAAGTTACAAAATACATTTAAAATAAGTAATACTGTAATTTAATATATAATTATCCATATAAAAAATAGATAAGCATACTTGAAAAACTCTATGGGAACTTTAGATAACTGGCGTCTCAAAGCATTTTGTATCTCACTATTAAGGAAACAGTAAAGAACAGCGATAAAGATACCCTTAAAAAAACGTATAAATAACGAACAAGTATTATGTATAAATATTTAAATATTATGTATGGGATAAAAAAGATTTCCAGTATTACCTCTGATAAACACTGTTAATCTCAAAAATTAAGTTGTTTAAGAATAACTAACTTGCGAGTGTTGTAGGATCGCAGATCCCAGCATATACACAGCGCTTGGCCGTTCAGGTTCATAAAATAAAGGAATATTCGAAATTCCCAGTAGAGGAACAAGTAGTAGCGTAGCTTTAATTGTGCGCCTGCAATTTTTCTATTCACGTTAAAAAATTATTTCAAATAAGCCTTTTAAGTATAGCGATAACTACAAAAATCTCATTATATTATAAAGATAGGAATTAAGTATTACTGAATTTACGGCATTTACAATTGGATCATCGTGATAGCAGCTTTTACCTCAGCACATATCCTTTCACATTTACGTGCTTGAATGTTCTAATTAAATTAAAATAAAACAAAATAACCAAATAACTCCTCAATTTCATGCGAATGGTAGGTCACAATTATTAAACGACCTATAATCAAATTGCAAATGCTAAATTAGCATAGATGTGACAGTTTTACGACCAAAACATGATTACTAGATAAAATATTAGAAGTACATGTCCAGGAGAAAAAATTTAAATATTAAAAATGGCTTAATTTTATTTGCTACGATTCTTAATGTAATACGCCACAAATAAGCTAATGGTCCCATAAATTCTGTATGCAATATATATTTTATCTAAGCCTCATTAACTTGCTAACTATTGTTATCTAACCTGTTAGAATAGTATTACCTTTTAATGAACTATTTACTAGGTGGTTTTCTATTTATGTGATCAAGTAAAAGGAAGTTCCTAACTCTACAACAAGTAATCACAAGTTAAACAAAAATCGCATTCTTCATAGTCTGAGTCTTAAAAAAGAAAATCTTAACAAAATTCCACATTGGGATATAAAAGAGAGTAACCAAATACATTTGAGACCCAACGATTGGAAAAAAGGATATACTAATGTCATAGCGGTACTTCTATAGAATTTAAATTCTTTCCAAACATTTCTAGATTTCAGAATTGATAACGTTTAGAAAAAGATGCACAGTATCACTAGAGTTAACGATAAATAATGAATATTTCATAGCAACCATTATTTTAAATTTAAATTCCATTAAATAGATAATGCTCCTAGCAATTAATTCCATGTTATATAGTACGAATAAATTGAGGCTTACTAATAATTAGGTACATGAACTACCTACCAGATTTTTTTAGATTCTGCTGAATTTTCTGTTCTTAATTTTTGAACAAGGATAACAACAATTCCCAGAAGAAAAATGAAGTTTAGCTAAAATAATAATGTTTAATATAATCTAAATACTCTGAATTTTAATCAATTAATGTCTTAATTGTAGTATTAGAACATATAAGGGACTAACTATCAGTGCAAATCCCATGGTTCCTGCCAAAATCCAAAGATGGCTTCCTTGAGCATATGGAACCCAGCAAAATGAATTCTGCATTCTCGATTTGTACTGGTGCACCACTGTCCAACACATAACAACGATAAGGGGAATACCTAAAAAAACTCATGCATAGTTTCTGGAGTAAATTAGATTGAAAGTAATATGATAAATAGTGCGAAAATATGCTTTAAAAAAATTCAAACAACTAATTAAATGGTATCAACAAATTTCATCCTATACATCAAGCAAAAAATGCTTATCTTCAATGAAGCATTGCTACGTCATCATAGGCTTGATGCATAAATAAAATAAAATGTCTTATTGGCGATGTTTGTAAATTTATTTAGCATTAATTATGTTATAAAACCATAAAATAAAACGAATATTTTAAACTGAAATTCAATTCATTAATCAACTTTACAGATCATCAAAACTAAACGTACCCCAACCACAGACGAGATATAAATACCAAGGTGCATCATTGTGTCGCATGGCGAAGACAGTAAACCGACTGTACAGGTAAGCACCTTCTATCAGCATCCACATCACAGAAGCCACCTAATGTGAAATTATGAACAACTTGTGCCATACAACTTTGCGTATCCGAAAAAGCTTATAAAGGTAATTATATAAACTCACTTGAAAGTATATTACTAACCATAATATAATCTTACAAATCCATTCCTGAAAAACACCTAAGATTTTGCGCTACTCACTGGTTTCCTACAGTGTTATATACAAAACAATGTAACGAAATCCTACTTTTACGCTATTTCAATATTCATGCACCAAAATGGTGATAATTAAATATTTCTACCTTTATAATTTATTATACATACCAGATCTAACAATGGCTGTGGATTAAATTTCGTACAATCTTGAAATAGGTTTGTTGATTGAACTATAGTCCAAATAGCAAGAACAGCAAACCGAAATACGAAGGCAGTGGCGAGATTTTTATGAATTGATAGTCGGCGACACTAGAAATATACTAATATGCTTACTAACAAGGAAATCAGTTAATATACTTGATAAATTTTATTTACATGAAGATTTCACCTATAGGTAACCAAATTAGTGATCAACAAATGACACCAAATTACCTGAATCCCATCAAAAATCGAAAATAAAAGAATAGCAGTGACAAGAAGAGCAACAGAGACGATAGAAAGTGTAAGAGAGACAGAAATTACTAGATCTCGAAGAAGATCTGGACACTGAAATGTTTTCCTCATATTAAACTATAAGTCTAAATGCAATGAAAATTGTACTAATATAATTTCATTTTGAACAATTCCTGATAATATTTGACTAATCCACTATATATATGATGCTAAAGTTTCATTTTTATATTTTTAAAAATATTTTCAACCAACCACTCTACAAAAACCTTGAATGCAGTGGGAGAATTCATCGACGACAGTAATGCACTGACTATAATTGGAGTCATGCCAACCAGACTGTCCACAGACTCGTGAAACCATATAAGTTGCTGCAATGAGAATATTTTATATTTGGACAACATCAATTATAAATCAGATCCAAATCGAGGTACCACAAAGCAATTCCTACATAGAGTAACAAAATACATGCCTAAAATTTATACTATATTTATTTCATTTTTTTTTAAAGAAAATCGTTGTTCCTTATTCCCCGATTTTAGTAAAAGATTCTATAGCAAAAGTGGCAAACAAAAGGGCGCACAGCGAACACATTTAGCAAACCTCCAGGGAGCAGTTGAGATATTTCTACAAATATAAATATTCTTTTATTGGTTCCACTAGAAAATAGTAATGTATTGTTTTAATTATAAGATTTGATAGATAGCGCTACTGCCTATTATGAAATTTAATTAACCCGCGTGTATAGAATAAGCAGCATTATTAATACATTACATATTCTACAATTATTTTAAAAGTTCTTAGCGTCTGTAATTATTTTTTTTAAATCATATACTAACTTTCACTACTTGCACTCTAAAACCTCATGTTCTAGCTCAATTAATTCTAGATAATTTATTCAGTTGAATACTAGACATTTCAGCAATTTAATAATGTAACTAAAATATAAATAATCGCCTGTTGTTTGATGATCCCCATTTTACGTCTGTCAAGTCGTTGGCAGCGAATCGAGTTTCCTCAAGCGAGTTAGTACAACAGGATTACTTGCGATTGTTTACACGCAGCTGCGCGGATTTTGGATTGATGAATATGCGGGGGACTCAGTTCTGCTTAACGCAATCAAATGGGCTTATCCACAAAGCACTGGTCAATATATTTGTCTTAAACTGAGGTTAGTGTATTTTTGGATATCAAAGTTTATTACAAAACAAAGTGTTACCTAGGAATTATGAAACTAATTATATTTCTCCTACGTTCATTTTCGTTTTATTATGTTAGACGGATATAAGATTTGCAACTATTTATAATACCGCTGTTACAATCCCAATTTATATTTGAGTGAACTAGAAGGTCACATTTCAGTTGTTAGCTTATAGAAATAAGGAAAAAATGATTGCTGCTACTTTTCTCACCCGTCGACCTTTACTAGAAAAATCCTTCAATGTTGGTTAAAAGATGTGATGCATATTTAACGTAATACAATTTTCGGAAACAAACAAAATATGAAAAAAATTATCTCGTTAATTTGGCATAATTTTCTATTAAGAGTTTATTTCATAAGCCACTCAATTTACGAATACTCACGCGATTTATATTAACGAAACGTATTCAACAAGGATAAATAAATATAACTACTGAAATTAAATTAGCCACATAAATCAACTCACTAGCAATCTCTTGACAACCTGGTACTGTGGAACAGTATGTGAAGGGACACAAGCGCTCCACTTTTGCTCCGTAGTCAGCTTTTAGCCAACATAACGATTTATCAAAACTAACTGAACAACCACTGAAAATTGGAATGGAAAATACGCAATATAATAGAAATTCTTACATATTCTTAAAAATCCATTTTATTTATGATTATTTACTTCTCCAAAAAGACGTCACTATCCTATAATATGAATGAAAAGTTAAATCAAGTAAAATTTTTACTACTCACTTTTCGTGTGTAGATTCATTTTTTTGTGATAATGAGTAGCATGTCAATATTTCAGCTCTTACAACAGACATTTTTCTGAAATGATAATACTAAATATTTCACATGTGTACGAATAATAGTGACGACGTAGAATATTATTCGAAAGGCTTAAAGTTCTAAGTGAAATCATCAACTGAACAATTGAGTAACCGAATAAATTACAGCATAACGTACTAGTTTTAGACTATTCACGCATAAAACTGCACAAATAATTTTCTGAATAACTATCGACATACTACGTGCCTTAAAATTATTTTATTATTAATATCGTATTCTAAAGTATTTCATACGCAAAATACTACAGGTTAAGTCTATAAGTACTAATCCACCGTCTAAAGCTGAGATTAGACAAGAGAGTATCAATCACAACACTAGAAGAAAACAATATTATTTACACATTTAATAATCATACAGTAATTGGATACTTGGTTTTATATTTCTGATTATTAGGTCTATACGTACTTAAGTAATTACTCTTAAAATATGTGGGTCTCTTATGTGTATATTAAAACTATAAAAGAATATAAACAAGTAATTTCCAATATTAAGTGATGCAAAGGGCTTTCAGCCACGCTTGCGAAGAGCTAACCAAGTGGTAAAGTGTCCCGGGGGGATTGAGGACGACTCGGGTTCAATGCTGGACCCCAAATTAGTTTTACCCATTATCTTGACTATTAGGATACCCAAAAGACCAAAGAGATTTCCGTAAACACAAAATACACGTTAGGTATAGTTCCATAGTCAGCAAACTAAATTCTGGAAATAATTGTGCATTTGTGCGTTTTGATAATTTGTGGTTGATCAAAGCATAGTTATATAAACTATGGAATATTACCGTGAAATTGCATGCCAAAATAACGTTATTTTAACGAAGTTATAACTAAGCATTTTTCAGAATATAGTAGGTCTTGAAATTCTGAATTGATCAAGCTATTAGTAGTATAGAGCAGATTAAATTTTCAATCATAAGAAATCTAGTCTCTCTGTGAAGCTTCAATTGAAAGTGAATGAATATTGGAACGCCAAAGATTGTGAAGAAAAAAAACGTAAAAACGAAAGCAGTGTGAAAAATGAGAGAATTATGTGTACGAACTAAACAGAGATCTATTGCTGGGTTAGTATGGACGCATGTGAAAAATGAACTAGTCTCATGCAGTCTAAGCTGATCCTACTGAAATTCCGTTATATTCAACATGGGTTCAAAAAATTCATTCAAAAATATCAGAAATGTTTATAGGAATTGTTATACTAGAACAACTTACAAACTGAAATAGTAGAGACGAAGATACCCATAATCTCTTATAACGTCTTTTTAAAAATGTTTTTGACATACTTCTAGAAACATTAAAACTTGTGAATTATTTACGATACATTTAACATAACTAGACATCTTGAAAGCATCATGGAGCGTATATAATGTTAATGAAATTATATACCGCTCCGATTTTATCTGTTATAAAATAAAATTTAATAAATTTCTCATTATCTAATTGCAATACCGTTTATCAATTTAGGTTGTTGTATATATGAATTGGTTAATCAAACAACTAGATAAATAGCATCCGTATCAAAATAGGCTTTATAAAGTTTGTAAATATGCGTTAGGAACTACCTTCAAAAAATAAAAATATTCTGCAAACAACACACTGAGACTTTAATCAACTATTACAACTGTGATAATAAAGTCCTTGATTAGAACTTGTGGTTCTCTTATTGAAACCTCACGGTATAAAAATGAATAAATCCTATATCATTCTTAATAAAAATCGATGCACCTGACGACATGGCATTTTATCTTTTTGTATTCCCTGATGTCGGCATGACATGAGTTCACCTAATAATATAATTATATTTAGAGAGTAACATATAGTGCAGTTGGAATCCTAATTCCATCTAGCACATACATATCGAAGGCCTATCGTGAGAGCAATGATGGATTACACGCCAAGTGAAGAGTGTCGCAATATATGAGATGGTTTAAATGTAATAAAGTGGATACATGAATTATGGAAGATATTCGCATTGTACTGGGTTAAAATTATAATCTTGAGAGAGGACACTATTTATAATTTTGGCGAAATATGAAGGCTTAGAATCTAACAATGTTCGCTAAATTTTTTAAGCTTAACGTAGCAACTATAGATACAACATGTAACAATGGTTAACATTTTGGGCTTAAGTACTCATATTTAGCATTACAGTACACCTATAATTTGGAACAGTACAGTGTATATCGTATGCGAATTGATATCACAAATACTGAGCTGGAAATGTTTAGGAGTGGTTATAGCAGCATTATAAGTAGTCTAAAGGATTATTTAGTTGAGGATAAAAATAGATTCAGTTAATTTTGCTATATTGTGAGCGTTGTCAAGCTGGTTTAGGTCAGGCATGAAAAACAGGGGCAGAGTCTGTTCGCTTAAAACCTTCATAGTGGCGTGAAACCGCATGCTTGTTCGTTTCCGCCGTAATATCCTAGATAAGTTTAAAAATTTGTTTTCTGGAAACAAAGTTAAAGTGGAAGCCATCAAGAGAGGTGGCTTTAGTAACTAATTATATTTCATAGTGAATTGTACTATTATAAAAACTGCGGCAGTCTATAGATGCGTGTGTGACAGAGAGTTAACATAAACAATCCAATTAAGACGAGATTCTGTGAATAAGATAGAACGAGAGATGGGCCTACAACCGCATGCTCTCTTAGCAGTCAACAGAGACAACGCTTACGTGGCACAGAGAAATTAAATATACGAGCTAGATCCACTAAGTTATAAATCAAAGATTGACACTTCTAAAAAATAAAATTGTTCTAATTAAAGCACAACATAATAGTGATAAGTGCCGGTTATACACATAAGCATTCGCAATAATAGGAAAGAAAAGATGAATGAAGTGTGTGCTGATAATATACTGCTTATGATACACCGCCTTACAAGTTCAAAATATTGCTGTTAGAGCATAAGCTTCAATTAAAGTTGTGCGGGATTAACCAAAACAAAAGTTGGCATCGTGACCGCATTCGACTAGCACTGAATTGTTGTTTCGACATAGTAAATCGATGTGGGGTAGGGGTATTCTCCTATGGCATGTTATAGAGGGATGCCGCGAATGAGACGCTAATATTGGCAAGAATGCACAGCACTTCATAGTCTCAACCTATTAACTTTGAGAATTTAGCTAGGTCATGATATGCAAACCTTTAGAAAACCATCTTCCAGAAGTAGTTGCATTAATGAAATAAAATCACTTATGTTAACGCAAGAATTGTCGAAACTCGTGGTAGGTATCACTTGTCCTCTGTAATTAATACACGTAATAGTTCTTAAATTCACCGAGTAATATATATTCCAATATAATATCTAGAAGATTCCTAGATAAGATAATAGGAATGTAGTTCATTTTTGAATAGTAACACACATCAGGTGATCATAAAACATGATGATATAATTCAAGCGGAGCAAAGAGAAGTGAAAAAGCATTTATGCATCTATACATAACAAATAAAGGCTCAGCACCTAGGCTAAAGCCTAAGCCTACACATTTTGTCTTTTAATAGAAGCCAGCAATGAGTCAATTACCTAAACCTTAAAGTTTTATCCCCAATGTAATACAAAAAATTGACATTCCTGAACAATTCATTGTTTAAAAGCATCAATTCGCGCATTTTTATTCAAATTATAAAACTAAATAACTATTAATATAATTTAAGCCAATCGTATAAGTAAGAGAAATATACAAGATTGAATGAAAATCTAAGATCAATAGTTTCCCACCAGAAAAGAAATGAATAGGTGCTTTAACATAAAGATCACAAGATTTTCCGAAAAACATCTACTATAGATGGCATTTTGCATGAGTGCTCCTATTAAGAATGCAATTCAGCATATAAAATTCTAGGAGTATGGATGTCTTTTCACAAGAGGCAATGAGTTTGATATATAATAAATATTTAACAATAATTCCTTGCGCAACTCCACAAGAAATTAAAAATTAAAATCAAAGCCCTCGTTTTTAAGTTATAGTTATTCAGCATTAAAATCTGAGACACTACTTGTAGTACTTTTTCAGAAATATTTATCTCTAAGATGTAATATGACCGTAAGCTGCTAAAAAAAATTTGACTATATCAAATTCAATGTGGTTGCACAAAATCCTTACGGTGCAGTGGAAATTAATTTAGTGAAATTACGCGCAGGTTCTTGAAACATACTTTTAGCTCTTTAAAATTGCAATAAATTGATGTGGGAATGGTAAAAATTTAAAAATGAGCTATTCAATTATACTATTTAAGATAATAAATACACGATGCGCGAAAAGTTCTGATACGGAGGTTATAAAATTCTACCAAAAAAACATCAATTGGCAAAAAATTAATCTGAACACCAGAATAAATTAGTTCACATTCAAAGTTTCTTCCCTTTGCACCCACACAAATTCGTAGACTCCTCTCACAGTTACCCACTATGGACTACAGCTCGTCTTGGCTAATTTCGTCCCAAGACTTAACTATGATTACTTTAAGAGACCAAATTGCACAGTCCATCGGATTCAGATCAGATGAATTTGATGGCCAAATCTCTTCGACCTAGAAGTCTAGGAATTGCTGCCGGTACGAAGCGCGGTTCGGCCGAACGACGTTTAGAAGTTTCTTCGCTCTTTCGTAACGATTGGTTTTCATTTTCTTCGTCAACACATGAGC
>JAJAVP010000262.1:0-59867 GCA_020740425.3 Heterorhabditis indica | reverse complement strand
CGAAGCGCGGTTCGGCCGAACGACGTTTAGAAGTTTCTTCGCTCTTTCGTAACGATTGGTTTTCATTTTCTTCGTCAACACATGAGCTCGACGGATATTATACGAGTGGAACTCCAGTACATGTTTGACGATTTTCCTCATTGATGTTGGGCTAATATTGAGGTCAGAAGCCATCTTCCCCATCAATCTCTGGTTATCTCGAAGAAGCCTCTTGTTGACACTTTCGAATGCGAGAAGTGTTCACGAACCTTGGTCTCGCACTCCTGTGGCCGTCTTCTACTCTGCCCAGCTCCTGGTATCGTTCCACAGTGCGGTGAACAGCCACTTTTGCGACACCGAGCTTCTTAACAATAGCAGCCAGTTTCTCTCCTTGCTTGAGCGACTGGATGACAGTAGTGCGTAGGGCTTTGGACGTCATATGACAGTTCAGAGACGAGATAATCGAATGAAACTTTAAACATGGTCCGAGGAGGCTTTAAATAACACCTTCATTAGTATAGCGAATTGCTACGTCATATATGCTAATTTAACAACGCTTAAATTTTGTATCAGAGCCTTTCGCGAACACTGTATTTTTCGCTTTAAGCAATAAAATGTATCAAATAATTTAGATTCGACAAACTCGAAAAAAAGAATTATCTTAATCAACGTATGTTCTAATAACTGGAAGTTACAAGAACTAATCTAGAAAACAGTAATAGACTGAAGTTAAAACTTGATCAATAGTTCTTCTAGAAGAACATGTTTTTTAAGGCCATCCGAACAACCATCTTCATGCATAAAGATATCTTTGTTGTGCATTTTAAGAGTATAACACTATAAACTAAAAATAAAACTGAGATAACCAAGAATTAATTCATTAAATTCCATTTCTCGTATATATCCGACGTATAATTACGGTTTATTTTTGAAATAGTGACTCATTCTTAAAAATAAAAAATAAAAATGACACAACAGAAGTCAATAAAACCATCTATTTTTTAATTCAAAAAATCAAAATTTGAAACAATTGTTAATTCAATGAAAAATAACTAACTTCTTAAACCAATAGTAATTTCTTCTACTAGAATTGAAAATGACGTAACTTATATATAATTTGAAATATATCGCAACACAGACCTAAGCAGGATAAATGCGGCTTGACATTGAAAGTTAACAATTTAAATAAAGTAAGCATGAAATGTTTTGGCAGACAAAAATTACTTAAGTAGTGAAGAAGCCGCAATAATAATAAGAGCAACGGATAATTGAAAAAGAAGACCTCTCCTGCTTAAAAACACCAACAAAACAATAACATTCATTTCCATTTTTTTTAGAAATTTGTCCTACTAAATTCCTGCTTATTTTATGTTCTTAGCTAGTAATAGTATATATAATTTTACCTAATATATGGTTCATATTAATTTGCAGGATAATAAACAAACTGCGTGACAATTTAATTTTGTTTTAGAATACTAATGCGGTCATTGTCTACAGTCTCTCTCATTAACTACATAAATTATACACCTTTTCTGTTCCTACTTGAGAAAATTATTTTATATAAATATTGGAATACAAACGTCTAGAATTACGGTAAGTACACAAGTGCACTACCAGTGAAGTACTGGCATGTGATAAATAGAAGGCGTCAATGAGTAAGTTTCATTAATTGGAGAAATTTTGAATTGTCTCAAATAAGTAATTGAAGGTATCTTAGCTTCAATCATTAGCGTAGTTTGCAGAAGCATCAACATTTAAGAACGAATTATCTATTTATATAAATTAATGATCGCAAATTGTTTTACGTGCTCTTATTCTCCTCCTGGTGATTGCATAAGTGCGGGGTATTGGATGATTTAAATGATACTGAGATAACGCTACCAATCTTAGATAGGTTAGGCTTATTCCGTAATTTAAACCTTTTACTGTAGTTATTCTGAAATGTATTGGTCTAAAGTGATTGAATTGACCTTCAGACGCTTAACATCAAATAGAACATCAGAACTATCTATAATCTCGGAAAGTTACCTTATCATCTCACTGCGGAAACCTCAAAATTACCAAATACAGTTTACGCATGGATGCTCCAAAGACAATAACTATCCAAGTGCCTATACGCAGGAAATCTAAAGCTAAAAACGCGGTCATGAAGTTGCAACAGAGTTACCTAGCACCAAATATCACTTTGCAGTGCATGGAAATCTCAAATCTAGAAAAATGGATGAAGAATTAAACCATAATTAAACAAGTGCAAGTTTGTTCTCGATTTCACAGAAAATCTTTGGTGTCTAACGTTCTATTTTATTAAACATGCTGTGTATCCTAAATAGTAGCTAGATTCATATGGGAGCAATATTTATAATAGAGTAGAGATCGCTGTGTCAGATTACTCAGCCAATCTCAGAACTCGCTGAAAGAGGCGATCCAAGCAAAACATTTCGACATTATGATGAATGTATCTTTTGTTTACAATAACATTTTAGCTAAGCATATACGTAGTTTAAAAGTCAAAGGGAATGAGAATTATTACAATGATAATTGGTAAAAATAAATGTTAAACAACTTGCTGAGGTTACATTACTTACTGTACCAAATAAATGTTCAGTTCTGCTTAGATTACTATTCATGCGAAATTTTAATAAAGTAATATGTATTTGAAACTAACTCTATTTAACAATAATGTAGAATAAAAACGGGAAAGACCAGAAAATTAATATATTAAGAATATGGTTGCAAAAAATTATGTTGCCAGAAATTAAGTGTAGCAGAAGTTAAACAGTAATAAATAAAATAAACCGGATGTTAATACGACATTCTTCCAAAGTAGGCGTATTTATAAAAGCAGCTGCCAAACCACTCGTGATATAAAAATAAAATTTAGCTGCGTAGGTAAATTTATTATAAAATGGTAGAATAGGACATTCATATTGCCTATTACGTTCATAGCACTACCTCTAAGCATTTATAATTCTAGATCAAAAAACATAGTTCCTACGTAGTCAGCAATTACTTATTAATAATAAAATGCATGTAGGTGATTAATTTAGAGCAGGTACAATCAGATTAGAAAATTTCATCGTATTGGTTAAAAAACATGTCAAAGAAAACTTGCGACAGTCGTCTTTTTGGCATCAATGAGTATGCTAAATTGAACAAGGACTTAATAAACACAATAATTCTACTTTCAAAAACATCCCGAATAAATATACCATTGTTTTTATCAACTAATGCACTCAATAACATTCAATATCACTGACATTTATACATTTTCCAAATTTCAAATGATCTATATAATTGTAAATACTTGCCCTCAATTCTTTTTCGAAAAAACTTTTATTTTAATAACAAAGATCTTAAGAATGGGCGCTCTAAAAAGAATACCACTACTTCTTACATTAATTTTATAATATTCCTATTGATTCCGTGTATATGAAGGCACAAATTAATTAGTGCAGTGACGATGTTCATTTTCAATACATAAATCATAGAAATATCTGTAATAAAGCTTTTGTGTAATATTATTACATATCACGGTTCCATTTTTCTAATGTGAGACAAACCTTCGTAACGTAGGAATGGCATAAAATGGGGACACAATTCGTAACAATTGGTTTTTATATCATATGATCTAGTTTTATTAATAAAGAAGAAATCGCTACAGGTTTGGATACTGCTTTGAAAAAGAGGTAGCTATATTAATTCTAATTATATATACATGTTATATAAACAGAATCCAATCTACTTTTAGTAGCAAAAATGTGTCACTTCAATAAAGCTAAAGATGAAAGAATAATAGGAGTATGTGTGATTTGCATTTATTCGACTTCGACATATACTAATAAAAATCAAATAAGGTACTTCTCTTCCAAATTTCCTCGACTTTTGATATATTTTAAGGCGCAGTTCTCTAGCGTGTTATTTTGGTTTTGTATTGATTTCCACTACTGAATAGCTAACTTGTCTAACCTAACCTGTCTAGAATCTCAGCTGCTAAACATGAATATTTAAATGTACTACCTCTATTAGATAAGTGGTCCAGCAGGCCTATATAGGTAGCAAGATGGGAATACATAGTTCACATTTTGCACGCCTATAGTGCACTGCGCTCAATACCTTACATCCGGCAACTTTAGTGAAGCCTATTTTTAGCTAGCTTCTAAGCACATATTGGATTTGGAATTGAATTCGAATCCTATATGTATGTATATTTATTTATTTATTTATATAGGATTCCACTAAAATCAAACTCCAGGATACATACGACCATTAAATCGCAATGATACAGTCTTTTGAAACAGCGTAGTAGATAAGGAATACACTTCACATCGCCTATGCATCTTGTACTTTAGATATGGTTCTAAGTTTAATATTACATACATAATGATGGTTAAGATATGAGTGTAAAAATCACACCTGGATGCTAAACATAAAGTAGTATCAACGAGAAAACTGTCGATTCAAAAATAGTAAATTTGAGAATAATATATTGATATAATGAAAATTATGAATTAACAACAGCCACTCAATCCTAAAAATAAAATGATTTTGTGTTTAGCATTTCTAACTAATATTCTTATTAAATAGCTAATTTAAAAATACTCAGTAGGCTTGGAAATAGTACCTCTTATTGCTAACCTTAAACCAAGGTCAAAGTGCTAAAATTGTCTGTCAAAGAACTGAGTAAGCAATTGCCGACTTGGCTCTTTTACGATAGCAATTTGAATAAACGCCAGCCATTCAAACGATACATATTTCGCAAATAGTCGTCACCAGAAGCAAAATAATTGTAGCTGTCCGTACCGAAGTTCGATTTCTTGAGACCTTACAATGATTAGATACTTAGAATGTGTAATATAGCTCTCTAATAAAGACATTGAAACTAATAACACCTCGGGATATCTACTATTTGATAACGTAAGCATTTTATTTTAGAAAGCTAAGCCTATGAACAAAATTAATAAAATTACATGAATATGAAAAAAAATTTATATCGATACTTCCAGCACACTCCAAGTAATCATTTAAAATTAGGAAAAGAAAATACTTTATAAGAGTCAGAAAATGAAGAAGCGCGACACAACTATGTTTTCAGCAAATCATTGATGCATGTACATAGTATATGATGGAATTTCATCTGAACCTCGAAATGTAAAAATATAACTATACATCCAAAAACTTTCTAAATCCGACACATTCCCCACAACTTTTTCGGCAATTAAGCAAACACTTCTTGGTACATAACCATAACGATTTTGCTGTCATTAATGTCAAGCATATAGTTTTCATAAAACAAAGCTTATAGCAAACAGCAGGTACTAACGAGAAAATACTTTGTGTAATATAGCACATTCGATTATCAAAACACGTTCAAAATTATTGATGTATTGCTGAATTACTCTTTATATTCTGCTCATTTAAACTATGGGTTCTTACATTTTAGCGGAATATTAAATAGTAGTTTAGTTTCCTAACATCTGTTATAATCTCGCACAATGAAATATTCGATATATTAAAATATTTCCAGTATTCTAAAAAGCAATGAATGAGCCCGATGACCAGATGAAAACATCAAAGACATCAGTCGTAAACAACGCATTGAAAGAAGCAAAGTATGAAAAAAATAAAAGTGGATAACATTATTTAAGTTCATGAAAAATATTATTCAAGGCATTTAATATTTCCGAAGTGAAATACTGTTATATGGAATCTTCGAGATGACCGAAAAAGACTCACTATCTTAGATTACCCAAGGAATATAAAATTGACTTACAACTGATTTACCACGTTTAATAGTGACTATTTAATGTATAACGTTCCACCAAATACCTTGTTTGCCAGAAAAGCAATTACAATGCAATTGACATCCAAAAGTTCCTGAAATCTTTATAGATATCAGATAGTAAAATTCACAAAAAAAAGTACACTTTTAAAAAATTGAATATGGGATATTGCGCAGTGCAATTAAATAGAAAGATTTTTGCTACTAATAAAAAAATTTTTTTTTAGGTTGGAACACTTATGTAGTGATCAAACAAACAATTGAGCTCTCGAGTAGCTTTGCTCTATTCTAAAGAAAACAAGAAATCAAAGCGTATTCTACTTCTCCCATAAAAAAAGCACTGATTCAAGCAACCATCAATTACGATTTCCTTTTAAGTTCCTTAACAACGCTAAACCCAGCAGAGTTAATCCATTACTCTTCTACGTGCTATTACTAACAATCTTTATTTCAATAAGGTACATTTCCAAATCACAGCAATCAAATTCTCCCAAACAAGCTTTAATACAATCATATCCAAGTAAAAGTTGGCGCACTTTTGATGTTTGCATAGATTTCCTTAAAGTCCATTTCTAAGAAATCCTCAAAAATATTTCACTAAATTTAAAAAGGCCTATAAAATAATAATCCCTGCACAGTAAATTAGATACTGCTATCTATTTTAATAGCTATAAATCAAATAACAGATATGCTATTTTAAAACCTAAATATAATAAGTACAAGATCTCCAATTTTTCGTCAACAAACTATATGTACAGAATTTTTTTAAACTATAGTAAGGAGATATAGTGTGATGCTATACATTGTGTTGAATCAATGAACAAAAAGTACTTGTGACAAGCGATTGATAATTCTCATTCAAAAGAAAACATGAAAATACAGACTTATCAAAGATTTACGTAAAAAACCAAGCAATCGCAGAGTATATAGAAGCATACATTATAAAATTGAAAGATTATTTGGTTATTTAGGCATGTAACTTTAACTCTAAAAGTTCTCTCTAAAATATGCTACTTTTTAGTAGTTTACTAACAACTTTACTAAAATATTTTTGACATTTTTTCAGCAAATGCCATACAATAAGCATTATTATTTTGTAATCCTAAAAAAAATGGGAAGCAAAACCACATCAGATAGCCTTTGAGACATCTAAGATGTCACTTACGTTCAGGCCACCTATTTATGTTCCCACTGAGTGCATGCGTCAAAAATTACTAGAGTAGACTACAGGATAATTCTAGATTTGAAAAAAAGACAAAAAATAATTTTCTTCTGCAAGAAAGAAGTTCATATATACTGAAACGGTTAAAAAGATAAGATAAAATACTTTAATAGTTAAAAAATAGTTAACAGATAAACCTATGAGGTATTATCCGACGTCACTAGCAAAACCTTAGTAGAGAAAGTGCAATATTGGGAAAAAACGAGACATTTAATATTGTAAATCTTGAACTTATGAATTTATATAAACATTAATATTCTAATAAAAGTACCACTGGTATTTTTGTTAACTTTTCTCCATGTTTGGCTAAGAGAATGCCTATATACAATAGTAATCTCGAATAAAAGCTTTAATGAAAGAAATTACCCATTGTATATAGCTTTAAACCCTCACTGTATATTCATAAATCGAAAATAATAGACGTTTCTGCTATGGGTTTTGTGATGAACACTAAGTGACTTAAGATTCCTCGCGGAAAATTCTCCGATGCAATTAGTCAAATTGCTTCTACATAAACGCCTAACTTGAATGAATTCTCGAGAAAATAGATCGTTTTTGAGAAACAAACGCAAAAATTAGAACTACTCCAGAGGAAAAGATGCGTTTATTTCTATATTGAAGACAAAAACTTAGTGTAATAATTATCATCTAAATATATTTTCACTGCGAGAAATTGCTGCATCTATAAGTTAATGTAAAACAACCAAATCATAGTATTTCTAATAATTTATTCTACAATTAACGGTGATATAGTTTAAAATATTTCATGGAAATTTTTAGAATAAATACCCACGTAAAATAGATAGTTTGAAACTAATTTCAGTGAAAAGGCTAAATTCGTTCATCACTACACTAGTAAAGTATAAGTTAATTAAAACTAGTTACAAGCGCAAAATTTTCGGAACTAAGCAATTAAGCAAATACATAGGCGTGTAAGTGTGCCAATTATCTAGACGATAGGCACCATGGAGGGATTAATTGCATCATTAGCGTTCAGCAAAAAATAAAATACATCGTTTATAGGCTTACCAAAGTTACCACTTTCGTAAACGAAACAGCATGGACAGGTCTATGGTATATAACTATAATCTATAGCTTAACAGAATATTTTGATAAAAATATTGAACATTATTGTGGTCACATTATAGAAAAATACAGTACGTTCCGAAAAGATACTTTTTTTTTAACCTTTTTCGGTTTTCAAATACTAAATTGATCCTTTCTTCTAAGGATAATTTTACGGACAGCGCCAAACAGAACTATGGGCATCAGTGTAAGACTTGTAGCATTGGTACCTTAAAAAAATACGGTACAGACTGTACTGAATAAATGTCTGAATATGGTCCGGTCACAAATAAAGTACAGCTAATACAAACGTGCAAGAACGAAAGACTCCGTTAGATATTCTATAAGATTTGAATTCTTGAGTTTTCGAAAATAAGACTATGCACTTTTCAAAATTAAGTGAGCTTCGGTAATGAGAAAAGTTCAATCTAGACAAATCAGATAAATATCACTCATACTGAAGAGATTTGTGCAAAAAACCCCGTTACTTTTCAACTCGACATTTTTCGGAGGAAGTTTTATGATTTGGGGCTTAGGAGAGTAATTAATTCCGCGTTTGCGTTGACAAAGATAAACAGCACAGATTACAAGGATATCTTGGGAGATTACCAAGTCCTATTTCATTTTCCAGGCGTTAGATTTGCTTTTCAACAAGTTAATGCCACTATCCACTCCATTCAAAGCACTAAGACTTGACTGAATAACAATCATGTTGACACTATGGACAGACCCTCACGCTCTTCAGATTTAAATCCTATGGAGAATATCTGAGCAATTCGTGCGTCAGATTTATGCCAATAAGTTTAGACAATCAAGGATCTCTAATCTGCCATTAGCAAAGCGTGGAGTGAAGTACAAAATAGTCTCATCAAAAATCTAGTTAATTAAGCAAAGTTTTCAGGTTACTAACAAAAGTGGTAGTTGTGCTAACTATTAGTTAATTATTGCATATATTGGTTGTTACTGAAAAAGTGGAAAAAGGAAGCGTGCTATTTATTTAAGAAGGCACTGTAGAACCGAATATAAACACAAATTTTGGTTGATTTAAAAATAATATTCTCAAGCAGCATAAATCTGAAGGTGGTAATGTATCTAATTCAGCATTAATGCAGACGTCGACATTTCCTATACTTGCTCAAAAAAGATTCTATAGTATTTAACATAAAGCTTAAACAATTTTTGAAGCAGAGGTACTGTCACCTAACAGAAAAATATAATATAAGTTATTAATTATCAAAATATCAATAACTTAAATTAGATAAAAAGAAATGGAAGGGTTAAAAAACGGCCAAGACAAGTATTTACGTAAATATTCGGTCCTAATCAATAAGAAATTTAATCAAAAAGGCCACTTTTTCCTGATAAAACTTCAAAAAACAAAATTACATAGGTAAGAAAGTACACGACTTTAATCACTTAAAAACATAGATAAGATTCTATTGTTAATAGTAATAAAGCTTACAAATTAGGCCAACCTTGAACCAATAATGAATACAACCAAAGTTACGAAAGACTACTGTGAATCCAATTTACAGTTTCAAACGCATATCATTGGCTAAAAAATATAAATGGTCTCAAAATAACAAAACCTGGTGTACTGTAATTAAAGGAGAGACCAATTGTAATTTATAAAATAGGGTTACGTTATAAAATATGTTTATTTTGTATGCCGAAGCTATTTGCTAATAATTTTGATAACGTTATTTTACACAGTCCAAATAGAGCTGATGCATTTGGATCTAATGAAAACCTTGTACTTGTTTAGTGTTCACCTATTTGTGTTTTTTTATGCCTATTACGTTTTTTTCTTTTGATTTTACGGTTATTATCTTGTATTTCCAGATATGAATTCAGAACTAGGAGGAATTCGTTATAGGAAATCCGGAATTAAAAAGCTAGTTGAAGACATGGATATGTTTGAAAAGGTGGTAGAGGATGTCAAAGAAGAAAAGAAGATTTCTTCTGGTCTAAGTGAATTTTATATTGACAGACTTTACGTAAAGAGAATATAAATGTAAGAATATGCAGGTTGTTACCTTAGCTTATTCATATCGTTTTTCAAAGATAGTTTTAATCCATTTAGTGCGTTGATTTTACAGTATCTTTCATTTGCTTTTCAACGATACTGTGTTTGGTTTGTAGTGAAATATGGTATAATTTCACTTCTCCGAGGGAATATGAGTATAGATTTGATGTTGATACTGCAATAGATGAGTGAGATATTTTCTGTATTATTTGTTTTTTTTTTAAATTAAATGTACGATTTTAGGGTTTCCTATATTATCGGCGAATTTATTGCATATAAAAATAAGGGACTGGAATATATTGGAAATAATGGAAATAAAATTGCAGGTTTCCAACTTTAGACCTTGATATAGTAGTTGCGACAGCATGTAATAATTTGGCAGTCATGAGTTCAATGGAACAAAGAGGGGGATTATTTACTCCTATTCAAGAGTCTATAAAAAAGGATCCTACTAGATGAGTATCTTTAACATAATTTTATTGCTTCTATCCTATTCCTTTTAGCATTGAGTATTTTGTTTAATAGTCACAGTTATTTAACTAATATTTTCAAATTGATAACTTGGATGATAATTGATTTGTTACTTTCCTTAAAGTTATACGTTTTACGTTTGAATTCACCGAAGAGGAACAAATGTATTGGACGGTTTTGCGACATGCTCATGCGAAAATGAGTCGTGATGGGCTTCGAGGCCTTGAGGAGGTATGAATAAAACGATTACTAGCTTGTCTCCACTTTATCTTCTTAAAAGATTTTTTATTCCTTAAGTTTAATGGGACTTTTTTGTATTTTTTTTAGTTACAATATATTGATTCTGATGTCGAAGATAATCTTAAGCATCTTGCTGATCAGAAACAGAAGGAGGAGGCTGCATTGATTCATGAGCAACGAAAAATGCAGCATAATAATGGGCATGGTGGTATTGTGAGTGTTTCCATAATTTTTGATAAACACGAAGATTTCTTATTCTAGGAATAAGTAGATTTTTTTTGAGTCACGAATCGATTAATTGTGTTTTATTTAAAAGTATTATTTATTATAGAAAATAATTTTTTCAGATGTTTGGGCTTGCTACTAGAATATTAGAAATCTGAGTGCTAGCTTTTCTAATTTCTTATGCATACCGTATAAGTTATAACGATAGAGAAAATGTAGTAAAAGTAGGATTTTTTATTTATGAGATGATAATTATAATGTCTATTGAAAATTTAAAGATTTTATAGGTTTTTATGGTAAGCAATGGAATGGGAATGTTTCAGTTAGTTGCGTCCAGTGGTGTCGATGAAGGTATTTTATTTTATAAATAGATTAAGAAAGAATAAAACTGTATTTACAGTTTCCAGAAACTTATTTTATTTATTTCCTAGGCACTGCGTGTAGGGTACATGGGATATTTCCTGTTCGTAAAGGTAAAGAAGAGAAAATAATGTTTTCTATTGGTAATTCTTTAGGGCTTGTTGGAATGTTTGCTCACATAGAAGGTGGTAAACAAGGTGAATTTACATAATTAATTGATGGTAGCAATTCCTTGTTTTAGAAAAATAAGAAATTGATGTGTATCGACATAATATTTAAAAATAAAGTAATTGTAATGTCTTTGATTCTTATAATCATTCTTAAGCTGGTAATATATCTCATCGAATAGAGAAGTTCAGTTTTGGCCGTCGAATTAATGGACTTGTGGCACCGTTAGCTGGAGCAGAGCAAATATCTGAGAGTGGTAGGTGTAGCATTAAACTTCAATTATTGTTCAATGATAAGTATAATGTGATGTTTGTATGTTAGCAGCTTAATTTTGGAAAATTTCATAAATGTTCGTTACATATATACACCGCAGTTATTGTATATATTTCAAGCTTTTCTTTGGATATTATTTAATATTAAATTTTAAATAATATAATAAGGACATTAGATAACCATGTTGCAAACATTTTTAGATTTTTGTTTAGTATTTGCAAATTATTCTTTGTGTGCCTAAGTACGAATCATGTTTTACTTCAAATTATTTTTTGGGATCACCATCACTTTTTAAAATTGTCGATTTGTGTACCTTGTAATAAACTTGACGTTGTAGGACAAGATGTTTATCGTTACTTCATCAAAGTCGTTCCTACAAGAATCTACCATGGATTTTTTGGAAGATTCACTATGGCATATCAGTATTCAGTGACGTTTCTAGTCAGTTAACTTCTATTTTCCCTTTCCATTAACTATATCTCTCAAGTTCTAACTTTTCTAAGTTAGTATGTTGTTTTTAGAAGAAAAATTTAAAAGAGGGAGAACATAGCCACGGAGGAATTCTTTTTGAATATGAATTTAATGCAACGGTAATTGAAATCAGGGAGGTAGTAAGGTCAGCTTTCTACAAACACTGATTGTGATTTTATATTAAGACTACAAATGTCATTTACTGTAGATTATGATGCATCTATGTTAGTTTAAGGAAATATTTCAGGTCTTTCATCACATTACTTATACGTTTATGTGCTGTTGTTGGAGGAGTTTATGCTACAAGCTGCATTATTAATAATATTACCCAATTTTTCATTAGTCTCTGCAGTAAATCTAATAATGGTGATTATAGTTCGGATCATACGAAATTATCTCTAATCAATTCTTCTATCAGAGTTCATTAAGGTTATTTATTTGCATTTTTTATTTTGAGCAGTTTTTTCTGAAAGAGAAGTATATTATTTGTAGTGTAAAACATCACTTTGCTGTATTGTTTGCACGGGTTTAATTTATTTGGTTGTATGAAGTAAAATTAAATAGTACATAAATGTTGATTTCTTTCAGCTGTCTTATACTGCTACTTTACCTGTCCATCTTTTTATTATGGTATATGTCGATTTCATAAGTCGCGGTTATCAATTTGATATCTCTCAATTTTTAGATCGATGGAAGGAAGCCATGATGTTAATCGGTTTTCGTAAGTCTTCAATTTGTGGCATAAAGTTATATTGCGTCTTTTTCAGTGAAAGAAATAAACAATCTAAGATAACCTTAATTTTTTCTGATGCAGTTAGCATTGAAATTATATCTGTTGAATATATTTGGGCAATATTTTTATTTTACTGAACTCGAAACTGATTTATATTCATAAGTTACATATGACGTTCAAAAAAATACTTAGGAGAGTATTTTTCATGTTTTTAAGGTATACTCCAAAAATTCTCAATGGTGGATTTGCGGGTATTGTAGGAGTTACTTGCGTATTCCCCATTGATTTAGTTAAGACAAGACTTCAAAATCAACGTATTGGACCTAAAGGCGAAGTGCAGTATAAGGGCATGTGAGAATTTGTATTTAATATTGTTGTCCTAGGTTAATTCATTTGTATTCAAATCTTGAGAAACAATTATAGTAGTTGTGGTTAAAATATTTTGTTTTTAGAATTGACTGCGCAAAGCAGACATTGAATTCTGGTGGTTTGTCGACATTATCAAAAGTTCGTTCCACTTCTGTATAGATTCAGTTTCTTTATTATAAAAAATTTAACCAGTAAATAAATCAATGAATTTTTTGAACGTAATTTTATTATGACATGGAAAAATTAGAGCATGTCATGGGAACGGGAGTTTCTAAACCAATTGCTTATTTAAATTATGGCGTTCGGATTTTATTAGTATTTTTATATTATAACAGCATAAATGTTTATAATCTTGGATAAATAAGATTATATTTTAGGTACGAGCACTTTACTCTGGATCAGCTGTAAATATAGTTCTGATAACTCCTGAAAAAGCTATTAAACTTGTTGCTAATGACTTTTTCCGCCATAAACTCAGTGTACCAGGAGAGAAGTGAGTTGAAATAAAATTATCCCTGCACAAGATTTTAGTGTGCTAATTTTGCAGTTAATAAATATTTGCGATAAGATTTTTAGAAAATTCTTGATTGGTTTCTCATGAAGATACTGAATTAAGTATTTTGCTAATACTTCCTTATTCTCATTCCCACTGTTTTTCTATTATGTGTATAGTAAATTTTAGGAAACTTTCCACATTCAAAGGAATGGTTGCTGGTGGACTTGCAGGAATGTTCCAGATTATTGTTACTACTCCAATGGAACTATTAAAAATTCAAATGCAAAATCAAGGGAGAACAAATGGTACATTTATAACTATTTTCGTACTCTGTAATGAATTAAATACATAGCTTTAATATTGAAAGGTATGGTTTTGCAAGTTTAATTTAATTCGTGGATTTATATCAAATTTCAATATAGTTTAGTTATAGGACAGAAAACTATGACAGCCTTAGATCTGACTAAAAAGCTATTGAAAGAGAAGGGTATCGCAGGATTGTATAAGTAAGTAAACATTAAAATTATAAGATAAATAACAATTTCATATGGATCTTACTTTATAGGGGTCTCAGTTCAACATTTGCACGAGATGTAACATTTTCAATGATATACTTTCCTTTATTTGCGTATCTGGATTCATTAGTAAGATTTCTTTACGTATTAATAAACTAGAGACCAAAATACTGATAAATTATAAAATCCTCTGTGCATTACTTTTATTTCTAATTTTGGTGTTACTTTTTGCATAATGCACCAACATTGCTTTCAGGGTCCTCGCAAAGGGGATGGAAGTGGTGATGCAGTTTTCTGGACTTCTTTTGCGGCAGGGTTATTAGCAGGAGCATCATCATCGTTTGCAGTTACACCTCTTGATGGGAGTTACTTTTCGAAACAATTAAACTAGCTAATTTACCATTAATAAGTTTGTTTTTAAAATCAGTTCTAAATATGTTAATAATATTGTAGTTGTTTCTCTATAATGTTATCGTTAATATCGCCAAGAATATTTTAGTGATCAAGACAAGGATGCAAACAATTCATGTGGGAGGAAATGAAATCAAATACAAAAGCATTGCAGATGCTTTTATGTTAGTAATTTTTGCTTTTCATTATGGTGTCTAATTTAGGAATCGAAGTGAAAAAGTCGATGTATCTTAATTATTTAGAACACATGTCCATTAGTTGTAGTAATTTCTCTCATAATATTTTTGAAAATACAACTTAATATTAATTAACATTTATCTAAACGTAAGTACGATTGCCTGTTTTCAGAAAAATCTTGAAGATGGAAGGACCACGAGCACTTTTTAAAGGTGCAGCTTGTCGTATGATGGTAATGGCACCTTTGTTTGGAATTGCTCAAACAGTATATTATATAGGAGTGGCTGAGAAAATTTTAGGAATTGAAAAAGCAATACATGTTTAGTATATTGGACTGGTAAAGTGTTAGTAAATATTATTGTCACTTGAAATATGTTAGGTTAAATGTATTTTGTACTCAAAGTTCGTATATGGTAACATAGTTCTTTCTATTGTTTGCTCTAATATAATTGCCCACTGTTAATTCATGTTTTTTTTTAAATTTTGAGTAAAATGGTATAGAAATAGGATTAAATTCGAATATGCCAAACTTTTTAAATAGATTTATCGAGTTTGTGAAGCAAGAATAAATCATGGGAAAACGCTACGCTCCTTTAACTCTGTCCTTTTAGCTGACGATGCTACATCTGCCAATTGACCATGTCGACATGTTTGTAAATGCTATTTGAAGTTACATGATGCTGAATGTGATAATTGTAAACTATCGGGACGCTTATTCTTTGCATCCTCATTTTATGCAACTGACCTGGGAATTCGCCCACTATGCAGACGAGATCCAAACCTCGATGACGATGGAGACGAGCGGTCGCACACACAACTAGATAACCAGGGAATAAGTGCGACGGAACTGGGAACAGATTATCGAACCGACATATTTATTAACCTCTCCTCATTTTATCTATTCTTTCATTTATAGACTACTGGCGATATTTTCTCACAGCATTCAATCTTCAGTATAAAACGGGCAGATTACATGAATGTGTCATGCTGTTTTTGAAGCCAGAGCCATCCTATTCAGCAGTTTACGAGAATTATCTTCAAGATTCTTCTCTTGTCATCATTCGAGTATTCCCCATGTTAAAGCTCACGTGATTTCACAAAGATAACTTCATACTGAGTGACTGTATATTATTACCTATATAATTAGTGGAGGAAAAGCGCAGTTAATTGACAAATAAGTGGTACTCTATGGTGGAATACATGGAGAGAACACCCACGACAAACAAGTTATTGATATGAAAGTAACAGTTAGATTACAAGTAGTGCTCGTTTAAAGTAGTAGTTAGATTTTGCCCTGAAGACGTTTTTACTGCACCTGTTTTTACAAGAGTTATTAAATCGCGACTAAATCTGAAACTAACAGATTAACCAATGTTTTCAGTGATAAGTGAACCTCGACGATAAGTGCTAAGTACTCCAATATAGACCATTAAGGGTATAACCATGCCAGGAGTGCATCATCAAACCGGTTAACGTTGAATAATTTCTTTTACTTCTTTCTGTTCTAGGATAACTAATGAAATTTTCTCACGGCAATTGACTTTCCATCTATTGATCATACTATTAAAACTGTAGTCATGGAAGAAGCAAGGTTTTTTTTGCAAATTTTTGGTGGTACTTGTACTTATCAAGAAGTGCTTAATCTACCTATTTAAAACATGGTCTGCAATTCATTATTGGAGATATTGTTTGAATATAATTCTTTGACAGGCATTTTTATCCTTATTAATTCATTTAGTTAATTTCATATTGAGTACTATTCATCTATAGTAATTTGATTCTTTCAGTTTTGCAGAATACGTGAGGTTAATGTTTCCACGCAGGGAGCTGAATTTTCAATGAACCAGAAATTTAAAGAGACGGTGATATTAATGACATTTTCTTTCTATGGAAAAGCTACTATATATATAAGAATTGTGTGATCCTATAAGGTAATGTCTTTCCTGCCACGCGGGTCTTTTGCATTGAACACAGCTCTTAGTGAATTCGATGTAGGAACCCTCAAACTTGGATAATTAAACCTTTATTAATGATAAAGAATATACAACATTAAGCAAATACAATATAATCATTTGAGTAGCGATTATGTACAATTATACGAAGTAGCCATAAGTGTATATCATAAACTTTAACACCAAATATAACCAACTACGAGAATAAATGTAAAAAGGATACCATCGTGGTGTCCCTCGAACCGCTAACTGTCGATGCTGTTGATAGGCCTGCTTATATACGGCTTCTCCAGACGTTCACATGGATCTTCTTCTTTGTCTTATTGTGNGGGAGAGTTGAATGGAATAGTGCAATTCTTTTGTTTTTGGTAGTTGCTTACGGTAATGCCAGCCGCGCCTCTTTTGTATTACAGTCTACAAAACAGCATGGTTTTCGGCAATATCTATTTTTACACACTACCAATCTTAGCGAACACTTAATGAGTCATCACTAAAGAAATAATATTAATGACTTAAAGAATTAAATCTAGACCAATAACTTAGTGGGAAATCCACTATACTATATAAATGGTTTCTACTTCAATGTAACACTGGTGGAGAAATTCTATAAAACTGTGTTCCATGAAAACCTTTTTCTTCTTTACATTTATTGACACTGACATATCACATTTAATTTGTATATGCAATTCAGGATGAATTTATAATAAAATTAAGCTAATTTTTGTACGCATCAGTTGGTGAAAGTAAGTATGTGTAAAATAAAAAGTGCTTGCTTTTAAAATATAATTTTTTTCTAAAGTATGATGCATGCTTTAAGAACTAAGGCCATTCTCGTAATGGTCTTTCGCGTAATTCGACACCGTTGCGGTCAATTGCTGGAGCGCCCTTTTAACAAACATGCCAAGGTAATATAACATTCGTGAGATATTGCTCATGCAGAAAACAATATCTTTGGCGAAATTTTTAAGCAAATTATTCTGTACATTCTCGTCGTTTCAAACTATTGTGAGGCTTATTTACCTTACTTATCATATATTGATTTGAATTTTACTTTGAGACAGTTGCATGCTAACATTTTATTCAGAGTTCCTGCCGAATTTGTGATGCTGTCTATATTTTTCCTACGTGAACGCTTAAAATTAAAGAACATGGGTATTGAGCTAAAGTAGAATGTGGGTCTTATGAATAACTAGAATTGTCGAACCATTTTAAGAAATATTTTTCAGCAATACTCACTTTATCTTAGTATATTCCTTTCAACAACAAACAATTGCTCGAATCGGGTGAAACGAGTCGCCCAGGGAGCCCACTGTCCATTACCGGTCCTTAATTGTATTTCCTTTGGCTTGTCTTTCCTCCTATAATTCAAGGTTTTCGAAGACGTCCTATACGCGAATTTGTCGTCAGACTAAACCTTAATGACATTCTTCAAGTGTATTTTCTTCACAAATGCAGACTCATCAAAAATTAGTCAGGTACCACTAACATATCATAGTCTTCATAAGTTTGTTTGTAGTTCACAAATAATTACAAGTAATGGGTCTAAAGAATTTAATTTAAGTTTGCTAGCTTGCTTTTTCTGTCAAGACGTCATTTGATATTACTACAATCTCAAACAAAAGATTCTAGGAAAGTATCTTCATTTTTTAATATTATTAGTTTTCTTTCGAACATTAGTTATTTATATTTGTATAAATTAAAGGAAAAGCTTGGATTGATTTATTCTATATGGGTAACACGAAAATCGAAACATAAATTCTTCTTAGTTAAAAAAATCTTCATTTGAATCTTATGGACGTTTGTGTTATTCTCAAAAATAATCAGCTTAATCATTTTGAAATTATTAATTTTCATAGTTTAGATACTCATCACTAGAAAATTGAAGACACTAACAAAAACTACTTCCTTTGATTAACCGGTAAATCTTATGAATTCCAATTATTCAGTCTTGCAGCAGCAAATAAGAAATGTAATGTCATAGTTAATGATTAGTAATTCATAGTGGAGCGCCATCCTCACATCTGACCCTTATTATTAATCTCTCTGAAGCTTTAACGATTTCCCTATATTTGTGGAGATTCAAAGACAACGGGACAAATAACATTTTAGAATATACATACTAACTAATAATAATATTTCATTACCATTACATACCACCTAAGCACTACTTTTCAGAAACTTTAAATTGTATTATCATAGTCTACTAAATCAACAAAGCACTTCTTAATTAATGAAATGAACTGCTATATATAATTATTTTCTTTGTTTTAAACAGATTCGAAACGTCTGGAAAACTTGCCATTTAGCCGCCTAATATTCGGCTCAATGCGGCTGTTTCTCAGAGTTGGGGGGAAAGGAGGCTTTTGCGAGCGGCAATCCTCGTTTTGAGTGCATTTTGAGTAATGACGCTGGGTTTGGACCCGTGTTCTGTTAATTATAGAAGAAAAGATTAGAAGCTAACCGGGACTGACTCGAGAGGAACGAAAGCCGACCACTGCTAGTGCGCGACCGATATATTTAACCACAATACTGCTAACCTCTCTAAACGTCGACTCGTATAATTTTCATGGTTAACATACAGACTTTCGTCTTATCTCAGTCTCTGCCTTGCCTTTTATTCTTGGTAGTATCTCTTGATTTCGAGCATCTTCGGCCCATCGTTTTATGGTGGTGCTCAGCACCATTCAGAGCCCTTCATATGCATTGAACTATGTGTAGCGCCCGTTATCGATTCATTTTTAGAATTGTTCGTACTTATTGTTTTCATAACGAATACCGACTTCACAGAGATGCCTCATTCCATTAAAGTTAATCCTATCTAAGAAAATTAAGGAAATTAAATTGTATAACAGCCGTGTATTATTATCATAAGAATTTGAAGTAATGAACTTAAACAAAATTTTCAAGCTTATTCTATATATCCCATTAAATGACAGTGAACTTATGCTATCTCATTAAACAAGGAAAAGCATTGAAATTACTTCATATGTTGTTCCATTCCTCAACAATACTTTTCGCATTATTTAGGAAAGCTGTTTGAATTGAATCAAATCAGATGGAAAATTGAGCATTATATAGTATAATTTGTTTATTAATTAATAATATTATTTGAAGATATGGTTATATCAACAGTATTGCTTACAAATAGAATGGCTATCAGGGTCATTAGTATCCTCCGTCAGAGTCCCTCATTCTATTTCCTATCTTATTAGAGAAAAAGGCCAATTTCCGAAAGACCCAAGATTGGTCTCAGCTAAACTAAAATTTAAAAGATTTTGTTTGAAGCTATAGAAAAAATTTAGAACATGTAACCTTATATTATTATTTCTAGTTGTCGATCAAAAAATAACTGAAACATCTTACTTACTTGTGCGAATTGTATTTTTGATAGAATGATATAATAGTAAATAGTGGTATCTATTCGATATTATTTTATCGAAATTGCTCGTGACTAAAAAATAAGTATTATTCCTATGCATATAGGCTTAGAGCTATCTTAAGTGTCTGAAAAGTTCAAATATTTCTTCACAATCGGTAATTGTTGTTTTTATATGATTTTAAAAACTCGCTGATGAGGTTAGAGGTGTTTGAATTGCTTTAACACAATGAGTTCCATCTATTATACCTAAGCCTATTGCTACTCATAATTACTGAACAATAATATATTCAACACCAGAAGAGCGTTTTACAATTAAATTCCTGGTAACTGTTGAGTTACACGACATGTTGAATTTACTTTTTAATACTCTTTATATTCAGAAAGTGCAACTTAGAAACGTTTTTAAATGAGGAAGCAAGAAGGGAAAGTAAATTTTAATTCATATAGGGAAAGAAGTGGTCCAATTTTTACCTGATGACCTGTCATTGGTTCAATAGTTTTTATCAACCTCTCAAGGATGTGTAAATCATACCAGCCTACGATGGGCTATAGAGTGTTCTGAGCTTACTGCGTTTTGTGAACGTTTATGAGCCGTGAACCGATAGCCACCAATTTTCCTCCTATATTTCTGTTGAATAAAAAGGTGCATAGATATTCATCTAAACTAAATAGAGTATTGCTAGATCAATGCAACTCATGTCTTAGAGAAGGCTATTTGTATGTTTGACACGATACCACTATTATATCTATAAAAAGATTTTTTTTAATGTAGAATATTCAGCTACTTATACTAAACTAATGATTAGCATAATATGTGCTCATATTTACACTCTCTTGTAGTATAAGCCTACCCATAATCATCATAATTATTATCTGGATTTTATTTTGCATTTCTATTTGTCTTTTGCTCCTTTTCCCTGCCTATTTTTCTTTTGCCGTTCGAATTTTCATAGCAGTTTTCGGATGCGTTATGAGGCTTGTTTGTGTGATGATGTGGTGTGACCAATGGTGCACAAATTGAATCCATAACTTGACCACTCCTCATAATATAGTAATAGTGGTTCCAGGATGTAGTTTAATCTTTCCCCTCCTTTAAAAAACTTTTCTTTAAAAATTTCCTAAGATATGAGTAATATTGACAATCTGTTGTTGTAACGAGATGTTCTTTCTATTATTTTTATATATACAGTTATATTCCAGTTGTTAAATCAATTAAATTCTTAAAATTGTTCTAAAAATATATTATATTCATGTCTTGACGCCTCCTTATTAGCTGATCTACATATCCCTTATATTCCTTGGTTTATTACTATGTGCATATTATTGATATACTTCGTCAAAAAGGCTAATTAACTACCCTAATTTCTTTCAATATTCACGTCTTTCTCGTAAAGTAGAGGTTGTGTTGTAATAACATTTTATATAAATTTTTATAAATTCATTGGAGTCCCAAAAACTTAGATTGCTATTGTGTGCTCTTCTAAATTATATAAGCAATGTGTAATAGACATGTAAATACATCCTTAAGAACAAATTCCGAACTTACATATAAACTTTAGTAGCACCTCAAAAGTAAATATCTCGTTGGAGAAATCATTATTATTTGATTTGATTGATATATCAATTTTATTGTTAAATCAATTATTTGTGAATAAGCTGTTTGCTTTTAATCAGCTATAATTTTATGAAACAACACGAGTTTTTTTACCTTGAATATTGAACACATTCATCAATCAACTGTGAGGTAAACTATAGGAAAATGCTACTACTATTATGATCTTTTCACAAGTGTTATTTTACTCCCAGTCCTGATATTAACTGTCATCATTCAAATCCTTAAATGTTCTTTCGGTAGCTGAAAGGTGTTAGCTAGGGATTCTCCATATTGTTCTCTAGAGGTATAAGACAATAGAGATTAATCGATTTCATTTTCTTTCTAATCTTTATTGATGTCATCTTGTTCAACATTCATTGGCTTTTAAAGTAGATGTCACTCTATAGTTACGATAACTTTGCTTTTGGAGGTATTTAGTTATCGTCTCTCATATTCTGATTATTACTGTTCATATTATGAAATTCATATGAATGGTGAACAACAAACCGTTTTGATTTAGATTAACTAAGAAATAAACTACTAAGTTTAAAATAAATTATTACCAACTTCAAAATGTTTCGAGCTTCTATAACATACTCTTAAGAATCTCAAAAAATAGGAAAACTAATAAAACTATATTAAAAATTAACCGTATTGATCCGTTAAAACAGTTTTAAATGTTTTCTGTTTAATTTAATCAAGATCTGTCTTCCATGAAAAATGCGTTAATGATCTAGAGTAGAATCAAGAATGTAAATAAAACAAGGCAGGCTAGGAATATAAATTAGTAGAACTAGTGTTCAGTCGGTGTCCGTATTCAACTTTTTACTTCATTTATTACCACTGATTATTTTTTCCCAGATTATCGATTTATATTGGGAACCGCAACTAATATTTCTTCCTGATATCCCATTCGTTGTATACCTTTCATGTTCGTTCATATCTAAGCTGTCAGTCCGAAATGCATTCCATATTGGGATGACAAATTGACACGGATGACAAATTAGAAGATGGCCGATTTGAGCGTTTTTCTAACAATTACCCTCCCCATGTACTCGATCGTCTATTCGTTATAATTGGCTCCCGAATGAGTCTCGAATCTTCCGGTTAATCAGACTGGTCACATAGAGCACCTTATCGCACCATCTCCACACTTTCATTTCCACTGACGGTATGAGAATAGCCTGCTGTTAGTTAAACCAAATGCTAGAAGCTAAATTAACTATTAAAAGTATAGCGAAAAATTGAAATCAAATACAGGAACTTTCGGCATTTTTAAAGAAATTTTTACTTTAACTATTTATTTGACCATTATATATCCAATTATTATTAGTTATTTTGTAGTATAGAATTTATTCGTATATGATACTCACTAAGTCCTTGTATTTGTGACTATTATTTCCTTACTAATTCAGTTGATGTTCATTTAAAAATTGAAAGTTAAATACATTCATAAAGTCCATATTTTTCAGGTTCCTTCTGCCCACTAGGCTTTGTAAACTCTACTGGTAAGTTGGAAAGTTTATTATCACCGAAAATGTTCTACAATTTAACCCAGATACACCTATATTGGCTTGATTTAAATTTATTGATATTGAAATGGATGTGCAGAGATTTGCTATAATTACTAATGTTTATTGAACAGTTCCTAACAGCTTTAGTGTTAAGATATGCAGTCATCATGAACATTTAAGGTATAAAATTATAGGATATAATAAAGTAATTCATTATTGAAAATGGTACAATCCGTAGCAAATTTAAGATCATTAATGCACTCTCATACTCAAGTTATTTTCTATTTTAAATGAAACTCCGGACTTCGTCGATAGTTTTGTGAATCCTGTAAGTTTCGATATTGTATTGTTGTGTTTGTCCGATTTACTTACAGAGATTCTTAATTCCTCTAAGTAATACTGTAAGCAATTTACATTTTTGTAGTGTCTTGCCAAGTGAAATATTGCTGGCAGGATGCCAACATATCTCTCGACTTTTTTTAGTTCATTCCATTTGGTTTCGAATTCTGTAGTTTCATCTCGTCAGACAGAAGTCGAGTCAATGGAATGAAGCGACTGATACCCATCCGACAAGAGCAAACTACAGAGTACAGAAATGGCAAATCCGAGTAAATGTGAAATTAAGGGATATGTTGGCGATAAAATCTTATTAAAATTCTACAAAAATTATAAATAGGATGTAAATATATTTATGGAATTAATAATATAAGAATATGAAGATATAAAGATAAAGTACTGAAGAATATAAAGAATTAAAGCTGTTAGAAAATATTATGCGAGTCAAAAGTTTTAAATACGGAAAAAGTCGATGAATTACGGAATGGATATAAAGAGTAAAAAATACCATAACATGGTGTGTAAACAATATAAGTTAGTAAGACTGGTGGGAATATAGATTCGGAACTGTAACGGTGATTACTACTTTGCCAACATTCTCTTCTAGACGAGTGAAGTTAGAGTAAATGGTCACTTTCCAGCGATTATTTGTGCATACAACCATATACATGCTTTCATGTTTTGATTAAAGGGAATAGATATATTTTGATTTGCCTAATTTATTCTGTGAAACGCCAATTGTTTAATACTAGTCATCTTATATTTTAATTTAAAGTACTCTTCGACTGCATGAACTATCCATAAAGGTAGAGACAGAACTTTTTGCTAATATATGTCAATGAATATGAGCATCTATACACTGAGGTGGTCTGGAACCTTGCTATTGTTTTGACGAGAACCAAATGAATTCCTTGCAGTGTTTATGGCCTAAGAATAGCTTCCAGTAGCCTTGTATCGGGTCCTCTTTTCAAAAGCTGATTGAATTCGATTCATACCATTGATGTTAAGAATTTTTTTGCGTGTTTACTAGTATTATCTAACCAATATCTATATATACTATCCTAATGCTTCACATTAAATAACTCTCATTCATATTTAGATTAGAACTAGGATATAGTAAAATATATTGTGGCTGTATCTAAAAATTCGTAATTAGTTGAATCTCTAATCTGTCCTTAGTATGCTGATCTTTCAGAAAATATTTCACTTATATTTTGATATGCGAAATTCCTATATTACTAGCTAATATTTTATTCTCCTACACTGGCATTGAACTTATCATAATCTTTCTTAATGATGATCTATGTATGGACTATATGAAGACTGAAACGTCGTATTTTATCATCACTGTCTTCATTTTATTTATACCAAAAGATAGTTGGATGTATTGGAGTTAATGAATTTTTCATAATGTTATTCCACGAACTAAGTACTGTTGTTATCCATTTAAAGCAGATTTTTCAAAAATTCATATATTTGAGTACTAATACTGTGATATGTGAAAACCACCTCTTTGAGAACTATGTATACTGTATCAAGTAGATCTATCTGAACCGCAATCATTATAGTAATAATCGCCGAATATAAATTAGTAAATCCACTCATGGAACCATAATTATTTCGCATACCAAACTTTTATGTCTTATATCTCTAAGCCTATACCGCATACAGCGGCTGCATGCTTAATAAAATTGTCATTCCCTGTGAGATAATATCCTTTACGATCGCTGGAAGAAGAACACATTTTAGTGGTGACATTGACAACCGTTGACCTCTAATCACTCACAGCTTAGCAAACTTATGACTGCTTAGGGAATTGAGGATTCAATAGAAGCAATGCTCACAAACTTATAGCCACTGGAAAATATATCAGATTGGATAACGCCAATTTTACCACCATTCTTTAAGAAATAAAACGTGGACTGATAGACACTGGGTATTCTACTAACCAGTTTTGTTCTTATAAACGATATCTTTCTTAAGGATATTAAATTCTTGAGATTTTATTCAAGCTAGATATGAGAATAAACCAAGCCTTATTTCATATTAATTTAAAATCGTCCATTATATTAATGTGGGTATAGAAAACCATTTAAGTCTAGTCAATTCAAAGACCTTCTTGTCCCCTGCTGGGCCTTGTGTGGGCCCTCTTTCTGATTTATGCTGTCCCTAGGGCGCGTTCTCCGTTCCGTCCCGCCCCTTCCATCCAGTCCTCAGACAACGCTAGCACTCACTACTTTCTACCTTGAAATATATTTATATTGTCTTGAAATACATGCGTAAAAATCTTCTAATTTTCTCTGTAATAATTTGTTCATCAAAGATGGACAAGCTCATTTAGTTCGGGTTTGTGACAGATACCTTATGTCCCTACCATTGAGTGCATCTGCTCAATTTCCTCCCATACGAAGCTGTACACTGCCTTCAACTTATTCATTGGCTACCTTTAATAACAATAATAACTTAAATAATAACTCGGTTGCTACTCTATTAGAACCTGTAAAAGAGTCTCCACTCTTAACAAACGGAAGTTCAAAGTTGAGGAAGGTCACAGCACCAGTTCCGGACAGAAGGAAAAGGCATTTCAGAGAACTGTATCAATCTGAATTTACGAGTGAAGGATATCATGTGAGTTTTAACTACTCAATCAATCAACATTATAAATATTCATTTATCAAACTTAATATTAAACACCTATTAGTACTGAACATTCTAGAAACAACAAAACAATGTATTTTCACAAACTGAAGTTATTACTAAATATGTATATTTGTATTTTGTATATGATTGAATACTATAATTATGAAATTCCATTATATTTATCAAAACATGGTATATATAGTTTTCTAAGTAGAATACTAATCAAAAATATGAATCCGTTAATGAAAATTATTACTTTTAAGAAGTTAGTATCATATTTCTATATCTTTAAATGCTGAGCATCGGATATCCAAGGTATTTTATATGCGGAAAACTACTATTTATTCCTGAATGTAATTTTTAGTTCTTTTAGCGAAATCACTAGTAGAGAAACCCTTGAATGTAACATTTACCGCATTGGTTAAAAGGCAACTCTTCTCTTGCATATCATTTGCGTTTTCAGTAGTACTGGATACAATTTCACTTTCCAAAAAAGTGAATTATATAATAATAAGTTTTATAGTTGAATAAGGTAATGGGATAATCAGGTTGTTTATCGTCATCTAGTGGAGCTGAAGCACAATTTATGTATTTTAGGGGTAGGATATATATGCGGGCGACAGCCATTTCCTTAGTTATGCTTGAAGACCAAAACAAAATGTGAGCCCAGTCTGAGAATTGCTCGCAAGGAATATGAATTGGATACTCTATAACTTCTTCGTGTTGATCTGTTCTGCTGTGGTCATGATCACGAATTAAAATTCTTTAAGATATAAAACTAGAGATAATTATCCATTAATTGTCGATTAGGATAAAATAATAGTTACAACTGTCCTAATTATGAAGAATGTGAAAAGCGTTTTTGATAGTTAGCTATTGGGAGCTTTGGAACTACATTTTTTAAGTGGTCGAAATCTCATTGCCATCTTTTATATCTGCCAATAAATAAATATCGATTACTCTGTAGCAGTTTAGCAAAAATATTACAAGGCATTTGTGAGATCTATAAGTAAAACATGATTAGAGCAACGTACTACGTTTAGTAAATAAAACTTGCAATAAATATTTAAGTAAATAATTTAGGATAATTGATTCCAAATTTGATTCTAGAAAAGATACATATTATCATAGCACCACAATTATTCACAGTATTTGTCAGTAGAACTTCTAAAAAAACTATCTAATTTGTTTCGATTAATGGAAATTAAGTCATCACATATTCTGTTTGTCTCTCTACCCTTCTTCGCAATTTGATGTAGGGCGTGAACCAATTATTTGCATAATTAAGGTTCACACTCCAGCTAAAAAAGGATTAGCATTTGAAAGTAGACCTACTAGTACTAATGTAGAACCATAAAGGGCATCCATGGCTATAGGAATAGCTCGTTTATTATTATTGCTAGTAGTACCAACCATTGTAATCACATATTTAATGTTACTGTAAAACTTTTGCGACCGTTGCGCAATACAACAGCAGATTAAACTCTTTTGTCTTAAATGCGGCAGGTGAAATATACAGCAACGAATATTTGTTCGTAGTCTCAAAGATAGTTTCTAAATAAAGTCGTTGGCTGGAATATGCTTAATATAAAGTAAGTATTTGGCGAAAATGAACATTTTTTCTAAAAACTTCCCTGTGAAAACAATTCTACAATACCAATGGCTAGGTGTCCAAAGATTTTACTATACTCAGTTGTAAAATAAATAAATGATGCTACTTCATCATCAGTCAGCTAATGCTAATGTTCCTAGCAACATTTAACAACGGGATAATTTTGTATCCATAAGTAGCATATTTTCTCACTATGAATATAGCGACTTTTATTAGCAGCTTACTTTTTACACTTGTTTATCAATAATTGTAATTAATTTTATTATTTCCAAAAAATAAGTACGCTTTATATGACGAGTGTTTAATGGCTAATTTGCGAGGGCACACTGTTAGAGGAATTTTCCAGACACGCGAGCGGGAAACTTCCATAAGTGTTGGCATAAATATTATTCCTATTAGGCAGTTATGTGAAGCTTTAGACACTCGATTAAGCTCATAACATGTGGATTCATTCCTCATTGTGGAAAATAGTGGGATGCATATTATGAAAATACGGGAGCGCTAAGGCTGTCTCGATAATAGAATAAAACGAAATAAATGTTATTTTATGATGGTTTTGTGCAAAACCTTGTTTTAATCATTCGCTTTAACAGTATAATTTAACAGGGGTTTCCCTGCAGTTTTTGGTCGAACTGCTTTTCAACACCAATTGTCGTTGCTATCATCAACAGAAAATGAAATCTTTTGACATATCCATCACGTTTTTGACACATAGTTTAATTTCCCTTCGGAAAGTCTAGTTATTACTACAGTATTCATATCACAAAGTTTAAAATAAATATTTATTTAATGGATATATCATAAGATCCTGATGCTAGCATGACATTTTGAAGTTAAGAGCATAATGAACTTGAAACATACGTTTAACTCTATAAAAATATGTTAAGTAAAACTTATTAGCTGTCTTGCTACTTACATTGTATTATTTAAAGCTGGGAAAATATGTTATTTGATGTATTCTGCACGTAGTACGTAGTATACTTTAGTCGGAAAAGTGACTATATATGGTAGCACTTAACTGTCAGTTGTTACTGCTTAGAGAATGGAATAAGTTGTAGCTAAAGTGCAAATCGAATTTCTCTTTTAAAAACGCACTTTAAGTTTACTAGGATACGTGAAATACATAGATGTTCTAAAAAAATTCGTCATATTTTCTAAGATAAACCTTCACGATTTACCTGCTTCCACCTACTGTTAAGACCCAACTTGAGCGAATCGTTGGTAATAAGAAACAGCGTTTCACGCCAGTTAGAGAGGATGCGCAAATTAGATGATCGGCTGAGAGCAACTACATTGCTCTGGTCGATTCTCAATAAAACCTACAAGATTATTTACTCATGAAGTCGTTCATCGTTAGTTTTATTCCTTCTCTAACATTCCACATGATTCATATTGTAGAATGCCGAATTCTATATTATGATTTGTTAGCCGTAAATTTCTTTACAAATAAATTTAAAATTTACTAGTTTAAACTTATGTCATATGTCTTCCCGTGGAAATAAGTCTATTATAAGAGTTTTTTTCAAACAAACAATATTCGTATACGTTTAATGTTAAAATAGTTTAGCTAGATTCTGGCCTTGATTTGCTCCAGGGAATTATTGTGTTAAACACTTGCCATAGAACTAAAAACATTTGTAATTTGTTTTGGACATTGAGAACATTTGTGCGTAATATGTATTCCTGTTAAACTGATATATCTCATATAACAAGCCCAGTGCACATCATTTCACGGCAAATAACGCTGCACGTAATAAGCCATAAATCCCGTTGTGAGAAAACTGGTCGTTAAATTAAGATTCAGATGAAACCATCTAAAAAAGGACAGCAGAGGCAAGCCAATTTTCTATATGCGGAAGTTCTTGATGAAAAAAAACATGCCTATTGTGAAACTACAATTCTTATAGTGAGCGAACAATAGATGTCCTGCATTCACTATGAATGTAAGTTGCAATTTACTGGAAAAAGTGAAGGTATTCACAAATGTTCTTGCTGACAGGCTTTGCTGGATAACACACTTTACTAGCTAACGAAAATAACATGTGTAAAAATTCAACGAATCTCTGCACTCAAACTACTAAGGCTTAGTGTTAGTCCTTAATAAAGGCACAACATTTTCTAAATATCTCTAAATTCGAGAAACTAAGGCGTTTATGCCTAGAGAACTAAATTTATCAGAAATGAATGAGCGATGGCATTATTGCACATATAATAGTTGTATTCAATCATTTCGAAATGTTCATATTTCTAACATTTTAAGCATCCTATTTTACATATTTACCAGGACAAATGTGTGCGCCGAAATCAAAGGCAATCGTCTCAAAAATTCAATTACAAATTAGCACATGGTGCGCATGTATAACCAGTCGGCTGCCGGCTAAAGGTTCTTCAAGTTATGGATTCCCTCCCTGCACTTCCCTATCACTTTTTGTCCTAGCGGACTGCAAACTGTTCTTATATTTGTGTTTGCTATACGTGTAATAACAATTACTCTGACATAGAATGAGAGATTTTAGAATGAGGCGAATAAGTGCTAAATGGGGAACGAATTAATTAACGTCCGTGTATTTACTTTTCTCGAAACCGGAAATTCGTGTGCAAGCGCAAAACATTTAAAATTTACTAAGTTGTCGCAGTTTGTGGCAGGAAGTCTGCCTGGTCCACTGGTTCGTTTTACATGTATCCAGCAATATCCACAGTCGAATGCGCCGCTAAAAGATTCTCTGCACACAATTTCCTTTATATATTTCGTCAAGTTAAAAGAGGGAAGTTTACTATTAGATATTATTATAGATCTCAAAAACCATTAAGTGAAGCTCTATGAAGCCTAGAATTTCTTATAGTTAATAACCCCATATATAGACCTAGAGAGAATTTTTATGTTATGGATTGCTTTGCATGTAAGCTAACGAAGTATTGCTGGAATTTGATAAAGGCTTAGAACGTGGGAACTACTCTCTTTGTATTCAGACTTTGTTTCTTAGCAGAACCGCAGTGAAAATGAGGAAATAATCGATGTGTCCGCGTATTATATAAACTACTAAATAAGCGTGAACACGTTTGCTAAGCCTTTCACTGCTTCGAGAAAGGACGCCGTACATACACATAGCATGTGTAGCAGGCATTGCACGCTAATTATCTGCTATCTAAATAAATAATCTACTTGCTCTTCTCAGTTCTCATTCATCAATTTGACAAATGTATTTACAACATAAATCTTATTTGTTTAATCACTCAATGATTTGCTATGTCCAACAGTATTAATGAGCAAATGGTCAAATATTATACTCCTTCTTGAAAACATGCAATACAACTTAATAATAGTAAATCTGTTCCTTGCCATGTATCGTTTCTTCGTAACTACGATTGCAACGAACTATGTGGTTCTATTATTTTTATGATCTACATAAAACCATTATTCAGCATGATATATCTGATTAAAGCCTCAAATGAGTAGGAAACTGTTGTCATCTAACAACCAATGTTTCGACCTCCCAAGGTGAGTATATACAATTTAAGATATCAAATTACGCATACAATAAGGAAAAATGAATATATTCAATACTACGATTAACTAATTTTTCGGTGTATTCGATAAAGTCTCAAGAAATCATGTGTTTATCTGCATCAGCTGGATTGCATTTCACTCTTTGTACCACTATGACACTTTAAAGCCTCACGACATGAAAAGTTTTATGTCGTTTTAGTAAGAACTGAGCATCTTAGTCACTCAGGGTTTGATTGTGCTGGATTTCACGCTCAGTTTGACGGCATCCGACGGCTTGATGAGCCATGATTTACATTATGACACACATCATGAAAAATTATTTAAATGATTATATCTTCTAATTAATGAATAAATATATTTAGACAATTTATTAGCCCAATGATAAATTGTCACTATAAATACAGTAAAAATTCGAATCAAGCCTATCATAGTTGTATCTGGCAATAGACGGAAGGAAGCCTATTTTCAATTCAAATAATCTTTGTTTTTTAAGACATTTCAGCCACCATGTCACTGCGGCTCGAACGACGATAGTTTTTATTAAACACTTCTAAGCACTATTTTTCATTATTTGCGTTCATTCCCACTTGTCTCTTATACCACTCTCATTTCTGCCATTTTCTTCAAGTGAATTATTTAGATGAGTATCTTCAAATACAATCCTTTTATTTTTCTATTTTTGTAGATAACTTATCCAATAAGCTCATTTATTGAATTTTACTCTCATACTCCTTTTCGAGGAAATTAATATAAAAGGCAACACCTATGTCACATGTAATGTGTACTTTAAATCTGTCAGCCCATTAATCGCGCTGAGTAGATAATTATAAAGTTGGTGCTTGATTTTGACTTCTCGTATTACATAATGTTCCTTAAAAAATTAAATAGGGAAACGCCTAATGTTTTCGTTTGTGTCTTGGCTATTTATCGGCATACACAAAATGGCAAACAAAACCAACTGATGCAAAACAAAACTGCTACAAACTAAAACTACCCTCTCAGTAAAATTCTGACATAGTAAGCAGGCTTTAAAAATGAACATAATTGACAACTTAATTGCATATGGTTACAAAATAAGCAAAAAAAGTAAAATTGTAATCACTCCTGTTTTAATTTGAAATGCTAGTTACAACCTCTGGTTAACTTTAACTTTGGTACTTTTAAAAAAGTAAAAAGTACTTAATGAAGAAGAATTATACTAGTCATATGGCCAATCTAGTAGTTAAAAAGCCCTCAAACATCTGCCACTGAAACTAACCGCTAATTTAGAAGTAGAGTCACGCCCATCGATCGCGCTATCAGTCTCTCGGGAGGTGTCACAATCTGCGCACCTTTTCTGCGATAATCGACGCTCCGCCCACAGTGCTATGCTGGTTGGGCTGTCTTTAGGCGTGCTCTGTTGCTAATTCGATCTACTATGCTATTTATTAGTCTAATTAAAACAATATCTGTTTATATATCCACTTGTCCACTTTATTATTAGTTAGTTAATTCTATAGCAAGTCTGTTATTTAACGGAAGACATATGAGCTAACGCTTATACAAATGAGATGCATGGCCATGTGTCCTGGCAACGATTCGCTGGTCGACTTGGAAGGTACAAGGTAACCACATTTCAAAAATGTAATACTTTGCCCACATCTAATGTGCCATAATTCCATTATGATTATTAGATAAAATTGTCGGCTAATAAAATTCAAAGTAATGAGTGTAGATATAGTGATTACCGATAATTATATTAAGGTCTAACTAAATTTATATAGCTATAAATTGCATTGAACCTTCCATAGTTGTTTTAAGTAATAACTTTAAAAAGCCAGGAGAAATTTAAGGCACATTATATACAATCTTAACGGAATTTTTCATATTACTTAAACACTTTTTTAGTCACATAGCTGTGTCAATCTTTACTAGTACGCGGTTTAGCTGCAGGTTTATTAAATATTAATGGTTTTATCGGACGAAAGAATTGACATTCTACACGAGTAAAATTTTAAAATAACGATTATGACAATTAGGCAATTGAATCGTTAATTGTTTATTTCAAAGAGTATCAATTGGCTTAGATGCAGCTTTTAGTAAAAGATATACTGCGATTAAAACTGTGCTTTACTATTAAGGGTAATTGTTCTTAAATAATTTATGCCTAATTTGTACAATATTAATATTGACACGTTGACTAATCTTTCAACAGGATCTTTTGAGGCTTTAAACCCTTAATTCATCTCATCAAAACACATTGAACCACTGGAGATTATGAGTTAGATATTTAAATAGTTGGTATATTACGATTCTATGAATAGTACTATAATAGCAATGTCATCCTTCCAGGTTGTCTACAACAATGTATTAAGTAGAGTGATAAATTTACCTCATGAAGATTTAAATGCTGTTTATAGTCTGAATATCGACTTTTTGGCTTATAATTATAAAAGACGAATATAAGGGAATTAATATAATTCCAAAGATTAACGCGAATTTGTGACTTCATCTTTCACAAGATTTTACACATTCCCTTTGTACGTCGTATTTTATATAGATAAAATCTATCACTTAAGATATCAGTGGTAGTTGATTGAAATTTGTTCATATTACCGTCCCATATTCTTAAAACTTTCGCTACTTTATTGATATTTATCGTCTTATTCTTACTTCGTAATATTTTTTCTTTCTATCAGGCATGCTAATTCGGGTAAGATTGTTTGCGCTATATATATATAAGTTTTATTGGTATTACAGCATTATTTCACGGTACACAAATAGTCAGGTTGGTTTCATTCCAGTTCTTCTCCGTTTCCATGGAATTCTATGGCTAATCAGTTATAAGATGGCAGTCGTTCAATTCCACGAATGGTTTATCGGAGAGGCGCTGAACTCTAATCCCGCTGGCGATAAAAGCAGGTCGCCTCCTTTGCTGAATTGGCTCTCTCACACACGCTCACATAATGTAATTACGAACAACGGCTAACAGCGCAGATTTACCATAATCTAAATGGGGTTCCTCACTGGGATTTCTAACGGTGCTTATATTTCCCTCGTTTATATTATTATAGACTAACACTGTTGGGTGAATTATTGTGATATTCACAATAAGTTCATTGAAAGTTCTGAATTTCATACAGAACTAACATAAGTATTTAGCTGTTAGATTAAAGCAAGAAAAACAGCAGAGTATTATTGACTTCTTAAAATATGCTAAGCCTAGATATTTTCTAGTATACAGTCATTCACAATCAATTCTCGTAGCTTAGGCAGCCATTTTCACCTCTAATATTGGATGTATTTATGCTAAATTTTGCTTTAAAATACGTGATAGTGGAGTTGTTTTTCTAGTGAGTATTTTCCCACTCACATTCCGACATTACTACTCAATCGGGCTGTTATGGGCGCACATAGGTGAAATAATAGAGACAAAAAACTCATGAAAAAATTCAAGAAAATCTACTAATATGGACCGCGATATTTTGTTATTTGAACAGATTTGAATCTTAATTGATAACAAAAATCATGTCTATCATTAAACAGTTCACTTAATATTTGTACGTTACAGAAGAAAGTAAAAATAGAAATATTACTGGGCCGTTTTACTGAATCGAGATCACTGACATTCAATCCATAAACATTTAATAACTCTTCTTTAACCTGTCCTTTGTACGCTGCATTCTCCACTTCCGGCGCACTCTCTCGCCTCTTCACATTCTTATGCCCTCATCCACTCACTTGCCAATTGTTAGCGCTTCACTACTCTAAATACGGATTCCACCCAATGATTTTATCCACTCAATATTAGTTGGGACTGTACAATTTCTTCTCCTGAATTCTACTGAATACATGATTATACCCTATTATCACTAACCTTCATCCTGTCGTTCGAGCCGCATCACTCTGGTGGTTTACGGTACATTGACAGCTCTATTAGTACCGAAGCTGAAAGCTTAACTATCAGTACTGCTGATATTGCTGCAGACGAATGTATGCTCGGTTCCGAGCCTGAGCCACCACTCCTTTCGCGGATAGTGGGAGTTCTCCCGCCTCCACCGCCGCCTCGAGCTATCTCCACTGCGCTTTTACCAGGCTCCATATCTCAAAAAGGACTAACCAAGAATCTCTCTCAGCCAAACACTAGGAACAAGTACAGAGAGATCTCATTCAAGGATAGACAGGCACTAAATATTAATAGTTGTTTGAATTCAGCCAAATTATTTTGCTTGAATCAATTAATAATCTTCACGCCTTGCGAAAGCTGAAACATCGTACTCTTTATTAATTGCATAATGTGATTGAACTATTAATTATAAAGTATTTAAAGGATAATAAACTCCTGAAAACCTTGATTTGATAGCGAAGGGTTATGATTTGATTTCCACAACTCTATAGCATAGTGGTAACTTATTTTCCGTTTTCAACAACCTTAATGTGTTTGAAACAGTTAAAGTGGGGAATATTGCTTTGAGAAGAATCAGAGCCTATGAGATTTGATGTAATTTAGCACTTTTCAGCGAACCCCACTAGAGAAAGCTCGTCATTTGGACAACTTGCCGTCATACCAGGTGAGCTATATGTATGCACCTATTTTTCTGTTGATAGATTTACAAAGCATACCATAAGCATAATCTGAATTTATACAAACTAGATAGATTTAATAGGCTGCGTTTGAAAAGTGTGTTCCTCTCAAACTTGGATGGATGAGAGTAGGATGCAGATTGATGCAAATTCACCACCACTTTTCACAATGCTATAGCTTTTGGAAATGCACTGAAGAGGGCAAAATGTTGAATCAAATATTATGATGAGCGCCTGATCGAGCGAACGAATTCAATTTGCGCTGCTGTATCCGACCACGTCTCAAAGGTGTTTCTATAGTTTTAAGATACTTCGATGGATATTAATAGACAAAAATAGAACAATAAGTTTAGTTATAACTTCTCAGTATAACGAAATCATTTCAAACTAGTCATATTTTTTAATGTGAATAGCTATAATTTATTATTCTCTAGTTATAATGGTTAAATTTCCAGCTGCTGTAGGCAGCAAAAAGCAGCGTAATCAGATGTGTTAAGTTTGTTTTATATTCTACATCTACTGCTTGATTTTAAAAGCTTTGAGTTTGGTACCTTTTCGCATAAATACAAAGATATTATGCACTACTGCGGTTTCGCAGAGCATTCTAATTTCTATCTATTCGGATGACACGGGATACCCAAATAGAGTTGGATGTAGTAGGTAAACACAACAAGTAACGCAGAACGGAAAACGAAAGTATCTCTAGAAGAGTGTTATGCTAGCCGATGTTCCGAGCCTTTCGTCACCCATTCTCTGCTAAGGTTTGTGATGAGAATTAAAAATTGAGGAGTTTCTGAGGCTTAAATCCAAATTGGCTATATTATTATAACAAAAACAGTAACCTAGACGAATTATAAGGTCTCGATTGTAATTATACCATTGTCATTTAGATAAATTAGTTGGAGTTCTAGTTTAAAACAACCTCCTACATTGTATTTTATAACACAGTACTTGTAAGACATCAGTCTTGACAGTTTTGACAGTTTTGACATTTAGTTATTGTTTAGGATAAAATATTATTAATATTAGTGTCATAGAATATTGAAGTATAAATCCTTACGCTTGCCTGCACATGTTAGTGTAGACTTAAAAATAGTTCTAAGCGAAGTTATGACTTTGAAATTAGTTCACAATACCAATTCTATATATAGATATATCTCACAGATCACGTGTTGCATAGATGTCGATTTTTTCTTTCTGGGCTATTATACATTATCTAGTTTATTCAATGGAGAAAAAGCTCAAGAATTTGGGGAATAATAAATGTATTCAATTGGGTAGTATCTTGGCTGGATAATGTTATTTCGTTGATGAACGAACACCACAGCGAGCCTAATAGGCTCCGCAGTTGAGTACAAATCCCCAAAAAGCAAAGTGCGGACTACTCTTAGATAAAAATCTTCCAAGTTCGGTCCAGGCTACTTTCTTTTTATTAATATTTTTCGTCGGAAAATCAATGCCATAAAATAAGCTGTTATTTATTAGCACTATGCATGATAAACAATTTAGGAAAACATGTAGTTCTACCACAATTGTTAGAAATATTATGGGAAAAAATGCTAATATGAAATATATCCACAAGGTGAGGGTTAAAAACTATTTGTAATTTGTAGCTATTTTGTAGTTATTAAAAATATGTAGCATTTTACAGGCTCAGAAGCTTCTCGACGGTTCACATCAGCTTCGTATAGATTCACATCACGTGGGAGCTCCTGGCCACGGCGCAGGTATTCATGCTTGTTTCTTCCATTATAATTTTAAAATCTAAATTTTATAAATTGCCTATCTAAATTATAGATTTGATTTGTGTAACCAATGAATAAAAGTGAAAAAATAACTTATTTTAATATTCAAGGTCACGGTCACAAAAAAGAATTCGGTCCTGCAATGATTCTTTACTACCTTGCATCAGCTTTTCGCGCACTTTATCCAAGACTTGATGATGATTTCGTTGATAAACTCAATTACTACTACACTACTACAATATGTAAGCTTCATAAAGCTTAATTTAAAGCCTTGTATCAACAATTTTACCTCTCATTGTTACTCTTTTCTCCTTTGTAATCTTCTATGTGATATAGCAGTGCACTCACTAGTCTCCAAATTTTACTATAATATTCTCAAATTTTGTACAATGTTGGATTTTTAAAAGCTTTATAGAAAATGTACTTAAACTACAAATAAATTACGTATGGGATGTTTTAATACACTTTTTGCTTTGTTTAACACAATTAGTATCATTTTAGTAGCATCGTTCGCTCTTCTGGTCTCTGCCAAGCAGTACGTTGGTAAGAATTAATATATGCTCTTATTTTGATATATGATATTATTTCCAATTTTTTAAGGATTTCCAATTCAATGTTGGGTGCCAGCTACATTCACAGACGCAATGGAACAGTACACAGAAAATTATTGTTGGGTACAAAATACGTATTGGGTTCCTATGCAGGTAAGTCTAAATTATTTTCTATCATAAAGTACTTGAATAAATCTCATTTACTTGTAGTGGATTTTATCTATTGGAATAAGTGCAAAATCAATGTGATAGAATACCGAACCTACGTATTTGTTAATTTGATCTTCTCAATGGGAGATCAAAATAAGATGTAAATCACGGAATGTGATACATAATCCAATAAGATTTTTTTCCCATTTCATCTGAATTTTAGTAATCTTTATTAGATAAAAGTCTAGTTAATTCTTTGGAATCTATACTTGACTTCCGTAATAAATAATTTAAACAGTTGTCGAAAGTAGAACTTATAATGATTCAACATATTACTACCATTGTTAACAGTTCCAATAAATAAAAATAGTTTAGGATGATATTCCTCGCGAGATTTACTCCCGCCGAAATAGGCAGATTGGCTATTATCAATGGGTACCGTTTATACTTGCAATTGAAGCACTTCTTTTCTATGTGCCATGTATCCTTTGGAGGGGCCTACTCTACTGGCACAGTGGTCAGTTAGTTTTAAGAAATAAACGGAAGTATTCATGTATTTGTCTTCATCTAATAGCAGTGCTAAAATAGAATGCTACATGCTGACATTTATATGTACAAACTTAGTGGGATTATTATTATTATGACTTTTAACATCCACTACGTTTGGATTGGATTCCAAATTCTCCTAGGCTAAAATCACTAAGTGTGTTGTTTAAGGTATCAATTTACAAGGACTGGTGCAAATGGCTTGTGATGCTCGGTTGATGGATGCAGATGTGAAGACTCGCACGGTGTATACCATGGCCAGGCACATGCAAGATGAGGTCCAAGTAAGCAATATTTATTAGGCTTAGGCTCAGCTCAGATGATATGAGAATAACGTAACAATTCGTGAAAAAGCAAAATTCGATCTTATCCTATTATTTTCGTATGGATATCAAAACGTTGATTCCTAGCTTGCCTTTTCATATATCCCATAATTGTATAGTACTTATAATTTTTAGATATAACTTATCTAGTTTTAAAACAATAATCTATACTCTTATTTAATGTTTAGTCTTAAAAAGAAATTGGCTTGAATATTTTTTGTAACTAATCTAGATTGTGCTATAGTATTTTAAAAGTTTGAATGTGCACTTAGGTCTATTTAGATATGATACATAAGGGACCTTAGATAACCAACACTCACTATGCTCAGAGTACTAAAAAATTCCATTATTCAAAATAAACTTTTTTGCCAATATTTGTTTAGGAGGAATTATTTGGACTTCGTCATTCCTTGTCGTGAATTGGTAAATCAATAGTTTTGACGGATGTTTTGTCACTGAGTATATTTTGCTCTGCACTGTTTTAAGCGAAGCTAATCACTATGCTATAGAAAGAATTAAAATAGACCTTATATCTAATAGAGTACATAGAATCACGTGAGATTATTTAGCTCCATTTGTTAAGATTAACAAAAATAGAAGATAAAGCCAATTAACTGTGCAATAATTTATTCTCAGACGTACACACCATGAAACGTGAAAATTACGAATCGAAAACAGCAAGCTAACACCACTCTTATGTGCTGTAGAATTTTAGCCCCTTCCTTGCAAAGCCACATGAAATATTTTCACTCTCTTGTATTATTACACTGTTATAATAAAGAGTGGAAATATTAGATTGTTTGTAATATATATCAGATTTTCAGTTAACAAATATCGATCGTTCGGGCCATTCTCGTACGTGTTTTTCCAATATGCAAATTGGCGCTAACTGTGGACGACATTGTGGATGTTATGTAACTATGCTCTATATTGGTATTAAGGTATGAATAAGTATATTTTCAAATTGCTAGTGCGTAAACATCCTCAAAAATATTTTCTCGAAAGCCTCACTATTAATCTTCGTCATGCACTTCCTCTTAATTTACATATTCTTAATCTCCTTCGCGAGAATCGCAGGATCTGCATCAAATATTTTTAGCATCAGAAGAAGTTGTCAGTGTTTAAAAAATATTCAGCACAAAAAATATTGAAAACATTTCTTTCAGATACTCTATTCTGCGAATGTTTTGTTGCAGTTTTTCCTATTAAATCACCTTCTTGGATCAAATGATCTCGCTTATGGATTTTCTTTATTAAAGGATTTAATGCATGATATAGAATGGGAACAAACGGGAATGTTTCCCCGCGTAACTCTTTGCGACTTTGAGGTGAGGTAACTAAAAGATCATAAAACGAAAATCCAACATAAGTATCAGGCATATTTTGTGTACTTTGCATATGTAAAAAAAAATAGTAGAAGGTATGGATTTTTACTTCTAATACACTACTAAATACCTCTAAAAAAAATTTTTATTCATGAGAACACATCATCTTAATTTTGTTCAATTTTCTTGTATAACTAATTAACAAAACATTTTGTTTCTAAAATAAGTCTGTAAAATAAATCGAATATTGAATTTAAAAACGTATAAAAGTGCTCTGCAATTCAGGTCAGGGTTCTTGGCAACATCCATAGACATACAGTGCAATGTGTGCTCATGATTAACATGTTTAATGAAAAAATCTTTTTGTTTTTATGGTAAGCGATTTTTTTTTCTCCACTAATTTTAATTAATTCAGATATATTTTTAGGTTCTGGTTTTTGACAGTAGGTATCATCACCGTGTTCAATACATGTTATTGGATATTAATAATGTTTATTCCTAGTCAGGTTAGAGCACTACTTAGATTTATTAATTTTAGTAGCTCTAGTGAAAAAGTAGTTGACTCTATCTTATGTAGAATTTCTATGGTTTATTTAAATTGTGTGTAAAATTTAGGGTATGTCATTTGTTCGGAAATATTTGAGAGTTCTGGCAGACCATCCTGCAAAACCAGTTGCTGATGATGTAACATTAAGAAAGTTCACTAATAACTTTTTAAGAAAAGATGGTAAGTGTTAATATTAATATTACTTTAATAGTAATATTTGGTAACCTTTATATCAAGTACAGTAAGGTGTTGTTTTAATTATTTTAAAACTAATTGCACATATTTTGAGATAACAGGTAATGTATATAGAACCTAATAAATATGATTTTGGTAGCAGCAATAAGGTGAATGCTAATTATTGAATATTTTATACTTTGCCATTACATTATGTGATTTTCTTCAAAAGGCTTGCCATATAACGTTTTCCATTAATTCTATTAACTAATGCCAGAGATGCGTACTACTATTAAGTGTAAAATATAATATGGCGAATAGTTGAAAGGTAAGGTGACTACTTTATGGGACGAGCCTATTGCGCGTTTCTGATTCCAGGGATGGTTCGGTAAAACTTGTAATACAATCACTACACTTTTAAGGAGTATTTATGCTGCGGATGATATCAACACATGCTGGGGAGTTGATGAGCAGTGAGTTAATACTGGCTCTGTGGCAAGACTTCAACAACGTTGATCGTTCACCGGCTCAATTCTGGGATGCCGAACACGGCCAAGGGACTCTCGATTAGGTTTCGTTTATTAGTAGGCTTCTGGTGTATAAGTGGGAACATACGTAATTTTAAATCAAGGAAAAATTCTATAGTAACGATTTTATACTGATTTGTATGTTTTTCTTTGATTTATTATTACAGCTTAAACTCAAGATTATTATTATATGAAGAGTGATTTAAAGTACTTATTTTTAAGTCATAGTGATATAGGTGACATACGTATTTATTTTTCATAGTACTTCTTAATTACTGCCTCACGGTATCATTGGTTTTGGGTGCTGAGTTCATAATGCCAAGAATACTGTTTTAAATTCGTTACTGTACACAAGATGTCCCAAGAATAATTGCACTTTGAAATATGAGTAACAGTTTTCTGAACTTTATAAGAAAGATACTTTAATCTTTTTAAAATTCAAATAATGCGTAGAAATTGCTCTAGTAATTTTCTTGGTATAATTACGATATAGTTTCTTGTACCAAAGTTCAAAATGTCAAAAGTATGATATTCTCGTACGATCAGTATTTTCTGATCTAGAAGAATAATTGTGCATTAGTTGAAAAAAATGCTAATATCAATCGATTGAGTTTAGTAATGCTATAAATACAAATCACCGTAATCGCCATAGATAAAATGTTAGTTGAGTATTGGATTTCACGTTTTCAACTTCATACTATGAAAAACAGTACTATTTAAAATAGTTACTTTTAAGAAGTTAGAGTTAGATTAATAGTTGGCTGTAACGATTATAGATATTCCTTTTATTTTTGAACGCAGTTACATTTTCTTGAACTACAAGACTTCTGGGACATCTTGTTTAAGCATTTGGCGTACAGGTCTACCCTTATATTTAATGCGTCACATAACCAACACTTCTCATGTATGAGCTTTATTTGAATCTTGCTATTTTTGTGATCTATTTCGTTATGTATTACGTGTTAATATCTAGTCCACAACTCGATATGTTAATTGTCGTAAAAAGCAGTTATTAAGATTTATCTGGCAAGCTCAAGAACTCTTCTACCTTATTGGTTAGAATATATTCTTAGCACTGCCATTGCTCCTTTCTTCATCCGCTTTCAGTGCTCATATGTAATACTCCCATTCTTGTAATTTTATTAGCTATATCTATATATCTATTTGCGCTTAGAGTGTCATATTTCAATTTCTTCCAATGATCTCAGTGAAGATCATTTTTTTAGGAAATGGAAGTTTTATGTTGATGATTTACCAAATAAATACAATATCTTAACTAGTGGAGGAGTAGATTGCTAAAAAAAATGCTAAATTTACACACAAGCGTTTTATATCCAAGTAAAATTTTTTTTCAGGTAACATTTTAGATGAAAAGGTAAGCCTTTATACACATTAGCACTGTATATTATTATAAAAATAATTTTTCTAGTTCATATTTAGTGGCTCTAGGAAACCAATCCGTACAAATAGGAAGGATGCTACCTCAATGTAATTGCTTGGTAATTATATTTTGAGAAATTAATAAACTGTGCAAATGCATGCATATGTTAAATTGTTATGAAAATGACAAACATATTGATTGCACATGAATAAGGACAAAATCCTTTAAAACATAATTTGGTTGGGAAAATGTAAGTTTTTCTTCTATAATAATATATGTCTTAGTAATATAGGGCAAATAAATTAGAAAATATAAAATTCTGTGGATATGATGCAGATGAAATTGTTTTTTTTTTTGGATTCCAAATGTATAATTTTTTAATATTTTGGATTATAATACTACTAGTACACCAGTAAAACATATAGCCTGTAAAATAGCCCCATCACGATAATAGCTACGGTAAGTTAATTGACTTGGAATTAAAATATTGTCTATTAATTCATATCTGCTAGTAGTTTTAGCATTTGTGCGTATCGATAACAGAATAAATCTAAAGTCCCAACTTGTAGTTGAGGTCCAATGATCTAACTTGAAAAATTTTATATATGGAACCATCGACCATCATCTCGTCACCAATCTGTTAGTTTATACCTATAATTATTGTTTTACTATTATGAGGAATTTGATTTTAATTTAGCTTATAAATAGCAATAGCTACTATTAAATTTATACCACTTCAAAATAAACTTCAGTGCACAATCATTTGGGAATGTACAGGCTTATATAATTATTAATTAAGCTCATCCTCCTACGGCGGAGGTTCTTCACTGTGCTGATTGTAATTCTGAAGATCCTCACTGGGCTTCAATAAATAGAGGAGTGTTGATATGCACTGATTGCTGTTCTATACATCGGAATTTGGGTGGGATTAATGAAAGAATTTCCAGAATTACTAGATAATCGCTTGATATTATTCACGTCCTTCAATTCTTTGTTTGTTGAATTCTATACTTACTTGTCACGTTTTTGATACCTGCAGTTTTTTTTTCGATATTTAATCTAATACTTTTGAAGGTCGTCAGGTGTCGCAGGTGCGATCGTTAAAATATGGTATGTGGGATACTCCACAATTAGAACTGGTTAAACTTCTTCACAGGTATTATTTTAATTCATTGTAGGAACAACAAACTTACTATTTAAATATTGGTAAATAATAATAGAAGTAACAAAATTTAGTTTAATTTTTCTATAATTTGTTTTAATTAAGGACTGGCTCAAATAGGGTTTGGGAACACGCATTACTTGATCCAGCATCATCATCAAAACATAAAAAAAAGCCAAGTCCGCAGTAAGCAAGTCTATTATTTAGTTGGTTTTAACACATAATTTATCAGCTAATTCAGTTATTGAACGGTTTCAAAATTTTGCAGTGATCCCGTTTTACCCATCAAGGAATCATTCATCAAATCTAAATATGTTGATCATGCATTTACTCGTAAACCTAGTAAAGATGACGATCAGTGGAATCTGGATGATTTGAATAGACAGCTATGGTCATGTGTAAGAACCGGACATGTAGATACTACCCTAAGGTTGTAATTTAGTGTAAGACACAAATTATGTAGCATATTTTATATAAATTTGGCTTATAATAACTTTTTATATAAAATTTTTGATATTCAGATTGTTAGCTATGGGTGCTGATGCAAATTACGTAGAACCTGACAAGGGGAACAGTCCCCTTCATGTAGCTGCTAAAGAGGGTCAGAGTATGCAGGTTGGATATATGGCTTAGTAAATTTTTTCATGTTTATTATTAACACTCGAATTTGTAATTAAATATACTTAATTCTTTAAATCTTATTATTACTATAGGTTGAACTTCTATGTCTTTACGGAGCTGATCCCGAGCAGAGAAACTCTAACGATCAAACACCAGCTCAAGTAGCACGACAAGATGGTTTTGTAAGTTGTTTCATTACAATCCAATATAAAATTTGTTTAGACGGAAAATCACTATGTACATGTAAATTTTAAACGTTTTTAGATTGACTTATCTAATCGTCTTCAAGAATTGGCTTTTGAAGTTACAAATCGGCTTACGTTGTTTCTTTGTGGACGTAAACCAGATCATCAAGTGAACATAGTTTAATCATAATATTTTCGGAACCTTAATAATGGTACCAATCATGTAAAATGGTTAAATATTTATGAATATACGGATAATTTGTGGTTACTACCATTATCATGATTGATTCAGCATAATCAACACTTTTTGGTTCCCGAATTAACTGGAAAGAGTGCAATGGAAGGATTGCGAGCGGTTAGAAAACAGCTTCAATTGATTCCTGATATTATTTTTGAAAAATTAGTGCAGGATATTTATGATGAGGTTTGTGTGCTACTTTTCCTATGTTTGGCTCATCCCCTAATCTAAGATTTTTAAAGGATTTATAATAGTCTATAGAAATGTTTTTTATATTTGGATGTAATTTATTTGATTTTAGGACATTGAGATAAAGTATAACATTATGTAAAAGGAAAGTAAATGTTTATTTAATCTAGGTTGATCGTCGGGAGACACAAGCTTCCTGGATAGCTGTCACACAAGGAAAAACTATTCATACAAGTAACGAGCAGTGTGTCGCTGTATTTCTTCCTGTGAGTGACATTTTTTGTTTCTATTCACAATTATTTGTTAAGATTTGATGTTGGAAAATAGGAAATATACTATTTTTTTTAATTTTTAGCTTAACCCCTCATTCTCAGCAACACGCAATCAGCTTCGACAGAAACTTGCCAAATACGATGTTCGTGAATTTGCTACCTTCATAATTGATGTATTAAAGGTAATTTATCGAAGGGTTTAATCGATGACCGGTTATTAAGATTTTTCAATGAAGTTTTTGTGTTTATGTGAAAATCAGGAGATTGTATATGCCTATTTGTATTAACAGTAAATTTGTGAACAAAGTATTCTAAAGATAAGTAGTTATCTTTATGGACTATTAAATTATCTATGAGTTCTGTATGTTCAGGTTTATGCTGGCATTAGTTTATTATTTAGATTTTTAGTAGACGTGGAATTTTTAAGTATGAGATATCTTATGACATTTTCTCTTTACAAATTTATTTGTTTAAATATCTAGGAAGCGAGACGTAGATATTTTGGACAGCCTTTAGAAGAAGACTGTATAGATGCATTAGAAACTTCCAATATACATATATCTGGGTCAGTTTTAGTTTATAAAGTTCCATATTTATTTGATCATTGTGTTGAGTTCTTCTTCGTAGTCTTCACTATTTTATTGTATTTAATTTGTAGGGATGTAAACTTTGACAATGGCAAGTGTAAAATAACTTTGCTGTCTTTTGGTACTTTATTTTGATTGGTTCTGTTGTCACTCATACTTTTTTAATGCGAAGAATTTATAGCTTAAACATTTATAGTTACGTGGGGAGTTTGCATTTTCCCAGTCGTTTCGTTGAAATCAATAGTATGATAAAATTCCACCTATGTGATTGAAAGTGATAATTCTTAAATGAGTAAGGTGAAAACCGGAATTGGACCATCAGTAAGATTGGAATTTCACTTTATAGTTGCATTTTTTAGTACTGTTAACGCCTTAATAAATGAAGCTAATCGTGACTACGACGAAGTTGCCGATTCTGCTTATAAGTTAGATGGCATGAGATGCAGCGGAATTACGAGGTATGATCGAAGCCGTTAGTGTATATAATTCGCAATATAATTGTATTATCTGAAAACTTATTTGATAAGAATATAATCTTTAGGGAATCATCAGGAAATAAAACACGTTCAACAGTTTCCATTGATGGAGTTATTGAAAGTCGTGTATCTTTAGATGACGTATTGGAGCTAAAGGAAAGAATTACCGAGAATGAAATTAAATTAAATTCACTCACAAATACAAATGTGCAAATAATGAAGTAAGTTAATAGTCATTAATTAATATAAAGTGTTTCCCTTATTGTATGTGATGTTTTCTTCTATTATTCGAGTTTTAATTTATTTTATTAATTATCCTCAAATTATGTGCGGAAAATGAAATATTCTTATCCATATTATCTTTCGACTATTTGTTCTTGAATTTTAGAACCATTATTTTTTTGCTCTAGAAATGTTTGTAGTGTAATATCATGAATTCATGACTGTTATTATTGTGATACTATTTTATCAGTTTGTAATGCATGATTGTAGGATGCTGTCAACTTTACAATCATCGATGGAGCATATGCGCGTGGAAAATACTTGTTTGAAGGATGAGGTTGGGTTTCCATAAGATACTATGTTAGGTTCTTTCATTTAACGTAGTATATAATTAATGTAAGCATTTAATTGTATTGAATTTTTGCATAGATTATTCGTTTGGTGGAACATACTCCTCTCTCTCGTCGTTTACCGTCTCCTGCAACTGTTACCCATCCTACCGTAATTCAAAATAACAATTTAATCGAGAGAGCCTATTCTATTGGTGCAGAGAGATTGGATAAGGCTGATAAAACATGCAAGTCTCCTTTCGGTAAGCAATGGTATCAGTATAATTTGCTTTTCTGACTATACTTAATATTATTTTATGCTCATTTCTTATTGGTTGATGCATATTTTTAATGAAAACGAACAATTACTTATTTCATATATATTCATTTAGAAGAAACCCGTCTATCTAAGAGACAAGGAAGTCTAACTGGAAGCTCAACTAATTTTCAGAAATTTAATTCTTCAGGTAGAATGAGCGCTGATAATCATAGGTAATATATAGAATATTAGATACAACTATATAATTGTACTAGTTGAAAAGTGGGATATGGTATTTAAATCTATAGTTTTTAAGTATTTTAGAGAGCGTGAGATTATCCGCAAGGTTGACCATTCACGCGAGCGCGATCAATCACGTGAGAAGCGAGAGCGAACACGGGAAAAAAACACTGAAGGCAATGAATATGCGACGATTACTTCACTTACTCCACAAACTGTTGCTAGTAAGATCCAGGAGGCATTTAACGAGCCTGGTATTCTTTTTTCAATTAATTCATAATATAATGTTTTCGGCTTTTATGTTTATTTTTTTTTGTTTCTATAATATTTTTAAATGTTTGTCTTAATTTTTAGCTTTTCCTGACAATCTTATTCGAGAAACAGAAAATCTGACAGTTGCAATTCGTCAACTTCTAACTGATGCTCAGAAGAAGCAACTATATGCGAAGTCTAAAGAGCATGCATATAAGGTTAGGTGTTTAGTGTTTCATTACCGCCATATTTTTTAAGATTATTTTTTCTATTTAGTCATTACAGGAAAATATTTTTGTTAGATTATTGTCATATAACAAATATATGGCATAAGATCTGATATATATTTTATCCACCTCATCTGTTGACATTATCACTTTGCTATTTCCAGTTAGTTTTAACTTTATGTTCAAAGTTTTGTATGTGAATATTTTAGATTGCTTCTCTGATTAATCAAATAATTTTCCTTATACCACGTGAAATTCGTCACGGGAAAACTCAACAGACTATATCTGCTCTAATGGATGCTACTATGGTTTGTGTTTATATTGCATAGGCTTATTTTATCACTGTTAATAGAGAGAAACATAGCTGCGCATGTACTGCCTATATATACGAGGAAATATAGATGATCAAGGGCCATTATTCTAAGCAGCAAAAAGCAGGACAATCTCTTGAAACAAGGTTTAAAAAATTGTAAATTATGATTAATCTTGATTATCTATTGTTAATAAACTCTTCATGTACCACCAATGATGAGGGAAACATCAATTTATTCGAATTGTTATAGATGGGTTAAACGTTTTACTATATTCAGGTTCTCAGTGCTAAATGTAATGCACCAGTACTAGATGCAGAACAAACATGTCACGCTGCTTACGGTGTTGCTCAAGCTGCAAAAATGTTGCTTATGACTGTTCATAGTTAAATAATTCTGGTAATCATCTTTTCTTTAGTTTTCTTTTGATATATGCAGTATTTCTAGAAGTCATATTTATGTATTATATGAGTGATATTAATGTACTTAAACAACATAATGATCTGTCTTCATAATTATATATTGATGTTATAAGTATAATATATAATTTCTCTTGTTCTTACTACATATAATCTCGAACGAGTATGGTCTTATATGCATTTATTAAGATGTTCTAGAAATTTGTTATTAGTGTCATATTTTCTACAAGTTCCCATTTTTAAAGACAACTTACTCAAGATCACTACTACCACTTAAGCCCTAGCAAGACTTCGTTTTCAAAGTTTATATAATAGTTTTATAACGCTCAGAGTATTCATATTTCTTAACTTTTTGTGTTTAAATTTGGTCACTATATGGTGCTTCACAGAAATTGTTTCGCAGAATCCTGTTAAAATATTATTTTTTATGAATATTTTGTTTCTTTTTGAGTTTACTTTTTAGGTTATGTGGTTCTCCAATCAATATGATCTTATATTCGTAGAAATAATGACGTGTCCAGTACTTCAGATGGAAACGTGGCGAATTTTGTAGCCTGAAGAGTGAATTTATATTTGTTTATAGCTTAAGTACTTCGGACTAACCTTAACGTTCGAAGTCAGGTCTTTCATGGAAGATACTTTGGCCATAAAACTGAATAAAGCATGCTGATAAGCAGCACTGATTGAACAGCGCTGACACCATCACTGCGAATTGTCCTGACTTTTCTCATCTACGTCAGCTGTATGTAGATTAGTAATAGGGACAGTACAATGGCTAGCGAAGCAAACAAACTGGTCTTAAAGAAGAACAGTAAGAAACCAAATGAACTAAGACATGTTTGGTTGGCATTATTCGGATTCTATATTCTTCTTACTGAGACGGGAATTAGACAGGTTCGTTTCCATTAAAAAATTGATTTTTTTTGTTTTTTTAAGTATAAAAGAATATGTTTTAGTTTTAAGCGGCTAGAAAGTATCATTGCCTGCATGGTATAATTAATAACGTAAAGGTTTCAGTCATGAGAAAATAAAAAACAATTTCTAGGGAAATCAATAGATATGAACAAAATTTCGTTTAAAATACAGGAAATTTAAAATCCAATTCGCTTATATTTATAGATTTTAACTGTGTGTCCCAGTAATGTATTTTAGTTCTGTATTTGCTAGGTTTTACAAAAACTTAATAATAATATCGCTACAACTAATGACATGTAAATGATATACTAATGTTTTGAAAAAGTGAGAAAGAGAGTTGATAATCAGTGAGTCTAATTTTCGATATACTAACACGAGAGTATCTAATTAATAAGTATACATTCTTTAAAATTTTTGCGCAATAAAGTACTAATCGCAAATTCATCCCCCTCTTCACTATTTTTTTTCCACATTTAAAGGTGTATTTATATTAAACAGTCAATACTTGATATTAAGCTGTGCTATCAGTACATCCATTGTCTTAATGGTACTGAACACCTCAATAGGTATAGACAGCTAAGAGACTCGTTGGATACTATATTCGGTAATGTACTTCATGGTAAATAGGTGATTTAACCTATCGTTTATATTAAATAAAGGCTTCCAGGTTCATATATACTATTATGTACTTATTAATTACACTTTTTTCATTTAAAGCTTAAGAAAATATGCTTTAGGTGATGAACGTTTTTGTTCCATCGATTATGAATGAATTCAACTGCACAAAGACAGAAGCAGATACGGCAGTCATAGTCATACCAACAGCATCTAGCCTAGTTGCTGGCTAGTACTAACTTTATGAAAATTAGTTTTTAAATTTTATAGGAATAGACCTATCTTTAACACAATTTTAAATCTGTATTCATAAACAGGTCCTTTGGCAGCAATATTCTACCAGTTTTTTGGCGCCAGAATCACCATAATTAGTGGTGCAATGTTATGCTGCATAGGATTCATTCTGGGATCCTTCGCTCGCACACTGCCGTTAATATATCTCTGCGCTTTTCTCATCGGTGAAATTTATTTTCTTCTAATCTCCCCCTAATAATAATTATCTACTAATTAATACTTCATAATGTTGTTAAGTTTTGGGCCAAAATTTCTTTTAATAAAATTCTTAGTGATTATAGCAATTAATTTGGATTTCTTAAACAAACGTAGTATAATCTTATTTTATCCGCATTAATCTGGCTAAATAATGTCATCACTTATTTCAATTGTGATAGACATCAGTCTAAAATAGTTGTATTATAACTAAAGGTATCAAAATGATTAAAGGAATCGGTTGCTCATTGCTGAGAAATTCGACCATATCTGTTCAGTGCCAGTACTTCCAAAAACAGCTTAATGCAGTTATTTCATTTATTTCTATTGGTCCAGGAATTGGTATCTTTATACTTCCAAGAATAATTGTTCCATTGATCAATAATGTGAGTAATGACCAATTTTTTCTTTCTAAAACTTTTAGTTTTTTTTAAGCAAAACAGATTAGAATGCAAATAATTTTTTTTGAGTTCTCTTGGCACCTGGCTTGGCAGTTTCTTGCATCATTATACGTCATATCGGGAGTTATGGGTTTATTTATAACACGACGATTAGAAGTACAACACCATTCCTTGGCTGAATTTATTGGTTTTAAGGTATTATTTTGGAAGTAAATTTTCGTGGGAAATTGAGAATATTAGCTAAAATTATAGTAAGTACTGTATTCTATGTGGTAATAATATATTTCTTTTTTAAACAAATGTGTTCAGAAATTTTGGCTTGAGTAATTTAATACTGAGAACACTATGCATCTAACATGATCTTCTAAATAAAGTAAACATCTTTGAGTGATTTGACTATTTAAAATGATAAATGCAAAATTTTTTCTTCTTCTAAAGGTATGGACTAATTTGGAATTCGTTCTACATGCTGCGGCATCATTTTGTGCTGCTTCAGTATGTATGATCTACATCTCAAATATACTTGTCCTGATGAGAGGCGAGAAAATTACTGAGTAAGTTTGAAGCTATGCTAAAAAGTATTAATAGCACTACTTTATGAATATAAACAGTTGAAAGATTCACTTTTAAGTGACTAATATCTTTTTACCTGATATTCAGCCCTGAGGTGATATATAGTTACAACGGAATCGCTTCGATCACAGGCCGAACTCTTATCACAGTGATCATGGGGCTAGGAAATATCCATATCGCGAAAATCATGGTCGCTAATTATATTATTGCCCAGATTAGTTTGTTCTCGGCCGTTTTTTGTTCAACACTATGGCAGTTTACAATTCAGAACACCCTGTCTGGATTTGGCATTGGTCAGTTTGAATTTCTTTTCAGTTGTTAAATTGGATGTAAGTATGGAGAATTGGGGTGACAAATAAATTCTGTAACACCCATTAAAACAAGATTATGTAAGATGCAATATTTGGATCGAATTGTTCTTCTAATTTAACTTTTGTTTGTTTACTTTTAATTTCGGTCTATTATAGCGCAGTAATGTGCTGTGTACGACTTAAACATGAATGTATCGGATGATGTGTTTGCAGTTATTTTAACTAATTTAGTGATTTAATTCCAATCCTTCACTTTGTTTTTTCCTTATCTGTCTTGAGAGTTATTTTCTTTTTTAAATACCCAGAGTATACCAATGGTCCATTTTATCACTTTTATAGTAGTATTTGGGCAGTATTTATCTCTTGCAAGCCACTATTTAGCTCATTTAGCTTATGTTGGACAAGAGTATTGCTGAAAAAATATTAAAAACTATGAAATCATAGATTAGTTCTATTCACTTATCGCCAGACTGAAGGAGAAAAATGATAAAGAGCTTTACTATCGTTCCGTACTATAACATTCAGCGGGATTCCGTATGAGAGCATAGTAATTAAGTACTCATGTTAAAAAAACAAGGTGATTATCCTTCAGAGTGTAAACGCAAATTAATAAACGATTTTGTGGGACGTCTTTGAAAAACTAGTCTATGCTGATTAGTTGATCCTTAACTGTTCAGCACTGCAAAATAGTATGTTTATAGTAAAATCTCATTTTTGGTTGCTGTTTAACATCAAACAGCAAGTGACTAAGGATTATTATATTAAGATAAATGCAATTTCAGGGATGTTTCAAGCTACGTTGTCTCAATTTCTACTTATGGTAGTGAAACCTGTGAACTTTTCGGCAGCTCTAGGATACACAAACTTTATAAACGGTTTTGCAGCGTTTATATCTATAAATACAGCTGGTAAATAGTATTATACAATATTTTTTTGGACTTTTAATGATTTAAATATTAATAAAGCGGTTTTATAACTTTAACAATGGAAATTTCACCTAGTTTAATAAGTACTCCATGGTTTTTAATTGAATTTTCTGATCTAGTTTAGAATCAAGTGCCAAAATTCAAGGTCGATAATTGTATTTATTGGCTGGGACTTATTTGAATTCATATTAATTTCCATTATTCTGATTATTGATTTAAACAATTTAGAAGATCTAAATCAAAGATTTCCATTGCCATTACTTTGTACCATCTCGTGGGCGCCAATGTGTTTCTGCCATTATCTGCGTGTTTATTTTGCAAATAGAGCTTCTATTCATAAAATTCACAAATATTAACTTCACTAACACGTCTTAGATACTTTACAGACAGGGTATCGAATCTTTTCGGCACTGTTCGCGCGGCCTTCTTCGTATCCGTCGCTCTTGGCATTTCGGCAATACTTTTCGCTACTGTAAATTCAGTTATTCTGATTGTCCGAACAAAGGAAAAAAAATTGCCACCTAATGAAGAAAAAATATCAACGGAACTACAGACAATGATCTCATTCTCAACGCCAGAAGACTAATGTAATTTACGTACATTTCTTCCAAAAGATAGAACAAATTGTACTCTTCTCTTACCTTTAAGCTCTTATTCTGTTTAAAAAATGTATTATTATTACTAGGTTTTTACCTATGTTGAATTTTGAATTGTGTTAATATTTATTACTCCTTATAAATACATATTTTATTTGTGTACCAGTTTTATTATTATAGCAAAACAACATGAAATGGCGGCATATATAAATATTTTTAACTGTAAGGACAAAATATCTTTGATAAGGAATGACATCATAACATAGATGTACACAGAGGCAATTTACTGGAGTTGCCATTATTATTGGGAGATTAAGTTTGTGCAGTGTTAGGTATTTCGTCTTATTTAGTGCCTTTTCACTTTGAGTTAATCTATTTAATTTACATTATTTAATTAAATTAGGTAGTTGTAAATTAGCTGTTTACGAGCGATAAGGTATTCATTTGGCCTTATCATAGGCGACCTCTAGTATGTCGTAGCTTAGAAAACTATTGTTTTCACTCATATTGAGTCTTGGCAGTACTCTTAATTTAGGGTTTCTCTTTACTATATATATTTTATTAATTATTGTGTTTGCATTACAAAGACATTTAGTAACGTTTAGATCTAAGCCTATGAATCTCACTTACATGCCTTGTTCCGACCATTACATGCTAATAAGCAAAGCACCTTCCCATTTATAGCTAAAACCTGATAGTTCTTAGTAGTTTTCTTTTTGAACTAAAAGTACATAAGCCTGATAACTATATGATAAGCTTATTTGCAATGGCTTAGAATTGCGAAATCTTATTTTTTGACAATTTCTAAAATATCCAGAAGTCGTTAAGGAATGCACTTCTGATGAAAGTGGGGTTCATGAGTAGTTTGAAACGAAGTAGTTAGAAAAAAAGAGTAGATGATTTGCGCCACAATTACTTTATCGTAGATCATCACCCATGATCTGTTATCACTGGTTATTTCTAGCCCTACACTGGCGTGTTGATGTCATTTACAAAATATGACGCTAGCGTTTTAATACTTATGCTTCGTCTGAAAATTCTTATGCCAATTACTTAACATATTTATTTACTTGTGTATCAGAAAAATTCACTTATTCTTCAAGTAATATGTTATGTATAAACAATAAGAGAAAATATCCTTAAAGTCTATTAATCTTTATGTATTTGTACTTTAATTGGTATTTATACTGTTATATAAGCTTTCATTAATATCTAATTTATATATTCTAGTAGCGGTGCACTTTTCAAAACGCATTTTACTGTATAGGTAAATCAAATGTCTCATTGGTATATGCTAATGTTTATGAGGAGTTATTTAAAAATCACTATAGACTTGGTACTGTTTAAATCACTGATTAGCCTAGTATCAGTCCTTGTGGTCTTACCAACTCCAACTCGTCCTACTTTTAATGTGTAGTTCCCTATTGAGATAGATATCCAGTCAACATATATTTTCAGATGTTTGGATATTTGTTGATTTCCGACAAAAACAACGTAGTTCTTGTCGATGGCGACCATGACTTCAAAGCTTTTCTTAGTTCTCAAATAAAACAGCAAATCTATTCACGAAATGAAATTGCTTCCACTTCCAGTGGTATATTCACTGACTCGAATGATTCTCTAAATATTCTGAAATTAGCATCCTCAAATGACAGAAAGGTATCTTATCGGATAGTTAACTGTGATGTATCTCATATTTTCCTACCACTGATTACACTATTCCGAGGATCAAGCATGTTAGAGGACAACATTGAAATTATAGCACTGCAAAAAACTACATTAAGATTTAAATTATTAGGTAACAACTATATCCTAGTTGGGATTGGACATAAGTGAGTTTAAACAAGTGAATTTGGAATTCTACGTTTTATAGTTATAAGTTTTGTATATCTAGACATAATAATTGGAAAATTCGGAAACTATTGTTTTTCTTCCTTAGTAAACGGAAATAAAAAATTATAGTGACATGATACATGAACAATTTATGGCCTTTTTTGGATTGGGGATTAATATTAATCTTGGTCCTCTATTGGAGTTAATCGAATCGGATTTACTTCCAGTTATGAATAGAAAAGAAAACATACGGTTGTTACTGAACAAGACCTACAACGGATTTGGAGTTAAATTCATAGGTTAGTTTTAAGTAATCGTATTTTTTATATCTGTGGATGTAGAAATAATAATACAATGCTATTAGGTATATTCTTCTTTCAAATTACTGTACTTATAAAGCTATAAATCATATTATAGGGTATCTTGATGTACGCCGATCATCATTTTATTACTGCCAAGTGGAAAAAATCTTCCCTTTTATAAAATCAATTTCTTCTTTGCTTCATCACTTTATAGGAAGTAACAGGTATGTATGACTTCATTACTTTATTTTGTTGTTACTTCCGAAATTCGAGATCGTTTCAGCAAACAGTAAATTCACATTTTCACTTGTTTTTATGTACATCACTTAATATTATGCTGAAATTATATTGTCAGGTGTATTCTTATGTGCAAGGGTGATGTTCTAGCATCAGTCAATTCTTCAGACGACGATAATCAGTTATGGAAACACCTATGTCTACCAGATATTCAACTCGTGCTTAATCAAATATCTTCAAGTCCAGAAATTCTAGGGAGAGATGTTACACAGGTAGACTATTGTTTTTGTTTATTTTAAATTGAATATACGCTTGTACGTAATCCTTATGCCACACTCCTTACCTATAAATAAATATATTTCTTTAAACACAATTGTACATTTAGAAATTATTCTATAAAATTCAGAGAAATAAATTGCAGTCGTAAAGTAACTTAGTCAACCACGGATACATGAATCAAATCTGTCATATTATATATTTCAGTTTTGGATAAGGCCTACTAATGGAACGATACCACTTTATGTGAATCTTATAAGGTTCCGATTGGTGGATAATCTCATACTTGTGTGTCTTTCGGAAGCTAAATTCGACAATATTATACGGATCCTAATACTCCTTCTTAGTCAACTTGATCAGCTTGCAACAACAGATGAATTGCTTAGGTACACCTAACCTTCCTTAAAAATATCGTTTCTCTTAGTTTTTTGTTTAGATGTATTAAAGAAATTGATAATACCATTGACGAGATCGTCAAACATCTAACTGATATGGTTTCCGTGAAAGGAGATTATCTCAGCGAATTTCCGTTTATTAGAAACCCTGCGAAAACTGCAAATTTTCTCAAGGTTAGTAATTCATTGTGAACACTACGTTTATAAAAGTTTTTTTTTCTGCCAATTAAACAAGTTGAGAAATTGTTTGATAAAAATAATTCAGAAACTATTTTTCATTCGAGTTATCCACGGAAATTGTTTGCTATTGGTCCAACTATTCAAACACCTTTTAAATATGAGTTATATTTTTGAGTATAACATTTTGCAGACTATATGGATGCGAATGAAGACAGAACTGCGCAGACATAGCCTCAACTCTGTAAAAAGATCGATGAAAAGTCCAGTTTCGATTGTTTCACTTCGATCGGCCCTCTCATCTTTATCACTTGATAATTCTCTCAACTCAAAAAAGAATGAACATATATCTCAGTTAAGCTTTTATTTTTGTTATAAAGTTCTCTTATCAACTTTGTTATTTATGAAATTGTTTATAATTAACAGTACTTCTTAAAAGTTTGCTCACCTTATGACTATCGTTGCTACTAATAATTTTTCACGAATTCGTAACCGGTATGGATGTTGAAAACTATTTAGGCTTTTCCACTCCAGTGTGAGGTGTTGCTTTCTTACATGAGGAGACAGATAACGACCATTCTACAAGAACTTTGTCATATAGCGCATAAAGACGCTTCTCAGTACAAGGTTACGTTATTTCAATCCTCATTGGCCACGATTTTTAAGCAAAATGACATTGAAGTGTTACGTAAAATGGAAATAGGTAAGTTTTTAATTAGCTTTGAGTAATTTTTCGTCCTTGCTACTAGTTTTTTTTGGCTTTTCGATATTTTTGCTTTCTCTTATCGAGAAAGATGTTACATATTTATAATAGCATATTTATTTTAGAATTAGTAAGAAAAGTAACTAGAAACAAGAGATAACTAAATCTATCCTCTAAAGCATGAAATATGACTTATAATGAATTTTAACTTCTACAATTCATGGTTTTGTGCTTTACGTCATGAACGACTTTACTCAGTAGTTGATTTTTCTCTAGAGGAAATGATTAATTATGACTTTAGGCCAAAATGATAAGGAGCAACATTTAAAAAATTATTTACGACCCATTGATCTCCAACTTGACATGTTGTCATATTCACTCTATTTAAACGAGAAGCGACTTATGATTCAATATATGCCAGGTTTTTAGTTTATAATTTTAGTGATTTTATCGTACTTGTTACATTTTTCATAAAGAAAAATGTAGCCATTATTTTGCAATTGAGTCTAGTAAATAGGTCATAAATATTTTTTTCAACTTTTAGAATCACTCCAAAATGAATTTGACGAGTTTCCATGGGTCTCTTTGCCTTTAAATTGTTTCGACGTTATTGGAAAATCAGGAAAATTTTATACTGTATATCAGGTGGGGAATAGAAAAGTTTTACTTACAGTTCATTTATAAAGCTTTGCCATATTTTTGATTCTATATGGAACTATGTCAAGTTATTCATGCGAAGTTTGTTTCAGACAAAAATAAAAATAATTTTCCCAGTTAATTTGAGAAAGTTGATATAGAATGTCATTATTTATTAAAATAGGATTTAGGTTCATGTTCGATCTTATTTTCTCCAGTTTGATAGTGGCAGAAATGGATACACAATTAGGAAATTAAAGCTAAAAAAACATTATTGGGTTTTCTTTGCAGAATCGCCTTTCTTATAAAAATTAATTAATTAACTCATCTCCTGCTCACCCATTTTTCGCTCCTTGTATTACATATTAGCTGTGGGTAACCATTTTCGGAAACAGTATTTTCTAATTTATCGTTTCAATGAATACCATAATTAAAAATATTTAGGATAGTTGTTTAACAGAATTAACTGGACAAATAATTTTTATTCATCAGCGGAGTAAGTATAAAAACTAAGCGTGAGTGGGACGTGCAAAAAGCTTTCTATATTCGCTATTATGATTTGTGAATATGATCGAGGCTATCAGAATTATACATACATTCCCTTTATACAAAGAAAAATTCACTACATCCGTTTGATAAAAAAAATTAATGAAACATCAGACTGAAATGTTGAAGTGAATAAGATTTAGTGTAATTAAACTAGAAAGTATGTAGCAGAATGCGAAGTCTATGAAAAAATAAACTCAACGAATAGACTTGAAGAAGATATACGAATTACCGTATATTTTCAGATGAAACAAAATGGTTAAGCAGATATAAATTAATTTAAAATACGTTAAATGACTAAAAAACTACAAGAGGGAGGGCAAACACATTATATTTGTGCGGATTTCTTTTGCACATGCATTCCTTTAATTTACGAAGTAAAAGAATACTTTAGCTAGTTCAATAAACTGGGATTGGAAACGAGTCTAAAGTACTTAATACAAATATAAAACTTTGTTGTGACTAATTACCAGACATTACCGATTGTCAGCTTGAGTGGCAAACGAAAAAAAATTGTTAGTCGAGGCGGTAATTAGAATCACTGCACGTAATCATCGAGAGCGAGGGGGAAGAGTGCGTTGGTGTGGTTTAGTGACAGTG
>JAJAVP010000261.1:119358-180736 GCA_020740425.3 Heterorhabditis indica | reverse complement strand
AAAACCTGGTAGTGGAGGAGATGCCAGCGGTAAGTCCTCATTTCACGGCTTGATTTGAATATGATGAGGTACAATGCCAGGCCATTGAGGGTGAGGCAGATAGGCGTACAAAGCTTGTAGAACAACAGCAGGAAGTTGTTGTGGTCGTCGAAGAGAGCCGAGCTCTTCATCGTTCCGAGTGGATTGGTTTTACTCAGAGGCCTGACTAGTAGAGTGGAGAGGAAGTGATTATCTGTTAATTGAATACATTTTTCGTTCTCATGTGCAATAACAACATGAATGATAATAGTGGAATCTAATGATGAGGCACAGATAATGGACCTCGCCACGTAGAAAGGCAGAACAATGCCAGCACTTTTAATCGAAAGCAACAATTGCCGGGATCCTGGTTGTGGTGGAGATGTCGCCTCTACATCCTCATTTCGTCGTTCTTCTGTTTATTCTGCATTTCCACTAACCTTCTCAGGTTTGTTCAATGTTATTATGGTCAGACTGTTCCTGTCCTCGAAAAAATGAAGCAACTACCAACAGATAACTCAGACGTGGTATAAAATGTGAGACTTCTTCGTATTGAATAACGCTGAAGAAGTACATAAAGTGGTGGAGAATTGCAATGGAAGGGTTTTCAGACTTTGCAAGCTTAAACTGTGTTTACAGTAATCTTATTACTCAACTAAATTTCTGTCTGAGCAGACTATTCGGATTAAAGAAGGCATCACTCCCCCTTCAGTGGTTAGGCTTTTTGAGTAAAATCAACCGACTCAGAAGGATGAAGAACTCGACTTTCTTTGACTAACCACGGTTCAGGCGACAACCGTTCTTTCAATACACTCGTTTTGCTCATTTGAAACTATTAAAAATTGCGCTAATTAGGTTATGAAAGTCGGACAAAGCTATGAGGCGTGCTTCAGCAAGAAAGAAAATTAGCCGCAAGTCCAACTTTGAGATGAAATCAAACCAAAACAGATGGAGGAAACAGTTATAATTAGCAGAGTTCGATCATGGGGACGGTTACACTCCTTAGGAAGGGAAAACCGTAGAAACGTTGATTTTCACTCAGAGCAAAGTGAGAGGAACTTATTTTCGAGAAAAAGTGTTGAGTTATGTTTGAATAGAAAATTTGGTGCTGATTCCAGCTCTGTACTTAGATTTGAGACATGTGCAAATTCATAATTGGAGTAAATAAGAGGTGGGAAACTTATATTGGACTTTATGTAAGAATCCGACATAACCATCAGAAATGCACATTTATTTTCGCTTCCTAGCCCCGCTTATCATTTAGTTGTTTAGCTAATCAGTTTTTCAGATAAGAATGGGATGGCAAAATTCTTATCGACCCAAAATTAACATGTCATTACTCGTATATAGTTCTTTGAAAACTATTGAATTTTTCAAACTCATCAAGCTTCAATTTGGTTTATTTCTATAAATAAGCTTGCTACTCAGAACCCAGGATTTAAATATGCATGGACTAATACAGTATCTATAGATCGTTTAAGAACTGCTTATTTATTCTTTGTTTATAGAGAATTTCCTCTAAAACTATGCAATTACCTCTACTATTTTTCTTAGTATTACTTTTACAAGGACAGGTCAGTTAACTTATTATATTTATATGAAATACCTTAATATATTGAGATCTCGCTATGGAAAACTTTTCCAGTGTACTATTGGAGGGAAACCAAGTTCTGACCCTAGTAAGTGTAAGATTAGAAGAAAATATACTATTTTTAATGCCTATTTTTCCTTTCTTTTCATGTTTTGACTGGGGGTTTCATGATTCAATACTTTAGAATATTCATGAAATCTATTATCAAATGAAGTCATTTTTATGCAATTCTTAAATTTGCTTTCTCTTCGGCATATTTTCTAGGTACTACCTCATTTACGCCCCTCACTTTTACGATTCCACTTAATATCGATGATTCTAAAGATTCTACAGATCTTATGCGGAGGATGAGTTCGATGTTCAATAAAATGAATGGGTAACATAGTCTAGTTGTAATAAGTAGTAAGTCACTTAGTATTAGGTAATTTATCTCAACTGTAGTTTCCTTAACTACCTGGAGAAAGTAAACAACGACTTGCGCATAAACTCCACCTCCAACGTCATATCGCAGCTGGGCGCCATCCAGAACGCTACAGCTGACGAGTTTGTTAGGCTGGGACGTCTTAGCGACCAATACCAAGTAGGAAATCGCGATTTTTCGTTTTTCTATAAAGGCAACAAAGATCAAATTATATTTAGAAGATCAACAGCAGATATGAAGATTTGAAAAGGAGACACGAGCGATTTCACGAAATATATGCTTGCTTTCAAAACCGTTCGAACCCCACAGTCAGTTTTATGTGCATTCTTAGGCGTTATATTAGTGATATCAGTTAATTTTCAAAGAGTATTCCCAAGAGATATAACTGTCTGTTTCAGGCTACCTCAGGTACCAGAAGTTTGCTGACACACCACTCTAAGGGCTTTCTTGTTGCCGTTTTAGCTAGATTAGATCTTTTCTACAACTCTTTGAATTCTAATTGAAACCTGTGGCGATTCACTGTAATGTTGCTTGAACTGCTGGAGAAAAACTGCAAATGTAATCCACGCCGTATCGGTAGTGATCAAGGACATTGCACTGTCCGTACATCATTAAAGTTATAAACATGACTTTGATGGGATTCGAAGTCTTCATTATTTAAAGAGGGTTTCACTAATACAAGTATCGGAAATGGCTTATAGTAGGTAGAGTCCACGGGCAATAGTAATGAAGCGAAGATGAGCGCAGCAATTTTTGGTTTCTAAGCAGAAAGCCCATTGGCGTAAAATGTTTGCAATTTTTTGGTTTTATAATTCCGCAAAAGTTTTATTTGATATGAGTTAAATGACATGCAATTATTTGCTGACCCACATAGCTTATAATTTAAACTGGATTAAAGATACGTTGTTTCAGGTATCAGCAACTGGTGGAGTCAAAAACTGCAGAAGGCAATAATTGAATCAGTGGTAGATGTGAACACCAATGTTTAGACGAATTTTAAAGGAATATTTTAATCATATTGTAATAAAAACTTCCTGGTGGCTCGTTTTTGGTCACTTTCACTAATACCTCATATGAAAATATTGTGAGAGATTAGAATATCTACCCTTTGAGGCTTATAATAAGCATCACCCTTAGTAAGCTAGTCAAATTGTAAAAGAATATTTTAACACATGTATTTTTGGACGATTATCTGAGAACAAGAGACATTAATATACAGAAAATTCCTAACTTAAAAGACGACACAAAATGGAAAACCCCTTTGTTAGTTGATTAACTGTACTGTCTTGTATCTGATACAGATTAAAATGTGATTAATGGCTTTTCACATAATCATATTAATCTAACATTTAATAGGTTTCGATCGATAGTCATAAGAACTCGCATTTGCGTTCTCCGAGAAGCACTAATGCGCAAAGGGTCTGTCGGATAAGAATCCTAGGAGAGAAGAGAATTTGCCTACGATGTGGTTTATAGAATTTACACCATGAAGATTTATGTACTTTGAGCTTTATCCCTTCAATAATTTTACTATAGTGTTCGGGCTAGACTAAAAGTACTGGGTGAGTTCGACTGATACTATTCTCATTCTTATCCGTTAATCTTTGGTTTTCTAGTGAACAACCAGTAAAAAAATCTTACTGAATCTTCCAATTCTATGGATAAACTTTATCCTCATGATTTTGCCACAAATGTAAAAAACACAAGGGAAAACAATAGAGTAGTATTAGATTTGTATTGTTATATTGAAGAAACCGCTATTTCCATGAATAGCCGTCTAATAATCATCTAAATTCCACCTTACTTTAAGCCCGTAAAACTTGGAGCTAGAATTGGGCTATTGGCGACCAGGTATAAAATAATGAAATATAAATTACGAAATAAACACGAGCACATTAAATATGCATAAAAACAGATAAATACTTTTCTGCCATATTTGGAACCGAAAAATCATATTCTAGATATTTACTGAACATTTTGTCGGTCTGATCAAATTTGGAACTCTATTTGTATAAATAAAGCATATAAAGGATATGATTGACAGTCATTAAAATTTGGAAGTACCGCCGCCCTCAACGGTGTTTCGGATAACATCTAGAAACTGTGAAAAACGGTGCACGTTCGCTTTTTCTTTGCCGTACTGATGGGTATTACGCGGAATAAAGTGGCTAATGAAGGTGACCCTTACTATTTCGTGAAGAACACCACATGACGCTCTTTGCATCTCGGTTCACTCATTTTTCATGTCATAGAAATAATTAAGCAAGTGTTGCTTTCTAGTAAAGCTAGAAAAATTAGTGCGCACGTAGTCATACTCTCTCAGTTTTCATTAGTGTAATTCAACTACTTTTTCCCTAGTCTATCTCCATTCCCAGCATCTATTCTATTACATTCGTTGTGATTCATTTTATTCGAAAAATTATAGTCATATCATCTAAGTGTAAAAATGCTACTACAAAAATTATTTTTAATGCCTTATTGTCGCAGTCAGTACTAATTTTCCATTCAATTTGGGAAGTTTGACACTTGAATTAGTGATTTTAGTTGTCAAAACTGCAGGTGCAAAATAACGTTGATTCCTCAATCCCTTCTCATAAAGTTCTGTCGAAATCTAGCTATGGAGAGGAAAACGCAACTATGAGTCAGATATTTAATGTGGAAATGCATAAATCAGTAGCCAAAGGTGGGTAGAAGCATTCCAGGAAAGAAATAATAAGGGGAACAAAATCGGCAAACTTCTAGGAGTTATCTGTGCACTTGTATATTCAATTTTAAACATAATTAAGATAAAAATAACTAACTAAGAACATGTTTTTCATCAAGATGAAGGGAGCCTGCTCTTCTGTGCCATCTACTGGTCTGTCAGGGTATCTAGGACGTCATTTGTGGATTTAAAGGGCATTAACGAAACAAGGAAAAGTGAGAACTTACTGTCACTTTTCCACTACTATTTGGAGCACCGAATAGGAACTGAAAGAATAAACGTTCGAATTCAGTTAATAGGAGATGTTCTCTTCCCACCGACGAATCACAGCTCCCGCATGCCTATACAAAACGTGTATTCTCTAAGACAGTCTTTGTTTGTCTGATTGCTGTGAAAGAGAAATACCAAAATTGAAGGATAAGATGGTTATGATGAGGCTTAGTTCATTATAATTTCTTGGACATACTTCCAGTGATATGGAACCAAAACTCTCACAACACGATAAATTTTGTTTGAGATTCATTACAATTGGACCAGTTTTTTTGAAATAATCTAACAAAGCCGGTCATCAGAATGTGCGGAAGTAAGCATTCGTTTTGGAGCAGCCGAAGGTGCCGCTTGATTACGTGCCAGTAGAAGCGAATCATCGATGGCTAGCTATTTCGATCTACGATATCTGCAGCATAAGATGTATTTTTAACCGCCAGGAGCTGCATAATTTCTAGGATTTATCGGCAACCGCGTAGACAAATTAAGCTATGAGCGGCCTTGTGCCACTGTACGGGAAATAAACTCGCAGTGACTATGGAATATGATGTATTTGAAATAAAATATATATCTTTTACATTTGTATTATTGGTAATATTAGGTTGTATTTAAATTCAATGAACACTGTTTAGTATCGCCTTCATCCCGAAATCGCTACGGACGTCCGTACATATCAGGAAGGCCTCTCTTAACGTGCGACAGAAAGAAGATAGTGGACATGTACGAGAATGGGATGAAGAAGATCCACATCGCCAAGCATCTCGGGATCACACACAGCTGCGTGAGCAAAGTGCTACGAAGGTAAGATTGAGTTTTGTGGCCCCACCAATTTATTTAGATTGCTGCTGAACTATGGTAGAATTTGTTTCGACTGGTTTGTTCCACTGAAAAGCAAGATGATCTTAAGCACAACTAATATCTACAGCGTCCAAACTACAGAAAACACTAGATACANTCCTGGTTGTGGTGGAGATGTCGCCTCTACATCCTCATTTCGTCGTTCTTCTGTTTATTCTGCATTTCCACTAACCTTCTCAGGTTTATTTGCTATTGTTGGGATCAGGATGCACCAACCCATCTTTTTTTGTCTTTGTATGCGATGATACCATATGATGATAAAAGAATCTAAGAATAACTAGGTTTATTAGGTCGTAGAATAAAATCTAAGAATTTATTAGGAAATATAGAATTTATCATCAGTATAATGACTGCGATACTTCTGTTTCCCACGAAAAGGTAAGAATTTCTTTTGTCTCCAAATTACCACACATTTTTTTATTGGAAGGAATGTAAACATCCTTCAACTTGAAGAAATATAACAAAAGTTCTTGACGTCTTGTTGTTGTATTTTAATAACATTTTAACTTGCATGTCAGATTACAAATTTACTGAAACTGCGAGTATGAATATTTCAAAAGTTGAGAAAATTTCTTATTTCTACTTAATCCACTTGGATGTTTTAATTAGCGTTCTAAACGGTTGCGTAGTTCTTCCCACTTTTAACAATGTAGCCACAATGACAAATGGTCTTTGTTTATTTCAGCGATTTATTAATTTACATTGAAATTTTTCATGCTGAAATCGAGGTTTAAATAGAGTGAATGTTGTCGCCTCCTAGTCGTTCAATTAAAGATCTTTATGTTTCTTAGGAAAGGATATGCCCATTCAGAACGACACTTGTTGCAAAATCATCGAAGTAAAGTCCATGAATTAATCCTAAGAACTGAAAATAAGCAGAAAAAATGCCGATGCCGTAGCCTCAGCTTTCCAGAGTGTGAATGGAGCATTGCCTCTTTTAATTGAGTGATTTGTAGTTCCATTGCTTTCTTCGAAGTTAATAAAAATGGTTGCTTAAAATAATGCCATCGTCAAAATTACGTCTTTCCGACATAGAATCTTTGATTCCTAGGTTTTCGGTATCCCCCATTTGGAGCTTCTTTAACTTCGACTTCAAAATGTACAAAGACAGCCTCCGCTGATAAAAAAAATTCTTTCGAACCTTAAGAAAAATTAACCGACTATATATTTTGACTTTTATCAAACTCAAAAAACTGTTTTAAATAGGCTTAGAAACCTAGCTTCCCGATTAATCTAGCAGATGTTGCACCTGAAGCCCATGATTTTGTGTTTTGTAAGAGCACTGATCTTCATGTTTCACTTAAGTAGCTAAACGTAAATCAAAGCAAAAATAAATAATTAATCACAAAAATGGACGAGATATCCACCATCAAGATATTTTAGCAAATTCGAATTTACGTTATTAGCCTCACATAAAACGTAGTTCTGAAATTTATGCAATAATGAAAGATAATATAACATTTTTATGGCAAATCATTGAAAAATTTGGTTAATCTTCGAGAGTTGTAAAAAAGATAAACCGGAAATTTATTCCATTAGTTATACGCTTAAGTCTAGCTCTATTTTTTAAAGGTGTTAGGCATTATATGTGACTAATGTACTCGTATCATAAGAACAAGTAAATAATACAGGTATTATTTCTGAATCGTACAAGTAGAGAAACTACTAATAGAGGTATTTTTTGTAGTACCATGTCTGTTGTACCATGATTTTTGTCTTGTCCATCGTTTCAGGAGGCTGAGGAGTAAAATAGGATATCGAAGTTTATACATTTTAGCTTTAGATAAGTATTACTAATTTAGTCGCTGCATTGTCTTTAATGTTCATTAAAAATATCTCTTTTCTAAATAAAATTAATGCGATCTTTTTCTAATCATTACATTTCAAAATAATATTGGTTAGTTGCTTTTTATTTTAACATTGTGAATAACCTAATATGGACACATTTAATATGTAATAGTAGTTTTGTGAATTGAAAGATTTTTGAGAACTATGTAAGGTTAATTGTCAGTTTTTTTTTTCTCTTTCATAAATATTCTGTTGCTTTAGTGTGGTATTTCGAATCTTTACGTTTTAGCAGTTCTCATATTTACGTCGAATTTCAAAGAATGGGTTAATATAATTAATATTTTTTAATGAATTGATTTTGTTTTGATTGCCTTTCTCCTTTTCGAGCAGTATGTCCGTATTTTATTTCCATGCTAAAAAGTGAAAAATTCTTCTTATTGTGTACTGTCATACAATTAACTTTTTTTTTTACTTGGCTACTTTTAGGAATGTTTCGTAAACCTGATGAAGATGATTATTACGAATCACGTCATGTAGTAAAAGCAAAACCAATCTCGGAGAAGTATGCCAGGAAACTCGGCAAGTCGTACGGTCAGGGAAAGGTTACTTGAATGAATCCTGTTGTTATCCTTAATAATCTACATATACAGTTGGGCTAGTTGGTTTATTATAGGTTATTTTTAAAGAAGTTTAAAATTATTTTAAACTTCGGTGAAATCATGCCTAAAACCTGCGGGTCTTTCGATGGAAATTAACGTTAATACGTATTTAATTTAAGTATTTTGTCTTTAATAGTTTTATTATTTTTAAAAGTTTGTAGATGATTGCGACAAGGCATTTACATAAAAGTCTAAAATTAAGAATTATTTTTAAAGAATGCATATTTTCGAAAAATATTTTAAATTTTGATGTCTAATGGAAAATCCTTTGTCTAGATAATAATTGAATGAAGCTGAGGGGTTTTTTGCAGGACGATGTCCATTCAGTTCTATATCGATGTAATGTTAGGAAATTGGTGATGCTAAAATTCGCTTGCATTTATCTCTGGATATTGGCAGCATTAAGATGTGGTCATTGACACAATGGCTTTATTTTCTCAATCAGTAGTGGATTTTGATCGGCATGATTTTTTTGCACACTTCACTTTCTTACTGTCGAAAACGTACAGTTATCGAGAGAGCAGAAGATTTTCTTTACACTGAATTGTTTAACAACGATACTGTAGGTTTATCTTTCCTTAACAGTTTCTAATTTTTAAAGAACTTATAAATGGTTTTTTTAAGTGAACAAGATCATAAAGAAAATAGTAACAGTATGAAATATTATCCACAAACATTTGTTCACTCAAAAATAAGCTTTATCTGGTTAAAGATGTGCTCTAATATTTGGGATTGTACCTTTTGTTATTTGAACGCAATAACATAATTCAGTACCTATATAGTATTTGTCATCACTATTATAGTGTTTAGGATTTTTAATTAACTAATTTTAGGATTTCATTGTTGGTGGATCACATTCCCAGAATGAGATAAGTGGTTCAAAAAGCACTGGATGCAATAATGAGGACGGATCTTCCCGCTCTTATGATCTTACGGATGATGAGAAGAATAAAATCCATGCAAAAATTCTTAAAGCGGAGATGAGGGGAGACTCTGTAAGCATAGTTGTTTTTTTCAGTTAATTATATGTATATTTTGTGAGTTATAGGAAATGGTTAGTAAACTAAAACAAAAGCTAGAGGGTGCGGATAATTTGAAGGAAAAAAACGTGACAATTATGAAGCGAAGTCATTGTGGAAATATAGTTCCAGCAACAAGTCGGAAAGATGAATCTGATCGTTATGCTCAAGTCAGCAATTAGCTTATTTATATATTTATATAGATTTAAAAATCTCCCAATAAATTACACTTAAATAAATTGTAATTTAACATGTGCTAATCATGCTAATTTTTTGCTAGTCATCGTCTCGAATTCGTCGAGAGTATGGAAAACGACAGAATTTGGAGGAAATGGTCCGGGAGGAGAAAACGGGTACAGCGGAAGATCAACTAACACTGTTTAGTCGGACACTTATTGTATGGTCACAGTTTATCCTTATTAATTTTTCACTTCGTGTTTGATTTTGAAATGCATTTTAATTTATTTCTGTATTAGTAAGAGCTGGTATTTCAAAGGGTAAATATAGTGAAATGGGCACAGACTAAATCACCGGTTCGTAAAATCAATTAGCGCTATGTTCTTTCTGTTTTGGGAATTTTTCGAATTCCGCAGTGTGATTGAATTATTGGTATGAATGCTAGACATCTATGTTAGTCGTTGAGATTACTCCTTCGTGAAATATTTACTGGAAAGTTTTAGTAAATAACAATGTATTCTAGGATACCCAACATGACTTCAGTAGAACAAAATATCATATATTTTTACATGCTAGTAAGTTGTAGTGTTCGTAGGATGATGTTAGGTACCACATTTATCTTTAATTTGCTGGTTTCTTGCAACTTAATTTTACGGTGCGGAACTGATCACAACGGTTCGTGATGCGTTAGTAAAAGAACGTCGTTCTATTTTGGATGGAATGTGGTGACGTAAGCACCGAAAACGGTTTTAAACTGGCTCATCTTATCGATTTGTGTTAATTGCGTAAATTTTTGAACAGAGTTCTAAGAAATGCCTATTAAGCATTTTGAAAGTAAATGTATTGAACATTAACTATTCAATATTGTTGATCTAAATATTCATCAAAATACGATATCTCTAGGGGTTTAATTTCATTATTTAAGAAATGAGACTTAAAATTTATCAAGATATTTAAGCGAAAAATATTAGAAGACGTTTCAGTCCTTCCCACTTTATTTTCTTATTTATGTAGGTTTTATAAATATCAGTTAATAGATAATATTATTAACTATTAGTTTAATCCTTACAAAAAAAGTATTTCACAGGCTTCTCTTCTTTTTGAAAATTTTTGTATTGTTAAGCCAATATTTTAACTTAATTTTCCAAAGTTTCAGAAAAGTTCAAAGATTAGACGCCATGATGATGAGAGTATTGATGACATAGCAGAAATGCAAAGTATAAAACAAAAAACAGATGATAAAGATAAAAGGAAATATGCTGAAAGGCAGAAGAAAGGTATGTTTTATTCCCCCACTTGTTAAAAACATTCTTATGCCTTGTTTTTAAAGGATATATTTTTGTTTATTTGAAATTAATTCTATAGTGTAAAATCACTCTTCATAGGTTATTTCTGACTTTTTACTTGTTTGAGTTCATTTTTCTTATAATTAGTATGCACCATCTACATGTTTATTACATGTACTAATTTATAGTTATTCAGTTTTACGCCAGCACTACGCACAAAAATACTGTTTCTTCCCTATAGACTCCGTGTCTTTCTCTAATTGACTGATCTGGTTTGCTCGCGTCGCTTTCTCTCTCATACAACCACCCTGAAACCATTATCGACCGACGAAATATAGCAGATTAAAGGAAAGGGATCTTTAAAAATTAAAATATGGTACAGATTTGAATATTTATTCTCGAGAGCGACTTATAGGAACTACAAAAATATGCACCGCTCGCAAGAATGATTTCCATTAATTGATTTTATGTAGAATACTAAGAAAAAGTTAACCTCCATCGAAAGACCCGCAGGTACACAAATGAGATCACATATGACATGTAAAAGGCAATAATAATAATAAGGCTAATGACCTCTCAAGTAACGTATGTACGACTATCAAGTTTGTCTTTAACGAGCAGCTCTAAATCCTGAGTTGAACTCGCTAATTTTTGTTGATAACTTTTTCATTAGATTATTAATGTCGACATTGTTAACACGACCTTCCATTGGTTGATGCCCTAAAATATGAATTGCTATATGTGGAGGTACTTTTTAATTTCTTTTGGAGTCCTTAAATATATTAATTGAAACACTTACTATCAAAGATATTAGTGTCTTCAAACTCTTCGGCCTCACGACATCGGATATTTTCATAATATGTCGCCTTACGGAAAGGACGCAAAAGTCGAGGATTATCAACTTGTGTCTCAGATAACAGTTCACAAAATCCCTTTTCTTGGTAAATAAATGGATGAAAATAGTTGACAGCCTTGCATCGAGACTTCTCTGCACATTTTTGTAAACACTCTTCGTGCTCATTTACGGTCATGGTGGCCATCATTGTCCCAAAATATACGAATTCAGGAATAGCATCAGAACGTAGTCCTTGGGGACATTCTGAAACCAATATTTGCATCTTTCTAAACTTATATTATTTAAAAATAGCATTAGGTTTGCAGCTTACCAGTTTCATCGTAAGTCACATCGTAGAAAGCAGATGACTTGGATGGATTTAAGTGAGCTCTAAGATCTCCCCACCATTCTGTAGTTGCTGATGATAGTGAGAATGTGAATACAAGAAAGGCGGCAACTGTCCACATCGCGACTTTGATGGGTGGTGACTGGGAAGTGATGGTGGGCTCCGTCTGACCCCGCCCCCTTCCCCTACCTCGATCATCAGTATTCTAAATTTAGACATTATCTTTAAATTAAGACTTCACACGTTTTTTGAATTCCATTACAGATTATTTTCTATATCTTTATGCTTCAAAGAAAAACTTATCTATGTTTATAGGAAGTACTAGTTTTTCTTGCAATATTTTGTGTGCAATATGTACTATATATTTTTATGATTGAATTTTTCACTTCTTTAGTGCAGTTATCAATTCTCTACCAAGTAATATACTACCTCCATTGTTCTCAAATAATACCTAACTTTAAGCATCTTAGTTATGATCACGCGTCTGATCCGTATTTATTCTATAAATGAGAAGTAGCAATTTGCTGAGATGAAGTTCAAAGTGTATTTTGTTTCTGTACATTATCTACGTACTGTAAAAAAAAACGGGTTATTCGAGTAGGATGTTTGTGAGAATGACCTTTCATTCAGCAGGTTCTATTCCTAGCTCGTTATTCGAAGCAGTAATTTTGATATATTAATGGTATAATAATTCACACTTATATTCTTTTATAAGTATTTGGTTAAATACGGTTTAATTCTAGAGCACCGACGCTTGGAACATACACTTGATGATTGTGCACGATGTATTGAAAGTAAGAAACTTGCTAAGCATTGTGTTGTAGCTATTGGAATACATGTGAGTCTGTTTATGATACCATTGAAAATATATTCTTATGACTATCAGATAATTAGCTCTACTTTTGCTGCTGGAACTGACATTGGCTTTAAATATTCATAAATATGGCCTTGCTGTACATTTACCAGAAGTCCTTAGAAGCCATTCCTTTTATATCTTATAAGAAATAAACATTCAAATTTCATAGTTGTTGAAAAAACTTTTTTTAATATTTGGATCAAATTCAATTTGTTGAATTGGTAATGTCTTGCGACTACCTGTATCATGTGCGCCTCATCACGCATCAAACTGCTCAATGGACGAAATGGTGCGATGTACATGTGGTTGTTGACCCTTATTGTGATAAGAAGTGTGTACCAGGATAGTCATGAGATCTTAAGATATTTTCGGTGATGAAAGTTGAAATATTTTAGACATATCTTGCCGTAGTGGATTGGGATGGTCTCAATGATCAACATTGCCTTATTATACCTACAAGTCATGCATCATCTACGATTACATTAGACGAAAACGTCTGGGATGAAATGCGCTTATGGAGGAAAGGTATGCAGTAGAGATTTGCTGTTCTTTATTCTTTATTTATGTTTTCCTTTATTTGCCATTATTGGTTATTTCGATACCATCATCCGTTCCATATTCCTATGATATGTAATATTTGATTTAGGCCTTACTGCCATGTGGAAAACTCATGGACAGGATTGTGTCTTCTTAGAAATGTCGCGAAATATTAGTCAGAATCCTCACGTGATCGTAGAATGTATCCCTCTTCCGTCTGAAATCGGAGAAATGGCTCCCATCTATTTCAACGTATGCAGGTTTTCTCAATTAGTGATTTTAGCTTCTTATTATTTCGGGTCGTAAAGTATTCGTTAGCAATATATATATATAATTATTGCACATCAGTTTTGTTTTCCAATGGTATCAGATAGAGTGAATAGCAGAATGTATCGGTTTCTAATGGGGTGGTCATTTATTTCACTAGTTCTTTTCGCATTTATTTTCGTGATTTTATGTATCTAATTTGTACGAAAGAGTACACCGCTTACTTTCTAATCGTGCATTCAAATCGAGTTCAAGTTGTTTGTTTCGAAACGACGTGTCAAAACGGTTTCAAGGCTACCTGCTGAGGAATGCTAGAAAAAATGGGGGCTGTTGATCGAATAGTGAGCAGTCGGCGAATTTAAAGTGGTTAAGTAATATAACTTTAACTGGAAAGATTATATAAATATACCATATTTTTATTTTTATTTCAGCGGGAATTTTTATAGTTAGCTTAATGTTGTTAAATATATTGTAACTTCAAATGATTTTTTTTAATATTAGTTAATATAGAACTGTCTTATGTTTAACCACTACAATGTTAATTAATTGTTCAATATTGATTATTTTGCTGTGTCACTAGGATATTTGATGTAAAATGGATTGGTTAAATCTCTTGTTGTCTACAACCCTCAATACCATATAACCTAATCACTCCCTTGAGTATAAACAGCTTAGATCTGGTTTAAATATCCATAGTTCATATACCATTATGTGCGTTCTATTGTAATACAAACAATATGAATAGTTATACCGGAGGGGATTATTATTAGTGGTTAACAAGAATATATTTTGAAAAGGTCTTCGTAATGCAAGTGTTTTTGGTAACTTCTAAATCGTATTTAAAACTGGTTTTTGACGCATGCTTTGATGACTAGTCTGAATGGTATTGCATCTTTGAGAAAAACACTGGAGAGAGACTGAGAGAAGGATATATGTGAAAGATTATTTCTTGTTCTTATTATATTTAGTAGGTATAAATTGCTATCGATATGTTGCAATTGTATTAATTTACAGAAAGCAATCCACGAATGTGAAGATGAATTTACTGACAACAAGAAATTAATAGAAATCAAGGACATCAGGAAACAGATCCCCAAAGGCTTTAGGTGATATTATTGATAAAATTTAGTTTGAATGTATGAACTTTTGATAGCGGAGATTTGTTATAGTTACTTCGCCGTGGACTTTGGGCTCAGTAACGGTTATGCTCATGTTATTGAAAACGCTGATCGCTTCCCTTCTTATTTTGGCCATGTTAGTAACGTGCTGTATTTTCATATTTTACATTAATAACCATAATTACATAGATCCATGTGCAAGAATATGTGTCACGCATAATTCATAGCAAGTCCGATGGATCATGTGGTGTGATCCATCAAATCCGCTTATTTCGCCTAATTTTGTTCTCCAGTCTGGTTATGTTTGTGTGTTTCATGACTCCTCAGAGAAAGACGCATCAGTGATCATGAAAAGGAATACAAATGCTCATACATTGGAAGATGGAATAATATATTACAGGAAATTATAGCTGGGATGTTGGATCTTCCTCCTAACAAGTGGCGTAAGAAAATGGTACAAGGTTTTGACCAGTTGAAGAAGAAATGTCAGTCGATGAAAACTGAATGGGAACCTTACGACTGGACAAAGAGAATTAACCATTGATGATACATATTTTTTATATTGGTTTATGTCTTCAGTTTATGTTTAATAAATTTTACCAAGTGGATGGTAAACTGCTATCTAGGTCTAGATCAGAATTTATTTATAGGGTTTTGATTTTGTTTGAGGGATTCTCTAGTATATTTTGATTATCTGGCCCTGAATCCTTTACAAGTATTATTTAAGACATCCAAATTTTAAGTAAGTTGGAAGTGGATATTTTTCTGCTATACGTTATTTTGTTCCAGAGGATTCCGTCTGTGCCACCTACATCCGGCTATTGGCGTAGCTTATATGCGTTGTTTTTTGTTAATTTATTATTATTATTATTATTATTATTATTATTTAGTACTTAGGCCATTGGTAATGGTTTATGCGCAGTAATTTGATATTAAACTGCTTCAGAAAACTCACAACCTGTAATTATAAGTAGTTCTACCAGAAGTGTTGGAAGGTCGCGAGAGTAGATAGAATCGTTTCATTTAAAGGTTTAGTTTTAAAAACTAGCCTATTTTGCTTTATGAATTATCAAATCTATATAGAATTAGCATGGAAAGAGTTTTTCACCCCAGAGTAAGCTATATTTTTATAAAAAAGTACTGCCTTTTATGCGATTAATGGACTTCTGTTAATGTCTAGTTCACTTAATTGGCGCTAAGGGACGGGAGAGTTAGCAATATGATCGTTAAATACATATTTATAAGACAGATTCCCATTGCTTAAGCAATAATTATTCTAAACAATACCCGATAGCACCTTTCACAGCCAAGTGACTTATTTGTTCGCCTGGAATGTCTATGAGAAACTAAGAACACTACTACTCATTACAGTATATATTGTACAACTATAGAAGTTTGGATATCTGAAATAATATAATGTTGAACATAATAATTATACCTACTTTCTAATAATTATACTGGGTACTCCAACAATTGCATTTTAAAAGATACTTGACCTTCAAAGATGTTGTTTTCGGTTAAAACTAGTGTAGGACTAAAGTTACCATTTATTAATCAATATAGATTTTGCCGTTAAAATGCAGGAAAGATAAAGAAATATGGTTAATTCCACACTTAGGTACTATGCATCTAATTTTTCCCAGAACTCAACAATAATTAATTAGATACTTTTGTAAAGTAAACGAACATTGATAATATATGGCTAATATCACTTTTGTCAAACTAAACAATCCTTTCATTTTTCCCCATTTAATACATAGTTTCTCCAAAAAAATTTTTATTGAGAAACCACGCTTTCCCTTTACAAACAGAATGTTTCAAACAAATGTGAATTTGATGAAGTTGGATGTCAAATCTGACGATTGACTCTTTCCCAGGTTACTAATACTGGCGTCTTTTTGGTGCTTTCACATTATCCACCCCCCACTATGCCCATAATATATTGATTAATGATTTGAGTGCATAATTGCAATTATGTAAGGTCTATTTTGATTATATAGATGTGTACATCGAGGAATATTGAATTTCTATGAGTCTCAAAATGTTATATCCAGAAATTGACAGCAAATGATTGCGGTGCATGGCGATCCGCAATCGTAGATCTGTATCTTCTATATCTATGGCACAATCAATTCTCCGTTCTCGAAAGAATGATAAACGAACTCTTCGAACAATAAATTATAATTGTGAAAAACGTTTTACGAAGAGAAGAATACATAAAAAAATTTTGGTATGCTCTACTATATTTTCATATTAGCTACAGTTATATAAATTGTTAATTCCATATTATAGATTATGATGAAGTCTTTTAGGAATCAGATATCACTGCCAAGCCTGTTCCACGAAGAAGAAGAGCTAGTTCTCCACTCCGAGTTGAAAGCGAATGTAATTTTACAACACCACGAAAGGTACTAACTTTCGGCTGCTGTGTTAAGGTAAGACTAAATATGAATTTTATAGTTTTCATTCCTATATTTAGCTTTTAGGGCAAGTCACCAATAAGAGGCCAAGACCAAATATCATCATTAATGTCTTTAACTCAACTTCCTGTAAAGGAAGTAACAAAAGAAGAAGTTCCTCTTCCTGCTGTTAGAAAGGTCATTATAATTTATCCGAATTGATTTTCACTTCACATGCATCTTCACACTGTTTCTAGGTTGATCGTCTAGCTCCATTGAGGTGCACTGGAAGATGCTACGACGAGCAGACCGATCTCTCGCTTTATATAAAACGTCACGAAAAGCCAGAAAAAGAAGAAAAGCAAATCTTAAGAAGGTACTCGCTCTTTCAATTGTTACAACACTCCCAATTTGCCTCTGGACCAGTTTCATAATCAGAGACCGCATATGGCAAAATGAGGAACGCCACAGAGCCAGACTTCTGCGGAAACAGTGCTCACCGTCGCCAATCCCGGAGTACCGTCTGATCCTCTATAGGAAACCCCCCGGAAACCAGCGACCTCCACCTTCAACACGATAATGTTTCATAGGTCCCCATTGTTTATATCCCCTCGGTGTCCATGCTCCAACGTACGAGTAATAAAAATTCTCCATCACAACTTTATTGGAAACAACTAAAGAACAACGAATTACATAAATACACGCCAAACATAGAGACCAATATGAGTATAAAACGACGACAAAATCTCAAAATTGGGACGAAATTAATCCAAATACGCGGGCTCAGTAAGCTGTGCGACGGCGGCTTAGTCATAGGAACGGCTACGACGACGATCACGACGGGGCGAAGGCGAACGACGGCTAAACTTCTTTCTTTGTTTTTGTCTAATAAACCAGATATTTAAAAAAAACCCACCGACGAGGTGATGGTGATCTTCTTCTGTATGAATCACGATAGCCATCACGGTACGAATCTCTACGATCGCTTCTGAATTAAAACACTTAGGTGAATCTTAAACCAACATATCTAAACAATCACCTGTATCCGCCAAATCTCCCACGCCCACCACGAATGGCTCCCATGTATTGTCCAGGTGTCGGAGTGTGAGCTCTCTTGGTTAGAGAAAAGTCAACACGGATCTAAATACGCCACTATACTAAAGGTGGAAGCTTTAATGACCAAAGGCTATGTACCTTGTGCCCATCAAGTTCTGTACCAGACAATTTATCACGAGCTGCACATGCGTCCTCAAGCTTATCAAAGTATATGAATCCAAAACCACGAGAACGTCCCGTCGGATGGTCATAAACAAGCTCCACCTTAAAAGCCTGTTCATTTACGCCATGACATAGAAGGAGTACAAATCAAGAATAACCTTTTCTATCTCTCCAAATTCCCCGAAAATATCACGCAAGTCCTTTTCAGTAGTATAGATACTCAGGTTAAAGCAGCCCAGACATCTTAAATAAAGTGTTGAAAAATTATCTTGATTGATCACGCAGAAACCTACCGGCTAGGATCAGGATCCTCTCTTTTAGACTGACGATTCCACTTCGAACTTCTGAAAGTAGTACGTTCATGAAAACATAAGGCTACAATATATTAACCCGTACCTTCCATTATCACTGTCTCTCCTGCTTCTGGAATCCCCGCCCCTGCGGCCTCTGTAGGGACTACGAGATCTCGAGCGGGAACGACGACGTCTTACATCACTAAAAGCTAGTTCTATATACCACAGCCAGATATTTGTCTGAACTTAAATATCCAAGCTACTTACGGCGATCTACTCAGCGAGCGAGATGGTTCCCTATCGCGAGAGACAGAACGAGAACGCGAGCGAGACACTGAGCGAGAGACCGACCGATGCTGAAACGGACTGAGGTTATTTGTGCACAATCACCGCGCCGAATGTACCCGACACCACCCGCACGCTCTGAATATACGCACTCACCGCGTACGCAGTTGCTCTTCACTGTGCTTCATTTTTTTTCTTCGTCTTCTGTATCTTCAATGTGCTTCTAATCTTCTCCATTCACCTCTTCTTACTTGCGAAACCAAATTGCTTTTCAGCTGATATCTTAAAATCATGACCGCGACCCTATCACCAACTAAGGAAATATACTGCTTGCATGTGCTTATGTAAGGGGCGAACGCGTAATAATAACACGGACCTCATCTTCATATTCGTTGCGTGGAGTCGAGCGGGAACGAGATCTGCTCAGTGACCTTGAACGAGAGCGCGGCATTACTCCTAAAATTCTACTTTTAAGTACATTGTCCCTGAAATCGGAAAAGCAAAAACGGCGAAAATAAGTACGATAAATCACCAACAATCAAGTGGAAAATAGTATGGTATGCAATGGTAACTTCAACCACAATTAATACAGAACACATCGTATAAATTATTTTTATATTATTAGCAAGTATACAGCTGTTGACCAATCATTTCAACTAAAATAATATGGTTCTACTATCCGAACACGTCCGTGATTCACAGCTAATATATGGCATGAAAAATATAAGTTAAACTTCTTCCAGAATATCCTGAACTTATTCTTAATCTCCATATCACTAATACATCGTGCTTTAGCTACAAACGAATCTCAAGTATAACTATCAGTGGACCGACAGGAAATACAATACCATATCTATAAAAAGTAACGATATTTCATAGCATGTCCGATCCACCCTCACTCTTGGTTACTTCTGCGCAGCTTTCTGCTTCCTGACTCTACCCTTCGGTGGTAATCCACCCAACGATATCTGCAATTCTGAAGTTTTTATATATTAGTATCTTGATGTTAATACCATTACTAACCACTAGTCGATCTCGTGCCGTATTTTTATCTTGGCCAGTTGACTCTCTAGCGAATAACTGCTCGACCTGAAATAACCAATAAATGCTGATGTAATCGCTTTCATAAGATAAGATTTAATACTAGCCTCAAAAGTGACCCGTTTCAAGTTTGGCTCCTTGTTGACTTTATTTATAGAGCTTTTCTTCTTGAGAATCTTCGGAGCAAATCTAGCCTTCTTCTTCAAAACACATGGCACGACCTGGACATTACCCGAGTGTGGTGTAAGAGGGAACAATTCACTGCTCGCGACCGCCTAAAATCGTTTAATGAATCACAAGAAAATCCACATGCAGCTTATTAAAAAGCATAAATACAGACTTCAGACTTTTTTGTGCTGAGTCCTTCGACAAGCTCTGTTAAGGATTTTGAACACCCGAATGGGGAACTATCAAATAGATCCTGTTCACAACCCCAGTTGTCCGACATTTTTGGTTACGTTGCAAGCACCTTAAAGAATACAGTATAAATGATCATTTACAGCACGAAATAAACTTACCCGACGGTGATTTTGGCCACAGCCGAAAATATTGAGATGCGTTTCAAACAACCATATGCAAGCGAACCTAAAGTACAAGCATCTTTCGTACACCCACAGAATGTGCTACATTATTGATCGGGTGTGTAAGAATTTCGCAATGCATTTCGAAATCAATACGAGAGTAACTGACATTTGATGACATGATTCAGTTTGTAAAGTGCTAAAATACTAAAAAGATAATAGTAACATTTGGTTAGAAAAATAGCTTTTAAGAAACCACAAAATAACAGCAAAATTTGCTATTTAAACACTCAACAAAACAAGTATACTATAATCATAAACATCAAAAACGTAATTAAAATACAACTTAATAACTAAATTGAAAATAGACTAATCCGCAATCACCGCCCACTGATACCTTCTGGAATGGACGCCAAAAAAATTTAGGCTACGAAGCGTGTCATCACATTACTGGTGCTCTCATGCAATCGTTTTAAGATTACATTATATTGTTCCTTTAACTTTGAATGCATAAACAATATTTCTGTGTACAGTACTATGTATATTTTGAGGAAAAAGGGATTTGATAGTAAGGCTAGAAATAATTACAAATTGTCTAGGTACAGATTTGAGAGATCTAATTTATTACTTTATGCTTTATTCATTTGCTATGCTTTATCAAAATATTTGTTGGTATTTTCGATATATTCAAGCGAGTATTATAACAAGAAGTCAGTAGTCAATAAATATTAGGTAGAAGTCATGTTTCTTAAGACATGCGTAATGTTTCTTGTTTCAAATGCGTTGAAAAACATTTCAGATTGTAAAATAGGAGTGGTGCTTTATTTTATCAATATTTGATTTTTTTATATTATATTTGACAGGATGAAATCTAATAGTATATAACTATGTTACTCATCTGAATGAGTTATTATACATATAATCTACAGGCATATGGTTTTAAATAGTTTTAGACTTAGTTTCTAGGCCGATTAATTATTACAAAAAGCAATATTTCTTATGTTCATTTGCGGTAATTAATTTAATGGAAAGTAACGGATAATTCAATGTTTTACTGTTAACTGATTTTGGTAGGGACCAACAATATAATTACGTAATAATACCAAGTTATAACTACAATAATAAGGTTATACTTATGTACCTAAATGATTTATATGGATTTAATTACATGTACAAATTGGTTGATGATGTTTTGTTTCATCAGTACTTGAAAACGTTATGTTTTCGTCAATGATTGCACCTTTTTGAGGTTTTTAATTCCTCCTGAATTACGTATTTCATCTAGTAAACATTCACGTATGTCTTGTGAAATACAAGCAGGTTTGTCATTCTGAAAGTAAATTCTTATTATTTCACGATTATTTAGAGAGATAATTGGTAATTATCTTTTCATACATACCAATGGGGCTGGTTTTAGCTTTAATTTTTGTTCATTCAGTTGCTCCATTGATAGAGAGATTTTTGTTGATGACGTAGGCTTATATGTAGCATTGGACGCATCGTGAAGATTATGTCTTAAGCAGTGCATTAGTAACATTCCATTGTTACCCATTTATGCTTAAATCTACCTTGAGATATTTGGTAGAAGCCCCATTGGAGGTGGAGGTGGTGGAGGTATTGGTACTGAAGAACGATTGGATGAAGACGAGACTGGTGAAATAGGTGTCTTTAAATCCTAAGTGGAGTTAGTATTACTTCGTAGCATTTATTTTTAGGTAACAATTTGAGTTTCAACTGTTCGCATATATAAAGTTTAATGGTTTTTGTGGTTCTACTAAGATACAAGTGATTGAAAAACTTGCAAAGATTGTAAACAAATTCCGTAGGTATTATATTTCAATTAATCATTCAAATGACACCAATCATAAAGAAGAATACAATTTCGTAAATAGTAACTAAATGTTTAAAAAGACTGATGTACTAAAAAAGAATAACTAACCAGAGGTGAATCAATAACTTTCCCAAGCTGAATTCCATTCTTCTCTACTGGCACTGCCACTTTTCTTAGTGTTGACAATCCTTCTTCAATATTGTTTATCACTACATCTCTTTGATTTATAACTTTCTTAGATCTTAAAGGTGCTGTTTGTTCCACATTCGTCGTATTTTTAGTAGAGCATTCTGTGCTAATTGGTACTTTTGTATACTCAACTTCAGTCAATTTATTATCGATTTTCGCCTTGGCAATAGGTAATGATGATTGTGTAGTCTCTTTCCCTTCAACAGTTTTAATCCCTTCCTCTGATGGAGTCACCTTTTGATGTTGCTTAGAAACTGTTCGCGCGTCCTCAATAAGTGTTCTTATTTGTGTGGAAATTATTGGTTTATTTAATTTTGGTATTTCTTGATGAGATACCTTATTTTGGCAACTTGAAGCTTTAGGCAACGGTGATATAACTAATTTTCCGTTGTGTTGATTCATTGGAATCTTCTGGCGATTGTATTTCAATGCCACAGTTCCTTCATTTGTTTTTGTTGGAGAAAAATCATAAGATAATGATGGTTTATGGTGACATGTGCTATATTGTGACATTTGTGGTATTAACGCTGTTTTAGCCTCAAGTGAACGATTTCTGTTTTCATAACTCTCTAGTGTTTTTAAAGATCTTATGTTTTCTGATTTCCGCATCTGTTCTCTATTGTTTTGTTTTTCTATTATTTCAGTTTTCTTCGGACTATTTTCTGAATTATTTATCTTTAATCCTGGAGTTTCTTTGGTGGTAGGATGGTTAGGTTGTCCTTTAGTTTGTGTTGCCTCCCATATTGTCGAGCCTGCTTCTTTTTTTTTTCGTGTTGGTACATCATCTAATATTATTTGCCCATTTTGATTAAATTCTATTGTTGATTTTTTTCTTAGCTCATCTTCTTTCCTCTTTAATTCGCGTGCTTCCTCCAGTATTCTATTTGTCGCTCTCTTCCTCTCATCATCTCGTTTTTCCGAGATCTTTGTCACCGAAGCTCCCTTTTTCATTACTGCTCTGATTACTTCATTGCTATTCTCATCTACCTTCTGCTGTGCAATGACACCGAGTTTTCCTATAATACAAAAATTGTGTTTCTATTCTAAAAAAAGATTTCTACACATGATTTTTTCGGGTAATATCAATAATTCTTATTAGTAAAAACAGTAAAACTGGTGTAATTATATGGGATTGTTATATTTTCCTAGAATCTATGCAGTAGCGATTTTTAGATATATAAGTAACAAAACCTCGGCATTCCAGATGGCGATAGCTTACTGGTCTGCCTCCATCATCACTGGTTATGGATGCAGTCGGAGATAAGGAGGATGATGAGTGTGAAAGTTTGGGAGTTCCCGACCTTAAAACGTTAGTATTGATAGTGATGTCATAATCATAGTTTTGTGATTATATATATGAACGCTTTAAAGATAAAAATTTTCTTTTCAAATGATAGACAATTAAGATAAACCTCGATGAGCTGGGAGAGGAAGTGTGTGATGATGATGATCCTGTTGATGTAGGATAACGTATATTTTTAAGTGAGAGGGAAGATCGATGAGGAAGTGCTGGAGAAGAATTGGAAATAGGTCGAATGCCCACAGGAGATCTGTAAAAATAAATAGATTTTAATAGAAAGACAGTCATAAACAAGTAATAATTTAAAAAAATAAGATCGTTATTTAAATCGCATTACTTTGATGTAAATAAGTCGGGAGTGATGCTCTGTCGTCTTTTTCCAATTCCTATTTCTGCGGGGGAAGAATCTTTTCTCTTGGCTAGCTGCAGTTGCCTCATAAGCGAATCGTGATCACGAATCAACTCCATCTGAATAGAATATATCAATTTGACGTGTCAGCCGTTTCTTATCGATTCTCAGCTTCTATCGGTTGTGCTGTTTTAGCTATGATGTTATCTCATTTCTGTACATTGTAAAACTTCCTTATGAAGAAATTTGGGTGCATATATTTTGTTATCTTAGTCCAAAGTGTTGACGAAATTATGTTGTGAGTGAACAAGAAAGTATACTTAAATTCTTATTTGATAAATGATTAGAAACGGTGGGTGTTGAATCAATGGGATGGAAGATAGAGTCTACTAGCACTTTTCTTGAGATATAAGGTTTGATGTATAATTGAACCAATTAACAATTATCAAAAAACAATTAACCGAGCATATCATGGCTTAGTGGTTGACTACTTTATCTTGAAGTGTCTCAGAAGAAGGCATGCCATATAGAAAAAAATGGAGAAAATTCAGCACATATAAAGTCCAGCTAATAAAGTTTTAATTAATTCTTGAAGTCTAAATTATGTTTATTAGTGACAATAAGGTAATGCTCTAAAAATGATTAATATTAAAGTTCACCAAATCTTGTCACTTAGTTTTTAGAAACCATAGATAAATAATAAATCATATAATCATACATTATAATTAAAAATTTACTATTAAATATTAGGTTATAGGTAACAGAATCTTTAGTTGACCTACATTCTTCTACTATTTTCATAAATTGGAGGGATCAATGATTGAACAAGTTACTGAACTCACATGTAATTTTTTAGTTTCTGGCAAATGCTTGTTAGTCACTTGAAGTGCTTGCCAAATATCAAATTTAGCTTTGAGATCCTCATATCGACTAGTGATCTCTGCAGCTATTTGATCATCTTCCATCTCACATTTTGTTTGCTGAATTACTTCTTTAGCTTCTCTAGTTGAAATTGGTTGAGATAAATTTGATATAGAGACTGGCTCTTGTTGAAACATTTTTTGGCTTGATGTTACTTCAACTTTGTGATTTGTCTCCTTATTATACGAATAAGGAACTGTTGTCTCTGAGGATACATAAGCTGAATAAGACTGGATCTTAGATATCGTTGAAACAGGAATAACATCAACAGCTGTAATATCTTCTACTCTATCGGGAAAGATAGAATGTTTATTTTTTTCTGATAGTTTAAAATTTTCTGGTGATGGAGTTTCTTGTTTAGAACTCCCATCATAACGAGTCACAGGTATCGATTTTAATCTATAATATGCGATACTTAAAAGTACAATAAATAGTCGAATTTTAATATATATTTAAAAAATTATATAACCATAAAAATGTTTTTTACCGATTGGGATCTTTCAGTATGACATTTGATCGCCTTTCTATGCTTGGAACGTCACTAATAGGATCAGGAGAGTGAGTAGCTCGACGGATTGTTCCATGGGGTGAGTAATGGATAACCTCAGTTTCAAGAAATACTGATGACGTCATAGAACTAAAACTGTCGTTGCGGCGACTTTCCTAAAAAATCCACCAGTCAGTACTACTATCATGGCCACCTATTTTATAAAGTTGTTTACACACTCGTAGTAACAAATCAGGCTACTGTTCTTCTTTTAAAATTACAAATGGTTGCGACTTTTTCCGCACTTTTTTAGGTGATTGCACAGCGTTCCCTTTATCTTGTTTATCATTCCAGTGATCTCTATCTTTAACGATAGATAGTTTATCTGGAGAGTTTCCTATTGATTGCTCTCCATGCATCTCCACTGGAGTAGCATCACAGTTATCTGAAAAATGTCTCTTATTAGGTAAATTTAAATATTTCGATTTATAATACCATTTATTTTTCTTAAATGTTGGCACAACTTGAAAAAGAATAAATAATGCTTTGACGTTTTACAAACGTTTTTTGTGTTTGGGACCACATACTATCAATTTTCTCCATAATAGTAAAGAAATTGGAAACAATGGTCCGAGACGTGAGTAGTAGCATTGCGAAAATATAGGAGGCGACTAAATAGTGGGAACCGATGCACAATAGCAAATCTAATATTTGATAACTACCATATAAAATTCAACTCTTTTCTTCTTTTCCTATCTTTAGCTATTGATTCCATTCATTAATATGATAACGTAATCGTATTTTGATAATCTGTAATTAATTTACGACCAGTTTATTAGATTTTAAAAGTACGATTCTCCCATATCTCTTACAACAGTAAAATGTAAGCCAAGCTTGCATATAACTTTATCAGATATATGTAGAACAAGGAAATCCTTTCTTAGGCAGTATTTTCATATTTTAGTTCCATTGAAATATATTTTTTAGAAAACTTTTTAGACGATTGAATCACTCACATAATTCAATGAAATATCAGTTTTTATTTTCAAAGATGCTTACCTTTCACCTTCTTATTAATATTTTCAGCCGATAAAGGAGGTGCGGGTGCTGCAAAGCTTTTTGTCGACTTTGAAGTACCAGTAATATTTGATCTGTACGTCAGCTTTTGACTGGGAATTAATTCGTTGATTTCAGAGAAGCTGAAAGTGCAAAGCTAAGCGAATTCGACAACTGTATGTAAAATTTGGTGGGACATAAAAAGCACCTTTATTAAGGTGCTATCTCTCAGATAATCAGCTGTAATTGATAAGAACACCGTAGGTGAAATATGAACAAAGATGGAAGCAAATCAATTGGAATAAGAGACGGCTTGTCACTCCGATATTTGCACGCCTAAGAGGAATGACGCCGATCAAATAAAACGCTGTAGGTCCAATGATAGCGTCTTAACGCGTTATGAAGTTAGAAAGATATCGGTTCCACATGACCGAGTTTTAACGTTTATTTCAAGTCATTTAATAGTTAACTAATGGGTAGGTCCACTTTAAAGATTATTGTGCTATTTCAACTCCCACCTCTCGATCGAGTTTCTCATTATTGATTCCTTATTGACCTCTGAGCTCGTTTTCTGCAAACAACAATTATTTCCAAAGTTGTTTTACTACTACATTATCATTATTCAGCATTATTAGTTGACATTGTCTCACTAAACACTATTGGGCTTACAATTTAAAACCAAATAGGCACCGAACGTTTACTCTTTGATAAATGCCTGGATTATAGTAGCGAAAAACGATATGATAGACTTTGAACAAAATAGAGTATGGAAGGGACGGAATAAACATGATGAAAAATAACTTCGATAAGTGGAAGTACCTTGCGAAAAAGATCCAATATTCCAAATAATTTCTTATCTTTAGGTGCCATTGCTGAATATCATTAACCCAGAGGGGAGAATCTAGGTAGAATTATATAATTGAATTTTTAAAAATTTAACACTAGAAACTTAATTTAAAATACAGAATTGAGACTGGAAAATAAGATGAATAATGTAACTATTATAAGATTGTTAATAATCATAAAATTATGGCATAGAACATATATAAAAGTAGCATAAAATTTAAATACTATTGCATAGTTCTAAACTTGAAAAAAATGGAAAAAAAATGAAGAAATTACAAGTACGCTCGATTGAAAAGCGTAACTGAAAGAATAAATACGAATTTCAAAAAGTAGTAAATTTTAAACAATCGGAAGATAATATTCAGCAACAAGTTGAAAGTTTATCTGTAAACAGGAATACAATGGCTGTAGTAACGGGTCGATCGAATTGGTTCATTGCTAAGGTGGGTTATCAGTACAGATAACGAGGCACCAGGCCAATAAAGAAGTAGCAGTGAGAAAGAGGAGAGTGAGAATTTTCCCCGGAACAAAATACATATAATTACTCATCTATTTACGTTATTGTAGAAAAAATATAACACTTAAAAGGCAGAAATACTAGAGGCACTAGTAGATTTGATTCTCATGGGCGGTTCAGTCACGTGCTACATCCGTGAAGGCGCAGTCTGTTGCTCATTCCAAAACTGCAAATGCTAGTGCGAAGTCCAAAAGTGTTTATAATGCTCACCAGCGCTTGATGGTAACCACGTTCCTACTGTGATTTGTAAAATATCATTTAGTGGCACTCTGCTGCGTCTTACTTTGAGTATATGCTCATATGGGTTTTTTATCTTCAAGCCTAATATACTTTGTGTAGAAATTCGTTGGTGTTTGAGTTTGTTTTTAATAATCTATCGGGGTTCTTGAAGGCACGGGACACACTGTACAATAGCAGCTCTCGATGGACGAACATAAGAGGAGGACAAAGAATGGTGAACATTTTAAGCGGAACTTCTTTCTAAACTACCGTCACTTTTTCACGACCACAAAATGGTATGGTTTGAATATTGCTTTCACGTCACTATACACAACTCTAATAAGGTTAACTAGATGAAGAACGGTAAAAATATTGAGTGAAGTAGTTCTAGGAATATGATCATTATCTAAAATGCTTATACCAATAAACACGGAAAGTGATGTTCACTGAATGGAGCTCGATCAGCGTGCTCTTGACGAGACTCGATTGTGAGGAAATAACGGATGCTTTGTACAAAAAATAAATGGAGTCGGGATGATGAGGGCAGTCTAGTCAGACGGGGCAATCAACCAATGAATGAAACGGGCACTAAACGATCGAACAGTTATTCATTGAACGTTCGTAGGGACCAGACTATTAAATATCAAACGCCTTATGTAGCTGCAGTGAAGTCTGCATAATATTAGAAGAATTAGAATTTAAAGTAGAGGAAAAAAGCAGAGCAAAAACATTCTGACATAGTGAATCCTCAATATGAATATCTATATTTCAAATAGGATTTCTTAAAATGCATTCGTCCTTGTGTGCTCTTCAATTTAAGAGAACATTAGATTGTATAAAACAATTTCATGGAAACAGTTGTCAAAGTTTCTACCTGTAAAATAACACATTGCCCATCAGAAAGTAAGCAATTACAAGTAAGAAAGTAGCTTGTTCTCTTGCACGCACTCAGCCTTAGAAATTCCTCTAAAATATAGAATCTAGTGAGAGCTTTTTTGAAGACTTAGTGTAACAGCAATATCAGAAGTGATAGTAAAATGAAAATAATTTTTCTTTATATTGTTTCTTGATTACCTACAATATATTTGTATTCCTCAATTTCATAGTACGGTAAGATATTATTATTCTACAAAATGAGATTGAATTGATGACACTTAAAAATACGACTAAATTAGTGATTTATATATTAAGTTTACATAAAATAAGTGATGACTGTTCTTAAAATTATAGTACAGAAATTATGAAGTATAATCATGTATGTTACATAGTAAACTTTTATAAACAACGTAAACAAACCAAAAAATACAAATTTTCAGGCTTGAGCAAATGAGATAAGACAATTGTTTGACCATATAATGGAGGAGTAAATTGAGGGCGAGTGCGAACTCGGTTGTTGTTTGCAAGAGGTCTCTGGCGAGACCGCATTCTCTCAACTTTCCTGGTACGATATTGCACGACCGAATAAAATGAATATAATATGTATTTGAAGAATTATGATATATTCAACATACTCAAATAAAGACTTGGGGATATACTGAAAGCAGTTTATGTTTACTAGAACATTTAGAATTATTGTTCAGATACGCAGCTGCCAATTCATTTTCTATAAATTAACTACTGTAAGTAAAGAAAGACGATTGGAAGTTTTGTTTCTATTTTTTGAATAGAATAGTTTATAATCGCTAGTTCTATAAAAGTGGTGTCTTTGTGTTCGCCATTGAGATATACATATATATTTAATGTGAAACATGCTAAAACTAGTTATTAAGATTTTTATGCCGACAAGAAGTTTGAAAATACAATATTTTCCTAATTTTAACTGAATTATCCTTTATCAATTAAAGTGCTTGTTCACTTCTACGTCCTACTCTGCAGAGATTTTGTTTATTTCATTATTTAAAGGCTTCAATATAAGTATATAGAGAAATGCTAGAAATTGCTTGTTCTCTCAAAGTTGGATAATTTTTTTAAATGACTTCGGCAAATTTAACTATGATATAGTCATCTGGAAGCATTGATCAAAAACTAGTAGGCTTAAAGCATCAATATTTCTAAATGTTCTACTTCATCTCAAAAATCTCCGAATAAAGCAAGTTCATTTCGCGATTGCTCTCCAACATTGGATCAACTGGAATATAAACCAGTTTACCAGGCAACTTTAGTGCCTGCAGATAAAATAAATTGAATCCTTGAAAAGTAAAATCCTCTATCCCACTGAATAATATTGCTTCCAATGAACTTGATTGAGCACTATTATTTACTAGTACTATTTAGTCCAACCTTGTATATTTTCCAAAAGTAGACTGATATTATGACTAGTATTAGTTTATTGACAGTAAATAAATTATGTCAACCTTAGTGTTTCGATCGACATATGTTGCGCCTAATACTTCACTTGTAAGGCTTTGCTGGGGCAAAACCTCTAGTTTTCTTCTCTAATAATAAATAATAAAACTATCTGCACTATACTTAACTTACCAACTGTAAAAATAACTAGGTAAGGATGAAAATTTAGGTACATGACATAATTACAATATTTATTTCGAAAATAGTGTTGATGACATAATTATTGCGAAAATACAATTACTGAAGGGATGAATGCAATTAAAGATCAACGCATACCCTAATATCCTCTTGAGCCAGTTCTCATAGCATACCGAGAACTCTTGGAAACAACAGCGAAATTTTTCACTAAAGTTTAGAGATATGGTAAAGAATATTTATTTGAACATCAATTTTTTCCTCTGTTAACCAGTTTGAGTGAAGTACAAGTTTGTTAGTATTTTGATATGGATTATGTACGAGTCAACAGCATAGGAATTGAAGGGCTTTAATTAATAGAACATATTTCTTTCAAAATATTATATGTATAATACAGCATCGTAAAGCGCAACCATAAGAATCATAGAATAATCGCCACAGTTCCTAAGTAAAATACTGGTTGAATAAGATCAAATTACTGAGCCTTTAGACCAAGAGAACTGTTTCTAGTCAAAGTTGGAATAAAAAGAAAAAATTACAGAGTACTGGATCATATAATCGTAATAACTAGTAATACTAAAGTAACCGCTAGACAAACGTGCCCTTGATATACTGAAGACTGATTATACATTCAAAGGTTTGACCTCTGGGTCTTTAACGATGTGAATTGACGCCCCAATGTGCGAAACACACTAAACAAATATCGATAACTATACGAGCTAAATTGAAAACTGATAAGGAGCGTATAACGAGATTAACTATAAATAATAATAGGACTAACTATTCTAGTTTTGTTGACATATTTATCTTCCGAGAGAATGAACTGTTTGTTTACTTATCTTTCATATGACCACGATTTATTATTACTAAGATAATTTGTTTAATGACACTTCTTTCTGTTCTGCAATGAACAATAGCTTGCTGTAGACAATTTACTAACCTATTCTGTACTCTCTCAGTCCTGATATGAAGGTTACAGAGAACGCATACAGTTAGAGAATTGAAAGAGTGGCACAACCAATTGACGAAAGCCAGTTTAATAGGAGGTACATCTATTACACTTAACACTTCAAGGTAATATCGTGTTTACCTAAGATAGCCATTACTCCTATAGGATCGATATACGCCGTTACCTCTCAGTCACCCCACCTCAAACTCCGCCCTATTTTACTGCTGTATATTAGCGTCATCGAGCTATATTGTGTGTACACCACTAGTGGATCCTGTTTGGCGTCTCTTTTCATGTAGTTGGCTACTTGGGAATCTCTTCTCTTATCCCTTGTTGACACAACACGTGGGTTGTTGTTAAGTGTTGATGCAATCCTACAATTCATTTGTTAACTGGGAACTCAATGTGATTTAATATAACCCTCGATTCTTTCCGTTATTTCCCTGCAATAGCATATGACTATCCCATCCACAGCATGACATACATAAAAGCGTAACTAGCTTTCAATAAAGTAATTATCTTCCTATTCAGTATAATTCAACACGGAAATCATATTAGTCAACAATTCATTAAATCAATAATTTTCTTTATCTGTAAACACTCCAAGAAATATAACAGGATAATACCATTTATTCTTATATTTATAATTTAAGATACAACTTGAAATAAAAAAGCGTATTGATCCACTTACAGTGCATTAATGTTGTCTACTATTCTATAAGCCTTTTGGTAACGAATAAATATATGTTAAAATGAATATATATATATATGACAATTGTTTAAGAAATTGTAATTTTACGATGCGAACCATTAAATGCCCTGGTGAACAAACCAATCCTTTAGCACTAAGTTTAAAGGAAAACGATAGCATGGAAATTAATCATCTTGGAGTATAGCATTCAAATATAGTGAATGTAACAAATCGTTCGTCATCGTTAACGGCGCACATCGTATGACACAGTGGGGTCGCATCGCGAGTAGGGTCAGTCGATCGCGGCTCCCTTCACATTTTCCACAGCTATTGGTTCGATCTAATCTTTATAGCTGTATCTTACCATAAATAAATACTCTAATCTTAGTGGTGTTAAATGTTAAATTTGGGAAACATTTCTGGTTACGGAATAGTTGAATAATTGAACTTTAACAAGATTATTTAGGTACTTAATTTCCTATCAAAGTACCCAATTTTTCGGACAAGTTGAGCAAATAGTTCTAATCTTGTGTTATTTATTTAATTCGATTGTCTTATCCTTGATATGTGCATTATGCTAAGGTAGAAATAACTTATTCATATAGTTAAACGAAAAATGTGCACATATTTGAATCACAATTATTTTCGAAAATTAGTGTATAATCTTTAGCGATATATATATATATATATAATTCTATCCATAGGTCACTTACAACTTTTCTTTCTATTTATTAGTTATTCATGTTTGATTGGGTAACAATTTATCTCAGCGTCTATAAACATTATTGGACGATTGATATATTGCAGAGGACGTTACTGCACTGAATAACGTCTGCTTTGATAATGTTAATGCTGTGAACTATCGTACGGGTGCGGCCATTCTCAGCGAATTCCGCGTGGATTTCACTTTGTATAGATTATTTACCTAAATTTATCTGATTTCTTTCATCTTAATACGTATATTAGTAATGTCGCTTGTACAAGTGCAACGATCACCTTCTCCATCGATTGGAGATGAAACAGAGAGTTTGGTAAGTTATCATTTTTTACTTTTTTTCTTCAAAATATACAGTGCTATTTAACATTAATTTGGCTAATTTCCAAGGATTTCGATGACTCTCGTTGTTCTTCGCGTAACAAAAGTATATCGGAGTGTTATTTTGCAGTTCGTGGAGCTGCTGTGGTTCTACCTCACAGGTATGTGCTCTAGAATATTTTGCACTATATTTTCTAATTTAACTTAATGGTTTACCAATTTAGCTCAGAACGTATAACGCCACGTGATGCCTTGTTCAGCGACAATTCTCCTACTTGTTCACATGGCACAGCTCATGGAGCTGAAATCGAGAGTCACTTGCAGCTAATGCTTCGTTTGCTTCGTCCACAAGACACTATGAACATGGCTGTCCGTCTACAAACACAAGTAAACTTATCAATTCTGAGTAGCATTGATTTTAAAACCGTTGTCTTTTATACCCTAGTATTCAATCTATAGGTGTTGGATCATGCTCGATATCTCGCTGTTGTATCTACTCAGGATTTAGAGAAGAGAACACTTCTCATAGGAATGGACTACTATAAGGGGCAAATGACGTAGGTGTAAAATACAAATAGCATTTTTATCTGTACTTAGTTTATTATAAATGGTTTAAACTGAGAAGAAGGATCATTATAGGAAAGTGGTAGTTTGAATATACAATCATGATTATACTGCATTAATCATAGGCCTAGAAAATGTTTTAATATTTATTTATATTTATGGCTTATATTATATGCGGGGTATTTATAGAATTGGAGTGGTACTACCACTACTGTGGTGTAGTCGCGTCGAATTAGCAGGTGACGGAGGTGTTGCTGTGCATGGATCATCAATGTCTTGTAGCAAAGCTGATAATGCACTACTCTTCAGACCCGTTTCTGTTCAGGCTATGTGGTTTGTTGTAGTAATATTTTCACCTAATAAGCATACCATTGGAAAATTATGGTTGTAAAATTTCTTTTAGTCCCTTGGCACCGTGAAAGATTTAAATAAATTAATAATTCTAGGTTTGTATTTCAATCATTGCATAAGGAGCTAGAAACGACAAGGCAAAGTGCTCGTCGTCTTCGTGAACCTGCATCTGCTACAGAGCACTATATGGATCGTATTACTTCTGCTGACTTCCTATGCGCACAGTGGTTTGTTTTATATATCTAATAACCTAGCAACACGTACATTTTCATAAGGATTCGATGGTATCCTGGGAATCATGGGATTTTTATGGAAACCTTCATGTTTTAAAATTAAGGCAGCAGTCGCCATTAGAAGCTGATGAAGATTATGGACTAAAAGCTGATTCAGTTCGAGATCATGGAGTAGAAGGGAAGCAAGCTATGGTAAAGTTTATAGGCATAATCTGTTTGATTTTATGCATCTGTCGTTGCTAGTATTAAAGTTAAGGATGAGTATTATAGGAAGCAGATATGCGTCGTGAACTACGGCAGATCATGCAAAGCGTCGATCTCGATTGTGTGACTAGTAGAGACATACGTGAAAATTTAGCACAGCGTGTGGGTAGTATTGATGGTCAGAAGGTGAGATGCCCCTTAAATATTTAATTATTGGTTACTTAGATGGGAAGTTATTGTTTCAGTAATTCATCTTTAATTCTCATCTAGGAATTTATTGATCGCGAGATGTTGGTAATTTTGGGACAAATGGATAAGCCCAGTAGGATATTTCCATACTTACTGCTGGGGACAGAATGGAATGCCTCAAATTGGGATGAACTTAGAGAAAACAAGTATAACTTATATTATTTTAACGTTAGCATTTTGTCTAATTTTCAATCTATATATATGTGAAGCATCAGTGTTCATTTAACTATTATTAGTATCTTGAAAAAAACTGAAATCTATTAAGCTTGGGCTTTTTTAGACTAATTTCTTGCAGTGTACGATATATCTTGAATATGACTCGAGAAGTAGATAACTTCTTTCCCCAGCACTTTAAATACTTTAAAATATCAGTTTCGGATGAAGCAAGCACACAGCTACTCAATAACTGGAATGCAACCTATTCATTTATTAAAGAGGCAAAGTAAGTGTATATATTTACTAAAGCTACTTTCCTTTATTGCACAAGTTTAGAGATTCTGGAGATGTATGCCTGGTTCACTGTAAAAAAGGCATTAGTAGGAGTTCATCTACAGTTATCGCATATGCAATGAAAGAATATGGTTGGAGCCTAGATCAAGCTTTAGAGTATGTTAAGAAGAGGAGAAATTGCATTACACCAAATAAGGTTTCTTTTAACCCATTTCCTTTGTCATAATATCCGTAAGAAACTTCCTTTACCAACTGGTATTTCAGGGGTTTATGGAGCAACTAAGGACGTTTGGAGGAGCCCTAGAGGCTTCACGACACCGCCATGCACCACAATTCAATGGGCACGGACCCCGTGCTCACTCAGTATCATGCCGAAGCCCACGAGCACGACCCGTATCTGACTCAGTTCGCTTCATCATCCGTGAATTTGAACTCCGGCGGGACCGTGGAGACCCCAGTCGCAGCACGTTCCCACTCGACGTCATAAACAAAAGAAACTCCATCCAACAAATAAGTTGATCCATTGTAAACCGACGTTCAATATATGTATATAGTATCGAAATTGGCTCTCACAAACATCAAATGAATTCTGTGCACGTACACATCACAAAATGTGAAACCACTCTCCTTGATTTTTAACTCCAACTTTAAACAAAGATCATACTAACTAATATGAACATTTATCTCAAACTAACTCATTACACGAACAGCCATTGTCCTCATTTATCATCAAAAATAGTAGATGAAAGTGGCGTTCATAACTAACATTCTTAAAGAGCAAACAAGATCATAAAACCCATAGTAAGGCAGAACAGTCCCATAGCCTCGGAAAGAGCAAATCCAAGAATAGCATATGAAAAGAGCTGTTGCTTCAATGATGGGTTACGAGCATATCCAATAACTAGGGCTCCGAAAACGTTGCCAATACCAGCACCAGATCCAGCTACTCCTACAGTTGCAGCTCCCGCTCCAATGTATTTAGCAGCACTGTCAATATCCTTACGAGCAACAGAGGTATGGAGGCAACGAGTGGCCAGCGCACTCTCCGCGCGGAGGGCAAGAGGAACCCTTTGGGCCTATAAAACATTGATCAGTGAGAATACAATCCAAATGGCAATAAAACTTTAACAAACAGGTCCCAACCTAGTATGATTACCTATATCTAGAATATAAGCAGTTTTAAAATACAAATCAATAATGAAATTTAGTACTCTTAGAGTATTATTCACATACGCTAATAATTTTGATGCTATAATCCTTAGAAAAAACTCTTCTAATTAATATTTCAACAAAGATTCAAACATACAATGATTGATCGGGCAATTGGTACGGCGAGGCGCTGGCAGTACATAATGAAATAACCTTAAATAACAATTGTTAAGGAATTGGTAGTAAATAATATTCAGTGAACTATGCAATCACAAAATATGTTAGTCAGACTAAAATTATAATGAAATTAATTATATGGAATAAAGGCAAATTAAGAGCACATCTTTCTAACTTGCGTAGCCAAGAAACAACTCGCAAGGTGCCGTCAATTCACTAGGGAAATAATCGTCCCACTCAAGAAAGAAATGGTTCTTCTCTCAACACGATTATGCTACTGTATTTAGGAATAAATGACATCATTTGAAGATTTTATTTCCGTGATTGATTTTTGCATAAAGTACCGTATTCATTTTCCTTTTATCAAATTTTAGATTCTACTTGGTTTAAATATGATTTTATGCTTTAAAAAAATCATAAACAACTGCTTGCTTTTATGTTATATATGAAAAGCCCAGGTATAATTGTTGAAATGACTAGTTGTCAAAATGCTTATTAATTATTATCAGTTATTGATTGCTATTAGTTACAGATAATAAATTTTGGGAATGAATGCAGTCGCAGTTGATTTCGATCAAGAAACATACTTTGCGAAGCCACAGCATTTATTCCCTCATCTCGTAGACGGAAAAATACCCACAGAACAGTTCATTAGTGCTTGTCAAGGCATAGCCGATTTTGTTGGTGTGTTATTTCCCTTTATATCGTAATCTGTTAGATGCGTGGTTGATTGTTATTATGTGCTTCAGTGTATTTTATTTTATGAGCGACATTTCTGATTCTCCTTTCAAGAATCGTATTTTCAGTTATGTTAACAACTTTGGATACCGTTAACGACTGTTTTGTGTTTTTTTTTTAAGGATTCTTAGGAAAAGCTTTTGCTCCAGTGAAATCAGATATTAATGGGAATGTTGTGAAAGTGCGCACACGGTTCGAGAAGGATAAGATAGGTATGAAAGTTATTTTCATGAATCATATCTAATAAACAAACCTTTTATTAAACGTGAATTTTAAAAATTAAAAGAATTTCCGACGGTAGCTTATTTTAAATTAGACTTGTGAAAGCAATTGGGACAAAATACTTGATACATTAGTTATCTCAATAAATTGATATTTGTATATGAAATATTAGGTAATTTGTATACTTCAGAACTTCAGTCTCATTCGTTATATTATAATATAATTTCAGGACAGCAGTACCTTCAAGATTTAATAGACGCAGACCTTCAAGATAATGGTGGGAAATTAGGTATAGCTACAGAAGGCCTTCTATGGTTGAAAAGGTATATATGAAAATTCTATTCCTTCATATTATCAGATATTTCCCTCTTTCTATGGCCTTCTCTTTCTTGCTGTATTGTGTATATATTAATAATTTCAGAGGTCTTGAATTTATGCTACACATGCTCACTTTAATGGTTGAAGAATATAGATCTAATCCTGATAAAACTAAAACCGAAAACCTTGTGAACGTGATAAATACAGCTTACGAGAAGTCACTAAAACGTCACCATAACTTTATATCAAAACAGGTGTTCAAGGTATGTTGCATTAATTATGCCTAACTACTTTGTCATAGTCTTAGTGCTTCTTGCAGTTAGTCATCCATGCTGCCCCATATCGAAAGTCTATTCTCAAAGCAGTAGCTTTGGGAAAGGAGGGTTTAGATGATATCTGTATAGGTCATATTGAAAAACATCTCGACAACTTTCGTACAAACGTGGGAGCACTTGTTGACTATTATGTTGATAGAAAATTAGATACTTTAGCCATCTAAAGTAACGTGCCCACAAATTCCACAGCTCAAAGGTTTCCTATATAGGTTTAATTATAATGTGATTTACTATGATCTTTATAAGTTTTGCGGAATGATCAGACATTCATTGTGATATTGGGAGTATGTATATAATAAGATCAGAAGTTTATATCACGTGATCACCTTGAAAATGTTTATCATATATTCATTTATTGTGCCAATATAGATAGATCATTCAATGTCAATAAATATAAATTATTATGTATGTGGTATTTTCGAGGGTTATTAACGCCATATATTTGTGGGTAGTTTTATGATATTAGCTACTCAACTCGCTATTGTTTTGTATCTTCCGTCTCTTGAAACTGTTATTATACAGGTGGTACGATCTCTTACGCATCGTACTGTCATTGGCAAAATTCTGGAAAACTGGGTTTTGGAACTCGTGATTAGGGAATGTACTTTGATGTATTAGATTTCTAGTAAACCCACAATCGTGAACTCGGATTTCGGTTCCGTATCATGTAGGTCTTTCAATATAGCATTAATATTGTAATCCACACCAGATTTATTCGCTAACTGAATAATTGGGGTTGAAAGTTACATAGCAGAAAATATAATAGGTTTATGGCTAAATAGAATTAGTATTGGCATATATTATTGGTCAATTATTGTGATAGGCCATATTATGAAGAATTAAGGCGAGGGTATTTCTATTAATAAAGCTTACTTGACTGCATATGGATCCTAGTCGAGATACTGCCAATTTGAGTGTATTAATGGTGATATTTTGTTTTTTAATAATACTTTCTTGGTTGATGATCTTCTCATTTATTGTCCTTGCCCACTCTACATCAAAAGTGGGCCTAAAAACTTGAGTTCAGGACATTTAACTAAGAGAAGAGACTAATGCAGAATATCTCATATATTATAGTTTTGTACTAAAAGTGTTATATTCACCTAGATGTGCTTAAAATGGTTGGCGAAGACATACGTTGCAATATTATTTCGTCATTAGCCAGTGTATAGGTTTCTCCAATTTGGCTCTTTTGTGGAATTTTTAATAGTGGCTGTATGTGTTCTTCAAAATGTTCCATTGCCATACTATAATAAGTCATTACAAAATAACTTTTGGCTATCTATGGAAGAAATAAAACCACTCCTCATACAAGTATTAATATAATACCTTGAGAGATCACGGAAGTCTCGCAGTAGTTCATTAATGTTCTCCTTGAAGTATCCGCCACAGTCATAATATTGTTTTAATAGGCCAAGCACACGAAAACATTCGTCGAGAACCTTCGTGGAGATATTTGTAAAATGATTATGCACATGCGTAGATAAACGAACTGGCTATAGCTAATACTATAATTAGTAGTAATTAATCCTTTTAAAAGTGAGCTTACTTTTCCAGGAATAAAACATGCAACTTCAGAATCAATGTATTTTCGATACGTCATTGATAATAAAGCATACCGCGTATCTACAGCAGAATATGCATCACTAAGTCCAGAGAGTCGATGAGACCTACCAATTTCTACAGTAATTTTTCTAAACAATCTTCATAGCTCGTATTATATCACAACAGTAAATACATCAGCTAATAAATAACCACCTTAATTCTCACCTTCTTAGAGATTCTCTCCGAGGCAATTCTTTTTTTATATCCGACTTCGTTTTTTCAATTATGTTTCCTAGTACCATATATCCACGGTTTAACAAATATTTCACAAGTCCATTAATGGATTTACACACCTGCAAGCTGTTATATTTATATTCCTTACTGTACCAAAGTTTTGCGAGTGACAGGATTCCCCCATATTTCTAGAACTATGTGCTTATATTCTTGGTTTATTTAGGTGAAACTCACCCTCCTTGATTTTGCCATTTCTTCATATTTTAACATTTCTAATATCTTGATCATAATCTCATTAGGGAGATCTTGGAAATTATATTTTCCATTCGTGGAACTAAGGACTTGAGGATACGTTAGATCGTGCGAACCATTCCACAGTTCAGCAGTTCGTATGTCATTTCCCTCCTAAAAATGTCTAGTAGTTTCTTGAAAATAATGGTATTTATACTGGTTACTCAAAGCAGAGTTCCTGTCCTATTATACTTACACAATGGTAACCTGGGTTAATACTGCCTTCATAGTTTAAATTGATTGATTAGCAATTAATATCCAGAATTGAAAAAAAAATACCTGCGAAACCCGATTGTTCCTGGTTGTTTCAGGCTTGATACTATTTAAAACGCACTTTTGCATCTGACATTTATAAATATATGTACAATTAAATATTCAAGTTCATGGATGATGATATTAATAAAGAAAATTTGTAATTAGATGGCATCCTTTTTTTTTTAGCAGAGCATGGTGTTACGAATTCTCCGATCCCTCTTGAATAATGAGAAGGTGATACAAGAAGTGAGTACTGTTATTGCAAGCTTTTTTTATTTCAGGTCATATGCTATAATATATGAAAGCGTGTGCAAAAACTACTGCCCACAGCATGAAATACTAGAAATAATCAATTTAATAAGGATGTGGGGATTCAACAACTCACGAACTCCTAAAAACTGCCACTTCTACACTTAATCAACTTTCATTGTTATTTTTACACTTTGCTTCGCTCTTCAGTGGTAGAATAGAATGTGCACATTAAAAAGTATTTAAACATTCACGCTAGTAAAGTGTATTGACTTATAACGAATTATTTTAGTCACATTTACTCAAGTATTTAAATAATTAATAGCACCTAGATCGCTACTTCTAAATATAGAGCACTATAGCGTATCATAAACTCAGCATGCTTCGTTATAATGCTTTATTATTTAATTTTAGCTCGCCGAATCAGCTCCTATCCGTGCTGTGGCTCGGCTCATAGTTAGAACCGCAAAAACCGCAGAACAGAGGATTAGTGATATGGAGATTGGTTCCAAAATGGACAAGTTAGCACGCACCTATCAAGAGGAGTATAAAAAAGCGCTCAAGAAATAGAGTTTTAGACATTAATGCCACCAATTTCAACGGGAACAAGAAATATATTCAATTGTCATAAAAATAAGCAGGCGATATTTACACAGTTTTTCTAAACAATAAATATATTACAAATTTTTATTTCTTTTCATTCCATTAATAGTCCGTTATCTCTAAATAATGAAAATAATTTCTAAATACGATAAAGCTTCATTTTACTGAAAACCTCCGTTTTTGGGTTTGTATCCAAGTTTGTGCGCAACTCCATCGTAAACAGGCGAATTAGCAAAGGCAACGAAGCGAGTTGCATGTATGTTCTTAGGTGTAGGATCAACCTAGATTATATATATTAATGGAAAAGAATTATATTCACACTGACAAAGTACAAACCTGTTTATGGGATGAATCGCATATTGGACGTGAACTGGTTTGCTTACAATTACATAACCTGTATTCACCACTTTTTTCAACCTGTAACTATGAGATAAACTAAAAGTATAGAATAATACAAACCTGATCAATAAACACCACTTGAGTAACAAATAAGTTAAAAAACCTGAAAATTAACCGGGCGGACGTTCGTTATCCCATTTAACTTATGAGAACCATCACAAAACGGCTAAAAATATAATAATTACGAATAAAACCCCATTTTAAGTTCTAAAAATGTAAATCTACGAGACCTGCGTACTGCTATGGCCACACGAACACCAGGCATATGACTTTCCTGCTTCAAGAGAAACTTTCACAGATTTTCGATCAGCGACAACACCCTTATATGGTAGAAAGTCTGCAGAAGGATTTTCCACTATAAATCCCTTCGCCTTATTACGAATAGATGCAACCTGAAATGTAAAACATGAAATTCTGAAAGCAAATAGGCAAAGGTAATTAAAATATAATGCTTTACAAAACAACCGAGTAAAATTGTGCGTACCTATTTTTAAAAATCTGAAAGCAAAAGCCAACAGTTGTAAAAAATAAATGCCAATACTTACAAAGGGTGATGATGAACCAAGTTTCGCTGTTTTTAGAAGCATTGGACCTCCTGTAAATGACACATATTTTATCACTGAAAAACGAATGCTAAATATAAATTTATGCATATACGAAGTATTTAAATATTGACAAATATATATCCTTTAAAATTATACAAAAAGAAGAGAAAAATACGCTAAATAATTCGAGAACAAAAAACTATGTATTCCTGCAATTCTCATAACCTACATCTGTAATTAATCCAACTAAAATAAACTCTACCACTTTTGGTATTAGTTTATCTTAAACTTCGATGAAGATATTATAAGTGTTAAACAGATATATGGAAGTGAATTTTATTATACTTAAAAGATAACGGTTTACACAGCAATCTAGAGCACCGTCGCGTACCAAAATCATGCACTTAGTAATTTGCTAGTATTTAATAGTAGCTTGAATGTTCATTTTATATTATAATAGGGATAATTTTTTGTTAGTATTGTATTTTCTAGTGGTCTTCATATGCACTTTGTAAATAAAAAATAGTTAAAAATGTTTTTGGGAATCCTACGTGAGTTGTGTTGAACAAGATTGTACTGACTCATGTTTTGTATTGTAGGTTACTTTAAAATTTTTTGATTTTCTTGTTTTAGGCATATTAAAATGAAACTTAATGAGAATACAAAAATTATTCATGAAAAAGTGATATTGGTACCCTATGAAATTATTCATGTTAAAAAATATCACGAATGGATGGAAGATGACGAGATACGAAGGTGATTAAGGTATATTCACTTACATTGTTTTACTATATTAGGGAGTGGATAGCATATATAAGCTTATGAAATGGATATCTTTGTATGCTGGCTTGTAGGTAGGTATTAATATTACAATGTTGAATTCTGAGTACTATATGCATTTTTAGACTAACTGGTTCAGAAAGACTCACACTTGAAGACGAATATGAAATGCAGAAAAACTGGAGAAATGACTCTGACAAGTTAACGTTTATTATTCTTTCCAAGGAAAAAGTTAATAAAGGGTTAACAGAGGCATGTTTGTTAAGTATTATTTATTATTAATAACGCATTATAATTTCAACGTCTTCGAATGAGAGAAAATATGAGATGGTTAGTAGTTGATATTTTCAGGAGGATAGTATGATTGGAGATGTAAATCTGTTCATTAACATATCGGAGTCATCAGCTGAAGTTGAAGTCATGATTGCTGAACCATCTGCCCGTGGTAAGGGCTTTGCCTGTGATGCTGTCTCGCTTTTGCTGTCATATGCCATTAATTCATTAGGTATTAAGCAATATTTCGTCAAAATAACAGACGACAATAAAACCAGCCTGCATATTTTTGAAAAAAAACTCCACTTTATACGCACATCTTATAGTTCTGCTTTTGGAGAATATACACTACATTTACCTGAAGGTAAAGTTGAACTTTTCTCTTCATACATTGATACTGCTCAAGTTGTAAATTACAAAGAATAAATTTTTAAAACAATTCTATTAAACTGAACATGAAAATAACTGAAGGAAGAACTATACAGTACATAAGTGAGCAGGACGTGAGAGTTGCTGTGGGTCCTGAATATTTGGAAGACAACAACGGAAAGACAACAATCACTGGTGCAATAGCACCTACAGGCAGAGTTACCATTGGTAACATAAGGGCATTGATGTTTAATGGAATTCATTGACCACCGGGTCATCGGCGAAGTATTTATCTCGGCAAATCCCACGCACCGCAATTTGATGAGGTGGGCATACGGATTCACATTTCTTGACAATTCGTTCTCCTACGATGCGTAATACCTGCACTTGACCATCGGGACAAGGACCTTAATACACTACATGTAATTGGTGATGATGGAATCTCCAGTTTGGATAGCTATAGGAATAGGACAAAATAGTGTTGGAGTTAATATTAAGTGCTGATCATATTACCAACCGTATTTAAACTCACCAGTCATATTTTCCTTCTTATTTGAAGTTCTTCTATTATTTGGAGTGGGACGTCCTAAAGAATCAGTTGAGCAACACTGGAATCGTTGTGTTTTCGTACTCCTTATACATCTATATCCAGATGGACAAGAGTTCGATCCGCTATTGCTACACTGGACCGGTGTTCCTGTTGAAGGGAATAATAGAGCTGCTCCAGTTGGGCAACCATCTCTAGAAACTATTGATGAACAGCAATAGTAGTTTTTGATATTTTTAGAGAAGGTGCATTTATATCCCGTCGGACAAGGTGTGCTTGTGCACAACTTAGGTGCTCCATTTATAAGATACGCTTCTCCCTTTTCACATACATCGGAAGAAGACGGCGATGGATTCGGAGACTCTGGTTTGGAACTGAATGTGTTCTTGTTCTTATTTGCTATACTAATATCTCTTCCGCAGCAAATGTTTTCTTGAACAGTCTGACTAAATTGGCAGCTATACCTTCTAGGACAAGTATTTCGAGCGGGGTTACAAATTTTTGGTGTACTTCTTCCACGTTCAACAAATGGAACTTGACCAAGAATAGGACAGGTAGATATGGGTCGAGATGCCTTTTTCGTGCATACATCATCTACAGCTTCTTCGCCCTCAGGGCAAGCGCACACTCCATCTTTACATGTTGATCCACCTTGACATTGTTCATCCTCTTCGCACATATCTCCAATAAGCGCACGATTAAGACATGAGCCTTTAACTTCAACTTCATTTTCACTGCAAGCTTCTTTACAGACTCCATTTGCAAAGGTTTGACCATTGGGGCAGGAACATACACCGTCCTTGCACAACCCGCCAGTAGGACACTGTACTTGGTTAGAACACACCTCACCAATAGATACCTTATCGAGACATTGACCATCTACAGCAACTTGTTTCTCCGCACAAGCTGAAATAGATATTATCATTGTCACAAGAAGTATACAAAAATTATGACTATTAACATACTTTGTCCGGTAGTACAACAGAGTTGAGAGCCAGTAATACTTCGTTGGCATGAATATCCGCTGGGGCAAGTACTTTGACCAATAGCGCAACTCTGTGGTTCTCCAGTAATTCCAATGAAAGCAACAGAATCGTTTGGACAACCTCCTGACATTCCACAACACTGGAACTGGTTGTTGGCATTAGAAAATTGGCAAAAGTATCCTGTTGGGCAGTTCTGAGAAGCAGCAGTACAGATTCTGGGAGCATTGGTGGCAATCTCACGATAGGCAACCTGATTGTTTGGACAACCGAGTGCAGCTATCGATTTAGGTGTTGTAATTGGTGTCGCTCCACAGCACTGGTAGCGTTGATTAGCGAGAGACCACTGACAGGAATATCCATTAGGACAAGGTGCATTAGGTGGGTTGAACGGATCACAAGGAGCAATTTGGTTGTCCTTCATGTAAACGAATTCGTTTGGAGGGCAGCCATCTGTTAATGGATACTATTAAATACATTCTACATATTCTGACTAATATTTGTTTCTAAAATAAAAAATCAACTACCATTTACCTGAAACAGAAGCAACTTCTCCTTTACAACAGTATCCTGTGGTAAATTCGTTTTGGGTACTCTGACAGCTATATCCATTAGGACAGGTGATAAAGGCACCGACAGTACATGAACGTGGCATCTGGCTGTTCTCTTCAAGGTAGAATTCAGCTTTATTTGGACATAAATGGTTAGCAGAACAGCAATAGCCCTGAAAGGCTCCAGAAACATCTGACTGACAACTGAAACCATTTGGACACTGATTGCTGTTACTGCTGATGGTACATCTTATTGGACTTTTTGACGTAGGTTCACGATAGAGAGCCTTTCCAGAGGGACATAGTTCTCCTGTGATAGAAGCGCAGCAGTAGTATCTGTTCTTCTGGGCGTTAAATCGGCAAAGGTAGTTGCTGGGACAAGATCCCTCAACATTGATGAGACATTCTCGAACGCTCATGTCTACTGCATTTACATAGGCTTTCTCGCCTTCAGGACAAACATCTGTAACATAGATAAAATAAAATAAGTGAGAAAACTTAATTCCATGCTTAATCAAATTACATAATATAAATTAATTTACAATGACTAAATAATTGACATATAGGTATAAAAACTTTTGGAAAAGCTTACCCATATTAGTTGCACCACAGCATACACTATTGCTGGAGAGCTGGTCATAGGTACAAGCAAAATTTGTCGGACAACTATTACTGAGTGCAGCATTGCATTCGTAAGGAAGATTCGTGTTAGGGTTTACATATGCGACGTCTCCGGGGGTGCATGCTGCCGACAAGCAGAAGTTATTACACTGTTCTAGAGTAGCGAAATTGTTCAAGTTGCCACTACACCCATTGTATGTGAACTGAGTGCATTCTTTGGTCACAATATTAAAATAATATCGAGCAGCAGCAGAAGATGAGCAGGAACTCCCTTGCTGTGGAGGAAGCGAACATATGTATCCACGGGTTGGGCAACATCTATTTACCACACTACTACCCGAATTCACTGAAGTACATTCATGGGTAGTAGGACAAATTTGGGTGGCTGAGCAAACCATGAGTTGGCCGAATTCATTTCTTTCTGGAGTTCCTCCATTAGGACAACCACCAACGCCACAATACCCTTCACAGTCCTCACGTGTGGCAAAGTTATTTGAGTTACCATCACAACCGTTATATTGATAACTTTCGCATTCTTGTGTTTGACTATTGTAGTAATATCTGTATGAGGATCCTGATCCACATGTCACTCCTTTATGTGGAGAAAGAGTACATGTATAAGCTGGAAATATCAATTTTATGGATTGGTGTAGACTTCACAACCAAGAAGCTTAATATAGCATTATTATTTTTCAAGAATAATCTAGTTACCTTTTGTGGGACAACATCCCCAAACATATCCGTCAAAGTAGCACTCGTAGTTAACTGGACAGGAGTTACCAGTACCAGAATTAGAGCAAACATAGTAGTTACCCTGATAATCTTTGTATGCGTCTCCTTGAGGACACTGAGGTTCGGCTGAAATTGATCACGCAAAAGTTTTTGCAAGATATCAGTTCTAATCATATACACATTATTATAACATTCCGAATTTAATTTATGCATATACAGGGTGCACGCAAAGTTCTGAAACAAAATTCACGTGCTGTTAAATTAGCAAATATGACGTAGAAATTCGCTATGCTAGTGAATATGTGTTACTTAAAGCCTCCTTAAACCATGTTTAAAATGTCATTAAATTATCTCATCTCTGAACTGTTATATGACGTCCAAAGCTCTATACAATACAATCCACCTGCATTTGCAAGGAGAGAAAATGACTGCTACTGCTAAGAAGTTTGGTGTCACGAGAATGGCTGTTCACCGGACTGTGAAACTATTCCAGGAGCTGGGCACAGTAGAGGACTGTCACAGGAGTGGAAGGCTCAGGTCCGTGAACACTTCCCACGTTCTAAAGATCGTCAAGAAGAGGACCGTTAGAGATAACAAGAGATCGATGAGGAAGATGGCTTCTGACCTCAATATTGGTCCAACATCAATGAGAAGAATCGTCAAACATGAACTGAGGTTCCATCTATATTAGATTCGCCAAGCTCATATGTTGACGGAGAACATTAAGGACAATTGTTACGAAAAAGCAAAGAACTTCTAAACGTCCTTAAGTCAGGCCGTGCCTCGAATGTGCTCTTCACTGACGAAAAAATTTTCGCTGTCAATCCCGCTTACTATAGTCAAAATAATAGACAACTTTTTGAACGTGGACACCAAAGGTCTAAAAGAGCATTCGTTAATAGTAGGTTATTTTCCGTCATCTGTCATGGTTTGGGCTGAAATAACCGCGACTGGGAAGACTCCGTTGGTATTCGTCGATAAAAATGTGAAATGGAGCCAAAACAACTTTGAAGATGTTCCATCAGCAGTTTTCATACTTTTGGCGCAAGGAGATTTAACCACCAAATTCACTTGATCTGAATCCAATGGAATTTACAATTTGATTACTATTGGAGAACAAGCCAAGTTGGACATCCAATAAAAATTTGGAGTCTCGTAAAGCAGCTTTAATCAAATGTTGGGATGAAATTGGTCAAGACGAGCTGCGGTCCGTCATGGTTAACTTCGAAAGGCGTCTACAAGCTTGTGTGACCGTAAAAGGAGAAAATTTCGAACCCACAATGGATTAAATTATTGTTTGGTATCTTATGTATGTTTAGATAAATTTTCATGTCGAATACTGTTTTCATTACAAACTGAGGCGACTTAACATCCGCATCAGAATTTTTCGCGCACCCAGTACATGTCTAACTTAGCTTGATTGTTTTTTTAATAGAATAAGTGGTATTAATACTCACGAATGATATTTTCACATGTGTTTTGACATTCAAGAAGTGTCTCGAAATTATTGTCGTTACCCTGACAACCCGTATAGTCGAATATCTCGCAAGCTCGTGTCACTGCATTGTACCAGTATCGACGGACACTCTGCTTGCAGTCTCCCAAACGCAACGGTTGTGAGCAGATGGCCTCTTCAATAAAAACCCATTTAAAATTGTTATTTGTATTTGTGTAACTATGACAAATGTTTTCCATATTCATAAAAATGTGAGTTAACTGACGAGGTCTAGGACAGCAAACGTTATGATCACTCTGACACTCATGGGTGCTTGGACAATCCGCATTAGTACTGCAACGTTGATTTGTTGCTCCAATCTTAAGAGGTGTACCGTACTTGCACTGTAGCTTTGCGCAAAACAGTTCGCAATCAGCTGATGACTTGAAGTTATTATAGTTTCCTAAAGCACCGTTGTAGGTGAAGGCAATACATCGACCTTGTTCGGGGTCGTAATAGTATCTGAAAATTGGTATTAGCATTAAAATATCTAGAGAATATTTACAAATTTATCACAATGTATTTGTTTTAAATAAAGAAAACATGAGAAATTAAACGTGCTTGAATACCTGCTGGATGTTGAATATGTCATGCTGAAGCTTTTCTTCATAGAGAAGCCAGGATCAAAATTGCTGGTTCGCAGAAGATCAACAGGTCTGCCGCCTGCGTTGCTGCAAACGGAAGCAACCGTTGGACAGCACAACTGCATGGATCCGATCGATGTACACTCGAAGTTTGATGTGCATGAGCTAGCGGTTTGGCAGTTATTAATTGGTTCATCTTCATTCTGATTCGATCCCGCCAAATATTGAGGAGATCCGCGTTTGCAGGCTGTTAATTAAAAATTGTTAGTTGATTAGTGATAAATATGAGATCATTTAGGTGTTGTTAATAAAGGTATTAATGTAATTAAATTATTTAACCTATCTTAAATATTTAATCTTTCTAATTTCTAAATGGGAACTTTTTCATTTTATAAATTGCCACTGCAATTTTCGAAGTTTAATCATACTATAGACCCACTATGTATTGCACATTTTTATTATGGTGTTTGTTCAATACTGAGCTAATCGAGTAATGTAGAGAAAAAATCCGAAGCCTATAGCCAAAGTGGAAGTTATTAAGTGATTTTATCGGTTCCCTAACAGCATTTACTATCAATGATCGCTGACCGCATCATGGTCCGCGTGACTCGATTACTCGTGTTTTCTGCGTACTCTACTTTGTCTGTTTGAACGTGCGCGAGGAAGGGAATTATCAAGTGTTTGCTTTCGGCCGCCGGTCACTACGCCTAATTTAGCTGTCGCCTATAATGTACTAGCAAATGAGTGGAGATCACATGATTATCATTGGTAACTGATCCTATGCCACTGCTTTTCACCTCCATTCCCAATTCTATTCATGGATTTGCGAATTAATACACAACATTGATAAAACTCACTATCTCTACAGTACGATTCACAGTGTTCTCTAGTCTTAAAATTGTTTGGCGACTGAATCTCGGTCTCATCCCAAGGATCCCACATAAATTGCTCACAGGTACCAGTAACTGCATTATACCACCACCGTGGTCGTACACCAGCAGGAGCTGCTGATCCCGAATCGGCTTCGCGTTTGGGTTGTATACAGGTGAATGCTGTAATTTTTAGAAATACACTTATGGAATAATATACTTTTTCTATTGCATTTTAATATTTTGTTATTTATTGAATAAGTATTTTCACCTCTGTTAGGACAACATATTCCATCTGTTGTAGGATGAATATCGTATACGCCTTCCATAGCTGTTTTCACATTGCCCATTGATGCAGTTGATGTGACACAATCATATATGTCTGCTATATAAACACCATTTCCACTATGTGGATCTTGAGAGTAGACACAGGCTCCACCTCCATTACTAACAAATGTTGTATAATCAGTAGAAGTTGAGGAACAGAACTGTAGAGGATTAACATGTTCTCCCATGGCAATGTCGGTATCATCTGGATCCGTCATTGAAGGATTTCTTAGTTGGGATACGGGCATGGTCAGTAGATCATCATCGTATTCAGGAAGAGGACATTTTGGTACAGGATCTCCGTCTTCTCCAGAATGAAGAACGCAGACTACGCCATCACGCGTTTTAGCCTGTACGTAAGGAATACCATTTACGTCTTCAGGGCACTCACATCGTGATTTCTCACAGCGACTTTCGGGCCAAACAGCGCTACATTGTTCCGCATACTGACACCCACTTTCGCCTGGATTTTTCTTTAAATAGCAGTAACCTTGGATAGCAACAAAGTTACTCAAACAAGTGCAGGAGCCAGTCGAACAAAACATGCCCTAAAATATGACATTCTAAAAATAACACGGAGAAAATCAAAGATATAACAGTAGGAACCTTTACTCACAGTAAGACAATCTGTATTAAAGGAACAGAAATCTCCAACGCGGCCAGAACCTGCCACACCCTGTCGCTTATACCGGACATTGCCGAAGCGACACTTTCCGTCGATGAAAAATTGTGCTTGACCGCACGTTTTACGTTCCATTTTGTTCTTTATGAGATTACACACCAAAAATGAGTTTTCATGCACATCAGTCTTACTGAAAAGATTAAAAAGAAAACATTAATCTTCATAGGACATATATTCTTTATGAAGTTGAATGCGAAATCATAAATAAATTTAAATGGACAAGATAAATCAAATAATAATACTCACTAAGTAAATAAATAAATAAACAAATAAATAGAAAAATATTACGGGTTCTAACTTGTTGGCTTTGTTACAGTAAAGGGACTCAGTAGTAATTTCCTCTGTGCACTTGTCACCAGGTTCTATGAGCTTGCATGTTCGACATTCATCTCCGATACGGCACAACTTGCTACCCAGAGCTCCACCTGAAGAGTAATAGGACAATGATGAGTAGATGTTTTCTTACCTTTATTATTAGCTGTGTATTATTGTCGATTTAACATAATCATGATAAATTTAAAAATTAGTACTGATGCTCTAAAATTATTCATTGAATCGAGCTCAGCAAAAAACGATTCTGAACATCGATTGTAGAAATGGAACAGTATAATTAATGAATGGCAGTTAAATACCTGCAAGCAGGAGAGCCAGCGAGAGGAGAGAAACCATCGGCGGCCGGCCAAGTACTGTGCTAGCCAGGTCTTAGACAAAGGAAAACCCACGCCGCCCTGTTTGCTGACCACGACCCGCCCCGTTGTCGCACCAAACGTCGAGACCCAGCAATACCCATACAATAACCTTGTTTTGCGACTATATGTGTTTCATGCATAAATATATTCAACATCAATGACATTACACTTTATTCAATTAAATCTTAAAATGAAATAATTAAATCCGTCTTTTTCTGTGATAACATTGCTGGAAATGAGATCGAATGCAAAGAGATTCTAAAAATACACTTGATTAGTGTTAGTAGTTAAATAAATTTGTAAAGGTCTTAGTCTTAAATGCATCTGCGATGATTTACAAAAATGAAATATTTAAGTTACGAACCACATCTGAAAGCGCCTCCATGGTATTGCACTTGGGTGTACCCTCGAGGACAAGGTATATCCCTTTTCCTTCTTGTACTAGAGCAACATTTTCTAGCGATACAGGAATACCCAATTGGACAGACTCTACTAGGCGTACATAACATGGGTAATTGAGTTGATGGAAGTAATATGGGGTACTGTCCATCAGGACAGCTTTCTACTCTATAATGTTCCAAAGCTGTTGCTTGTAGCCTGTAAATAAAACAATATTATGAGGACTTAATATAATTACTATTAAAAGATATTTAACTAACTAACTCCGAGGATTTAGTGAATCGATCTTCTTTACTACCCATATTTGTCAATTTTCTTGAATTTTGAAGGCAGCATAAATAGGTGGTAATAGTTTTAGAGTAAGTGCATACTGTTGGTTTTGGACACTTAATATCCACACATAGAACTATAGTTGACCTAGCATTAACCAAAGGACTTTTATCCAGTCCACAAAGGTTTGCTGAAATCATCATGTTTATGTGCATAACTGGCAAAGAATGATAGTGATATTTGTATTGTAAATTTTTACCAAGACATCTGTCCTTATAAGGCGCTGTTCCTTCAGAACATCTGCATTTCCCTGTCCTACATTGTGCTCCATTTCTGCATTGTTTGTCATCTTCACAATTTTCTCCTATAGCCAATTGCTGAAGACACTTGCCGTTCACCTAGAAATGATTATCCAAATAATTTTTAATTGTTGTAATAACCATTACCTGTTTACCTCTTCTTCATCAGCAGCACAAATCACAGGAATTTCACATTTCCCATCTCTTTCTACATTTTTTTTGTTACAGACACAAAGAAGGTCAAGACATTCAGCGCCCTCCATGCATTGAGAGGTATGAAGACAAGCTGCTCCTAGCGAACCACGAACTCTGAGGTTAAGGTTGTGCTTTTATGAACAAGTATGATGAGTTATTTCTCTACTTACTTGCATTTTCCATTTGTTATTATCATATTGGCTGGACAAATTTTTTTATTCAATTTGATAGTTTTGCTTGATTTTTTGATTTCATTGGAACCAGTTGTCCTTGAGATTGGACTTGTGGTTTCTATTATTCCGATAATATCCTCCTAAAGCATATCTTTACAGAATATTTTAAGTATATTGTAAGTTTCATCATAACAATAAAAGAACTTTGCAAAGTTACCTTTTTTCCTATTGTTGATTCCATAGTGACTGAGCAACAGATCTCCTTTCCATTTATACTCTTTTGGCACAAATAACCGCTAGGACAGATAGAGAATTTCATGGAACACTCCATAGCTGAACCCATTATAGTCAGGTAAGCCACACTGTCGTTAGGACAATCTGAAAATTTAGTAACCCTTCCAATTTAAAGCAGTACGAATGCTGTTAATCGCTTTTCTAATAGCCTACCCGATTTATGCCCACAGCACTGGAACTGCTTATTTTTGTCTGAAAACTGGCAAAAGTAACCTATAGGACAATTTTGCCCAGAAACTGTACATACAACTGGACTTCCACTCTTCACTAAAGCCAATTGCGAAAACGGACATCCTAGTTCTGAAACTACTTAGTATTTTTTTCTTGTGCTGATTGTCGCTAAGAATGATAAGTTAAAAAATTTACTTTTATCCAAAACAAATGTTGCTTAGATGCTGATAAGTTGCGGTACACTACCAAACACTTTTGGTCTCATAAAAACACGCGCGAGTCGTTGTTTGTCTGTTCGGAGAGTTCTTCCTTCTTATCTTCTTTTTAAAATAACTAAGGGTCACAACTCTTTTCTTTATAGGAAGAATTTTCTCTATGATACTAACTACTATCTTAAGTTAATTAAGATTATACCCTTTTGTTCAAATTCTTCTTCTTCGATAGGGTCTTTTCCGCAACACTGATAACGTTGAAAAGTGATCGAGAACTGACAGGAATAAGTCGCAGGACATCCTTTATTCTCAGGATTAAATGGATCACAAGTAGTCACTTGGCCTTTATTGGTAAAAGCATATTCATTTGGCGGACAACCTTCTGGAATGTATTTTAATGGATATTTTCAACTAGCGAATTCAATAATAACTGAAACATTGTATCCACTCATCATGAGGTGACAGAATTCTGACCTGAAACAGCATTGGTCTCTCCTTTGCAGCAGAACCCGTTTGTTAAATAAGATGAATGTCTATAACATTGGTAGCCTGCTGGACATGAAATGAATGCTCCTGGAGTACATATTCGAGGCATTTTGGTCCTCTCGTCCATTAGAAATTCAGCGTTTCCCTTGCAAACATCTGTAAGCATGAAACACTCATTAAATATATACTGTTTATAGCAGATATGTTAATTTTAACTAACTTTTAGCAGAGCAACAAAATCCCTGAAGAACGCCTGCTGACCGACTTTGGCACAAATATCCATCGGCACAGGCATTTAGTGAGTTCATGGTGCATCGTACTGGTAGAAGTGATTTAGGCATACGGTAAAGCGCTCGTCCATTAGGACAGACGTCTAAACATAATTTGACACTTATTAGCACGTAAAAACGATGATATTTTATTTAAGCATTCTTTGTATTTAGTGTAACTATTGAAAATTTTCTAAATGATGGTAGTTTAGTTTGATTGTTGTCTCGCATATTTCGTGATAGCTTTGTTTGGTCACAGAAGTGATCTTAGTCAGCACTTTTCTGCCCGCGTCTATTGAATTAGAGTATTCAGTTTTTCATCTCACGAAATCTAAACCTAGTCACGATAAACTATATTTCCACCTCTTTTAATGGAAATAATGCTAATTGAATCAAAAATGTGTTTCTTCCACCGCATTTCTTCATCTCTTATAGAGAAATTAACAATTTTAATGTGTAGAATAAAAAAAATTACTGTTATGGAATATTTACGGTGAATATAAAAAACTATTTACAGAAAATTATTGCAGTGGGAAAGCTGTAGACATGTAATTTGTTTTAAAAACTAGGAAATAAGTTTTCAGATATTGTCCGTATCTATATCTTACGTTTTACGTTTTTTAATGGGATTGAAACTCTACAGATGATAAATGGGTCGAAATTTGATTCAATAAAATTGAAAAAATAAGCTGTATTTAGGATAATAATTTCCTCAGCTATCATGTTATTATGCCGATTAAGTGTGTTTACCCTCTTTTTATGTTTGTCCGCGCTGTCCTTGAGAGACACTTCCGTCTTGCTTTCATCTATCTTAATTAGTATGTCGAATAAGCTCAAAGATTCGATTCGTCACGATGTTGCTTAAGTTGTTTTATAACTAGTTAATTTTGTCGACATTAGCTTACTGTCAGTAGTAGGAGCACAACAGTAGTATCGGTTACTTCCTGAACTAAAGCGACAGAGAAAATTGGCAGGGCAGCTTCCTGGAACGTTAATTGCACATTCTCGGATAGATTCATCCAAAGCATTGATATAGGCTCGCTCGTCCTTGGGGCAGACATCTAAAATCGCTAATCAATCGATGTAGAACGAGTAATCAAATTATAATTTATCACTTGAATTTTGCTTTTGTTTGGTGATTCGCTTATAAGATTATTAATCTAGTGCACTGACATGTGTGTACACTGAATACAACGTTCTCAAAGCTTCCTAGTTCAGCTTCAATGGCGTATATCATGAATTACATCACCAAGCTGACTGAAAGTAAAGTGAAGTAGAATCTGCTTCCTGCTATCGATTGATTCAAATTGGTGGCGTAGTTCGTGAAACACGTCATTAACTTCGAACGAAGATTGTTTTAGGAAAGCGGTCGCCACTGTACATGCACACATATCTTAATCTAATTTTTCCTAATAACATCACCATCATTAATACAAAGGTGCAATTGGCTTGCTGATGTACTACCAAATGTTTTGCTGGATCTTTTCTAATTCATTTGACCATATTTAACCGAATTGAATGCTTCGATTCTAACTAACTTGTATTGCTGGATCCGCAACATATGAAACCAGAAGTGATACTATTGAACCTGCACTGAAAATTAAGAGGACAGCTATTTTTAATAGTATTATTGCAGTCGTAGGCCTTCTTTGTGTTCACATCCTTGTAGGCGATTTCACCCACTCCACAACCTAAGACACATTACCACATCAGTTACAACTCAGTTTTTACTAAATTATACACGACCTAAATCTCCGAATTCTGAGTAATTCTTGAATAGTCATAACTTACAGAAAATTTGAAAATCTATAGTTTTTTTTTTACTAACTAATAATAAATATGTAGAAACAACAACTCACTAGCAGAAGAACAAAAGTTATTACATTCGGCCATTGAGAGAAAATTATTCAGGTTGCCATTGCATCCACTGTACTGGAATGCCCCACACTCTTTCGTCACAATGTTGAAGTAGTATCGTGTGACTGAGATTTTCGAGCACTGATTTCCTTGTTGGGGTGGTTGACTGCAAATATGTGCTGAAACAATAATTTCAGATTATACTGCATTAGTTTTAATTTAACAAATTGTTTATTTGGCACAAGCCTAGACATACTTAATCACCTTTGGTTGGACAACATCTATGTGCAATGTTTCCATTTAATGGAATAATTTGACATTCATGTGTTGAGGGACAGGCGCGAAGTTCAGAACATGTCATTTGTTGGTTTGATCTTTCATCTCGTAGTGGTGTACCTCCATTAGGACATCCTAAATTTTAGATAATTGGGTATACATGGGTAATTCATAGTAGCTATTAGAACTTACCTCCTACACCACAATATTGTTGACAATCTTCTGAGGTTAAAAAGTTATTGCTATTTCCATCACATCCCTTGTATTGAAAGGTTTCACACGACTGTTTATTTGGATTGAAGTAATACCGATAAGAACGACCTGATCCGCACTGAATTCCCTTATCAGGGTTCAACGAGCAGGTGAAGGCTTAATGAACACAAGCACTTAGGACAGAAGAAGCAATGGGATCAAATCGAAGCTTATTAACCTTTAGTTGGACAACATCCGTTAGTAACACCGTCAAATGTACAAATGTAATTAACCGGACACTTTGCTCCATTTTGCTTTTCAGAGCATTGCTGAAAATTACCATTCCGATCGCGATAGGCTCTTCCGTGAAGACATCTCGGTTCCACTGGATGAAAAATAACATTTTAGATAGATGTTCCAGTAGCTTTTATTAAAAAACTCGTTGCTCAATCACATGCAATATCTTACCATTAATATCCCGACACTTCTGTTGACAGGCGACAAGTGACACAAAGTTATTGTCATTTCCTTGGCATCCCGTATAATGAAACATTTCGCACTGACGAGTGGCTGCATTATACCAGTACCGACGTACAAAAGAAGTGCAGTCGCCTAGCTGCTTTGGTTGCGTGCATAGAGATTCTTAAATAATTAAAAGTATTTTTCGTATCTTCTCTTTTTACTAATTCTGATCTTTTCTGTCTTTAACTTCGTTTATTCAATACGAAGATGACACTAACGTGCGGTAGGGCAACAGACTTTATGACTGCCTTGGCAAGAATGTGATGAGGGGCAGTCCCCGTTCGATTCACACCGCTGCCACTCTTCTCCTATCCGCAGTGGATTTCCGTTCTCACAGACCACTAAAATTATAACTTATTTTAATTTCAATAGTTGTTCAATGTTTTTGCCATTGTTTTCTTCACTTACATTTAGAGCAAAATGTTTCGCAGTCCTGTTTCGTGGCGAAGTTGTTGAAATTTCCCAGTCCATAATATATAAAATTAATGCAGCGTCCTTGGTCAACGTCATAATAATAGCGGGTGCTAGCTTTGCTAAAATATTATTATATCATTTTTTAATTCATTATTCGTGAAATAATTGTTACTTACTTTCCTGCAATCAAAATTCCTCTATCATAGTTTTCAACAGGTTTACTCAGATAGGTTCGACCACCGTGCGCACTACAGATATGAGCTAAATTACTTGAAATTTAGGGTATAAAGAATAATATTCTACAAGTGCAGATAGCAGATATCTGATGGTGATGACAAGCCTGTAGTGGGACAACAGGTCTGCTGGGATCCTATGAGAGTGCAAGAGTGTTCTTGGTCACATTTGGAAATCGCTGATTGACAATTAGTCTTTGGTACTTCGTCTAAGATGGCGTATTTAGATGAGACAAACTCCATGATGCCACGTTTACAAGCTGAAGAACAAGACAATATTCGATGAGAGCATATGTAGAAAATTCCAAACTTACTGTCTCTGCAATACGATTCACAGTGTTCCACAGTTCGGAAATTATTTGGTGAAGCTTCCTGTATAGTATCAGGATCCCACATAAACTGTATGCATGTTCCTGTAGCAGAATTAAACCACCAACGAGGAACAGAAGGTTCACTACCAGGCTCCAACGGTTGAGTACAAACAAATGCTATAACAGGTTTAAAATATGTTTATAATTAGTTGTATTTAGATCGTAATGTTAAATAATTTAGATTGGTAAAAATTTCTCCGAAAACATTTTTATTATACGTTTTGTAATGGATCCAGCTTACCTCTGTTATGACAACAAATCCCGTCGACACTTTCTGCATACTCAGGAAAGAGTTCATTGCTCACCTAACAAATAATACGATACTTTTTTTCATAATAATAATTTTTTTAAAAGAAAAAATAGATTATGCAAAGCACAGGGGGATTAAAGGACTTCACAAATCGCACATTATTGGGATATACTAAGTGTATGTTAAAGTTTTAGTCTTTTTCCACACTTTCAGTTTATTCTAATAGTATATAAAATACAACTCAATAATGAAAGTATTTTCCCTCGCTTTCTATGACCTTCTACCATCTCTCAGGTAGATTTTGGATTCGTTTGCGAAAGACCAATATTGGCTTAGAGGCAATGAATTAATCGACCCATTTTCGTAAGTCGGCCATATCTCGAAAACGCTGTCCATCTAAACAGTTCTGCATCGACGGGAATAAATGGTAATCCGAAGGCACCAAGTCGGGAAAAGAAACCGCGTGCAGCAGAACTTCCTAGCCCAAGTTCAAAATGGTCCGCTGAGCACTCAAAGCAACATGCGGCCTAGCGTTGTTGTGCAGCAAAATGATCTTCCTACGTCCTTGTCCATTAAGTGGTCTTATTTGTTCTATTAGGTCAGCCAAATTAGTCAGTTGACGACGGTAGTGTTCGGCAGTAACTGTTTCACTCGGTTGGAGGAGCTCGTAAAACAGCACACCCTTCATATTTTATCAGATGCACAGAAGACCTTTTTTGGCGTGGCTGTTTGGCTTTACNTGTTGAGACGGCGGCCGATGCTATTTTCGGAGAGTTCATGCGGTACCCACTTTCTGAGCTTAAAAATCTTTCTCATCTCATGCAATCGTCTCGAAATTGTTGCTTGATCAACTCCCAACTCTTCCGCGAGTTCCTTCAGTGTTTGCGACGAATTTTCGTGCAGCAATGCCTGCAGAGCACCACTATTCGACCTTCGTGGATTTACAGAGAATTGTCGGTCATCGACATCCAAATCACCGGCTCCAAAACGTCGAAGCCAATATCTACAAGTTCTTTGGGCAACAATACCTTCCCCAAGAATAAAGCAAATAGATTCACATGCTCCATCAGCACTTTTCCACTGGTGGAACTCGTAGAGAATCAGTGGCGAATATGCAGTTTGTGGTGGCTCGTGCTGTTTTGTGAGTGTCTACCACTCAATCGTAGCATATGACTTTTCAGAAACTACAAGGCTGACACTTTAAACAGGCAAAAAGGCGCGAACTAGTTTGAGATCTAAATAGTTATATCAGAGGACTGAAAAAATGATTGATCATTTTGCATACATCTAATATATATCTAACAGGTAAACAAAATAGTTCGTTTCTCGTAGCTCAGTTCGGTGATTTGTTTTATCCTATAATAGTTTGCAAGTTTTTGAGTACCTCTTAAAGCATAAATAAACGTCAATCAAACAGTATGCCATAACTAGGTGAGCATTCTTTTTCAGTGATTTCTAACCCTCTCGAGGTGCTAGTAGATTTTCACATAACTCGGGCTTGTTTGCTTTATGAACTTAAACTCGGTACGAAGACCGCAGAAGCGTCACGTAAGATTTGGAGAAGACGTGCTGCACAGAAGTGGTTTACAAGATTTGCTTCTAGTGATGAATCACTTGTAGCTGCACCACGTTCAAAAAGACCCTACACTATTGACGATGAACATTTACAAGTTGCAGTGGAAACCAATTCCAAAGTAACCTGTCAGGAACTCGCTCAAACGTTTAACGTGGCTTGTGAAACAATTCGTTTACATTTTCATAAACTTGGAAAACCACGGAAGCCAGAACAATGGGTCCCAGATGCCTCGTTAGATGACAGTAAGCTTTAAGGCTTACCAACTTGTTCCTCACTTCTTTCACGACATTCAAACGAACCGTTTTGGGATCGCCTGCCCACTTGCGATGAAAACCGGATCTTGTACTATAACAAGAGGNGAACTCACCACTGGTTGTCACCAAATGACCCAGTACCGCAGACTTAGAAGACAATGCTGCATGTGGTGAACTGCACCCGGCACTGCCCACCACTAGCTTGTGGCTACCGACCAAACAAGTACGGCCGAGGTCTACTGTACGCAACTCGGGCGTATGAAGGACGCGTTACTTAGGAAACAGCCAGGACTAGTTGTACGAAGAAAAGCACTCTTCTTGCAGAACAATGCAGGACCTCATGTTGCAATATTTGCCCGTGAGAAGATTCGTGTCTTAGGATGGGAGATACTGCCTCATTACCCATATTCTCCAAGCGAAAATCACCTTTTCTTGGTGCTAGACAATCAGATGCGAGATGGACGATTTCACAACAAAGCAGAGGTTGAGAGGGAGGTTGGCAGATTTTTTTTGCTTCTAAGGACAACGTTTTATAGAGGTGGAATTTACAAACTTGAATCTCGTTGGAAAAGAGTTGTAGGTTCTGAAGATGCTTATTTAAGTGAATAAAGTATTTTATGAAAATTTTTTATTTTTAGTGTCAAAAAGTCCACGAACTTTTTCGTTTACCTGATAT
>JAJAVP010000261.1:72568-118530 GCA_020740425.3 Heterorhabditis indica | reverse complement strand
ATGCTTATTTAAGTGAATAAAGTATTTTATGAAAATTTTTTATTTTTAGTGTCAAAAAGTCCACGAACTTTTTCGTTTACCTGATATCAAATATTTAACTACAGAATTCCGCTTATTTTTTAGTTTTATATAATTGGCTAAAATATATATTCTAATTAAAAAGTGATGCTATTATTTTCTTACGGCAAGATAATTCCTTTAATGCTATATGTGTAATGTAGTAAGCAATGAGACTTTCTACTTTGTTAGCATAAAAGAGTTATAAAAGCAAGCGATGGGGATTCCGCTGACTTGTGGGTGGGCAACGCAATTGTAGATGTCGGCAATGTAGATATCATTTTTTCCATCAGGGTAGATACACCAAGTCGATCCATCTCCGCCATTAGAAACCTTTGTTTCAGGAGAAATTGATGTACAGAGAACTGGCCTGTAATTCACAGTCATTTTTCTTATAGTACTAAAATTCTACTACTTACATATAGGTTCCTAAATTTAGAGGATGGGTGGAGGGATTGGCTAGCACAGTGGCTGGATTTGGTAATCCATTATAAGGCTCAGGTAATGGACAAGCGGGAGGAATCAAAGAAGAGATACATAAAGTACCGTCTCTGAAATACAGAAATAGGAAAAAAACGATGAAGTGCTGAAAGATCTCAGTATTAATTATTAATACCACTCGGAAAAGCTAAAATATAAAGAAGAATTTCAAGAATAGGATATATTTTACAAAGGAAGACATGCCTTGTTCTACTAGGAACTGTATCAGTAGGACATTCACAGGTTCCAGTAGATGAACAAGTAGTACCAGGCCAAACTGCTTCGCACTGACGTGACTCGACACATCCAGATTCACCAGGATTTACTTCTAGAAATCAGCTACAGATATTCTTATGATTTTTAAATAACTGTTAGACATAGTAATACTTACTCGGCCAGCAGTGCTGTGAAATGGAGACAAAGTCAGAAAGACAGTTACAAACTCCGCCTCCGCAGAACATTCCTCGCTGACAATCTGTGTTGAAAGAGCAGACATCACCCACTCGCGAAGAACCTACCATAATTCTAAGCGTATTTTTAATCGGTTATTAGCCTATTTAATAGGTTAATTCTCGTAGACCCTGCGAACTCACCAGTAGCGCTCCTTTTTCTCTTCGTAGTATCGCTCTTATATTCTTCTATTTTTAAACATTGCCTGAATATGGAATTGAATACGAATGGCATTTCTGAACGGGCACAATCGAGAGAGCGAAAGATATTCTCATCACAAATGTAGTACTTTGAGGGGTGATAACCGACGGTTCTACAAATAATTAAATTGTATTTAAGCCATATTTTAACCTTTATTTGCTCTATTCTACCTAATTAATTATCTACTAAACTCCTGTGTCGATGATATTTATGACATTTTGGAGTATAGGTTATTACTACACTTATATTTCTCCAAAGGTGGTGATAGTTATTTTAACACCTGGTTGAATTATTGCAGTAGTAATACGGTAGTTTTTCATAGGTGTTACATGGATCCCCGTCGTTGACCAAATCACATTCGGAACACAGTAAACCCTCCTCACAGTATGAGCCTACCCTCACTATTCCTGAGAAATAACAGATCAGTAATATGTCTCATAGACATTATAGACATCAAAAAATTCTTAGCTTTTAGTGTTATGTAAATTTTGGCTAGATAACTAACTAAGAAGTAGCAGCAGGCCGGTGATACGCATGATGAAATAAAGAGAAAAAGAGGTAGGAGAAGTGCCAGGCACTCACTTGACACCTTCCTATTTGCATTGCAAGATAATCGAACGATTATTTGATTAAGCTAGTCAGTCATACGAGGACGTACCTATGACGGATGAAGGAATTTCTTCGAAAATTAAACTGAGTGTACAGATTCAAGAAGTGGAAGATTTGTTCAGTCAAAGCAAGGACAAAGAAAGCAATACACTTATGAAAAATGGATCTTGAAAATATTTTGAATGACTACTGTACTAAAGTTCAGAAATGAAGTATAGAGAACTACTAACGAAGTGTTTTACTTCACAATACGTCTTTCCGGAAAAAATTACTTATTTCTCTGCATAATCTGTTTATCTTCGGGGACATTCTCTGGATTCTCATGAGGGGATGTGGCTTTTCCTGGATTCAAGTTTATACATCTAACATATTTCGTTTATCTCAGTGTGAAGTTCGGAAGTGTAGCATCGAGCACATTCAAAGCATATCTGTCTAAAAGTCCCTTTTTAGGTTTGCGAATATTATAACATAATTTATGTAAATGTGACAAAGAGGATACACATCCACCAAAAATCTTGCTACGCGTTATTTGGGCAAGCAACTGATATCCAAAAGTATAGGCTATATTATTTTTGAATATACATATTATATAATTTTTGAATGCTATACATCAAGAATAACAAAGATATCAAATTACACCTTTATTTGTAGGCGATAAATATCTAGCAAATTTGATTTACAATCTGACTTATACAGTTTTTAGGCAAATAGAAGAGAAAGAGATGAGACGGATTTAACTAATTATAAGATTAGGTTAAGTAATGCCATAACTAACAACGATCAGCTTTTGGATGGTAGAAAATGTGAAACACTCACTTTTCTTTCAGGACACACGCAAATTTCTCAAGTGAATTCATTCTGAAGACCATACAGGTGAACGAGTATAAAAGGCACAGAATATTTGAAACCGATAACTAAAAACGAGTGAATTATTATTCCTTTGATCTGTTCTTCTGGATCTTACATACACCATTCACAGCTAACATCATCGATGGACAAGTCGCCTCTGAATATAAGCATTTCTCCGCTGCATACAACTTAGTAGACACAAGTTATAAAGAGCGTATTATTTATAAAATATAAAACTCACGGCATCGTTTAACTATCCTTCTGTTAATCTCCATTTCAAGAAGAACTAGATAGGGAGGGCAAAAATTAGACTTCTTCCGCAATTTACGAATAGGCGAGTAGGAGGCATTCTTTTCTGTATTTTCTTCCTTCTTCTTTTTTCTTATTTGTTTTACCTGAAAGGTACAATATTCCATTATATAAATTTCTTATGGAAGTGAACTAGAACTTAATGAAAGATGAAATTTAGGTGATCTAATTCTCAAAAGTTTCCACAAAAAATGTTCACTTGAATAATGTACTGCTCCATTGTCAGAGCTGTTTTAGAAATAGAACAGCAATAGGAGACGTTGTTCCGCGAGTTCCTACGACAACTGAAACCTGGTGGACAGCGACGACGTTGAGAGCAAATCATTGGCTGTTTATTCATTGAAAAAACCATGGGGTTACCCACTGCACATACCTCGCTTGCTACTAAATAAAATAGGAAAAATTAGGAAACTTTTTTACGAATTTCGATTCTAGTTGATTGAGGAAAAAACTAGAATCTAACTATTCTCGCTTTTAAAAAACTAACAAGAATTTTTCAACGAGTTATTTCCTGTAGAACAACAAAAATAATTCTGAATCTTTTTGCTATATGTACATGAGTACTCAGAGGGACAAGTCTGTCCTAATAAGCACTGTTGAGGTATTCCATTCAACAAATATGGCTTGCGGGAAAAAGGGCACAGTCCTTAAAAGAACATTAACTCTTTTTTTAAAAGTGGAACTACTGGTCAATATTTCTTAAGAAGACTGGATAAATTATCACAACTTTAAGTAATTTATAACAAAAATATATTTCAAACACCTTAGCAAGCAGATTACTAATTTTGCTATTTTTCAATGCCATTTGTCTACATACCTTCATTAATAACTGTCACTAAACTTGGAGGTGTTAGAGACGTAACTTCTATTTCTGTCGAAGGTGTCGTTAATCTGGTGATGAGGTGCAGTGGTCCCATAGGTAGAAGTGGTAATGGTCGTGATAATTTCTTCTCACAGTGGTCTTTCTAAGAGTTAACAATAGACTATTATAATTGAAAAAAATTGACGTAAATAGCTTAATTTACTTTTCTCTGACTATCTCTTGGGCAGTCGCACACGCCATCCATGCATTCTCCATTTCCTTTACATTGTACTGAATAGACACAAGCTCTTCCAAGAGAAACTCTAGGTAAACACTCGTCTTTGAACCAGATCTGATTCTTAGAACATTCTGAAATAAATCACATTTACTTGTCATTCGAGAAAACAAAGACAGAGATGGTTACAGTTTTTGAATACTAAGTGCACTTTTTTCCAGTCCATCATCAAAAACCATTTGTTGTTTCACTGTGACTGGTTAGAGTTTGTTAGAACCGACAATCCAGTGATAACGAACATACCTTTTTCCTCATTAGCGCAAATTTGTCCTTTTTCACTTGTCTTTGGAGGACAACGACAGACACTCTTTTCGCAGCTACTTCCTCCAATGCACTGCATGGAATCTTTGCATGCGGAGCCAATAGCAAGTCGTGGAAAGCAGTGACCGTTGATTGATACTTGCGAGGAGTCGCAAACTGTTCAAAGTTGTACCTCACTCCCACATTTCTTTCATACTATGAAAAAATAATCAATACATAAGTACTGTGGGTATTATTCGAGAAATTATCGATAATTAGGTAGTCCCAATTTCGCGAGATTTCAGAATCTCGATATTATGATCCCAAATGACATCTCTAATAAGTACCTTCTCCTCCAGTACAACAAAGCTCTCGTGTGCTCTTTCCTTTCACGCAACTAAATCCGTTAGGACATGATTGACCTCCACTCATAGAGCATCCTTGAGGCCCTCCGTTAACGGTGATAAAGGCAACCTGGATATTTACTAAGACAATATATAATTAAATACTTCTGGAATATCTTTGTACTGAACTAAGAAAAGGATGAAAAATAAATTATGTAGTTAGGTTATATTTTATAACCTAAATCTCGAATAACTACTCAACTGGACTTACCATAGTAGAAGGACAATCACTGGGAATACCACAGCACTGAAATTGTTTGTTCTGACTGCTAAACTGACAAAAGTAACCGAAAGGACAGGAGTGTGTTGCGGATGTACATATCTGAATTGAGATAACTTAATCTTGACTTCTTCACGTCTCATAATCATTTAGTACTAGTTTTTGGTAATTGCAGATATAACCTTTGGCTTCCTCGTGTCAGGGTCAGTGAAAGCAATTTGTCGAGCCGGACATCCATCGCCTATAATACTCTTTATAGATAGTTCAAAACGCAGATGGAAAAGAAAGAAAGCCAAAAATGTCTCTGGCTAACTTCCCACTGAAGTAGGTACTGGATCACTTCCACAACACTGATAGCGTTGAGTACGGATAGACCATTGACAAGAAAAGCTTACTGGACAACCATGGTTATCCGGATTGAATGGATCACATGTGGCTACCTGAAATAAATATTTAGAAAATGTTAGAATTAATTTAAACAATTGATTACCGTATTTCCTTCCATATATACGATTTCTCCAGGAGGGCAACCCTCTACAACCGCCACCTGAGGTTCTCCGCTGTAAAATAGACGATTTTTTACTTTGATAATAGGCAAATATAAAGCAGTTATGCTTAATGGCAGTAAAATTAGACAGTTCACATCTGCTAACCGGCAGCAGTATCCCACTAGACCTTCAGGCGGAGACATACAAGTGAATCCAGTGGGACAGCTCACGAAATGTCCTACAGAGCAGGATCGTGGCATTCCAGATGATTCATCAATGAAGAATTCTTCTTTGTGTGGACAGATATCTGTCATTTAATAAGCATCAGTTATATTAAGTTCACAAAAGAAAGAAAAGACATTTGAGAAGACAAAGGCATTTCATATTTTAAGATATAATCTTTAAAAAATATTTTTTTGTTACAATGGCCTCAATAAATCAATAGGTTACAAAGATGTTATAATATTTGAGGATGAATGCGTAAGCTGTGAAGTTTTGCTAAGCTACTATTCTAAATAATGACAGATATCTGTCTTCACAAAAAAGAATTCTTTATGTGAAAGTGGAGTGTTGATTAAATATTATCGCAGGTAAAGCGCTGAAAGTTGTGACCTGTGACAGAGCAACAATATCCTTGAAGAGCATCTTTAGTGTCACTTTGGCACTCGAAGCCATCAGGACAGTTAGAGACACGGGCATTCATAGTACATCTCAGCGGATGCAGACTCATTTGATCTTTGTATGGAGTTCGACCTACTGGACAGTAGTCTGAAAATTAATATCGTTTCATGTAAATATTACTATGACCTCGGCTATTTCATAAAACCCTTCATAGTGACAAAGTTCATCCTACTTTTATTGATGGATCCACAGCAAAAATAACGATTTTTTACGCTGTTGAATCTGCAGAGGTAGTCTTTAGGACAAGAATTGTGCTCATTGATCAAACACTCTCGAACTGTCATGTCAGTAGCTTTTATGTATGCCTTAAAAATAAAGCGAATTATTCTATTTCTTCTACGATTGCTATTTCAAAACTGGAAGCACTTAAATAGTGTGTATTTTACTTTTTGCTTGTCTGAATAACTGACCTTCTCTCCTTCCGGACAAACTCCCATATCTGTCGCTCCACAACACAGGTTGCTTTCTATTAAAGAGTCATAGACGCACTGAATAAATGTTTTTATAATTTTGCCAAAACTAATTTCAAATTTCAAATTTACTTGAAAGTTTTTAGGACAAGTATTTTGCATTTCATTATTGCAAGCGATCGGTGTAAGAGTGTTTGGATTGAAGTAGACGACATCCCCGGCATTGCATGCTTAAAAACATTTAGTTGCTTGCGGTTTATTTAACTGGTTTCAGTGAAATTAAAGTTTAGAACAAAAGCAGGAATGGAGTAGAGGAAATAGGAAGAACTATAAACTTTCTTAGGCCGAAACAGTTCCTTACCAGACGCCATGCAAAAGTTATTGCACTGGGTGAGAGATACAAAGTTATTCGGGTTTCCATCACAGCCGTTGTAGGCAAAAGAAGAACACTTGCGTGTCACAATATTAAAGTAGTAACTGAAAAATCACTAAGCTTTAAAGGACACTATTTTCACCTCAATAAATTTAAACAATTAATTTTTTTCCATATATTCGAATAAGAATTGAATAGTAAATCAAGTATTGCGATACTGACCGAGTGATAACGGTGAGTCCACTTGAGCACATTGATGATCCTTGCTGAGGAGGTAATCCACAAATGTAAGCTTGAATAAGCAATATCATAGTGGGTATATTTTTCTGGTGCTTAAAAACATAAGACTTAGTGAAAAACGAATCACTGACACTTTGTGGGACAACAGCGGTGAGAAACTGTGTCTGAGCCGAGACTAATGCTCTGGCACTCATGAGTCGATGGACAACCTCCGTTCTTCTCTGAACATTTCTTCAACGCACCTGAACTGTCACGAAGTGGAATGCCACCATTCATGCAACCTAAAGAAATGTAACTAGATTTACTATAAGATGACTATCCATTTTAGTGCTAATAAATTCAAATCTTACTGAAAATCTCCACCTATAATCAAGAGCCTAAACCACTCTTAATTTTATATAGTATAGATTAGTTGATTGGTAAACATTATTAACTACTCAAATATGCTTCACCTCCTACTCCACAATAGCTCTCACATTCCTGTCGTGTCGCAAAGGTGTTCGGATTGCCGTCACATCCAAGGTATTCAAACGATTCACACTCCTGAATCATTGAAGCTCTTGTATTCAACACTAAGAAAACTAAACTAATACTATCTTATCCTGACCTGAGTTTCAGAATTGTAATAGTATTTGAACGATATGCCGGGACCACACATCTTTCCATGATTTGCAGAAAGCGTGCAGGTGTATGCTGGAACATGAGCATAAACGGCGGAAATAGAAATTGAAGAAATATTTTTCCACATGCTAACCCTTGGTGGGACAACAGCCAAACACGTTGCCATCGAAGTAGCATTCATAGTTGGCAGGACAAGAGGAAATGGCTTGGTTAGTTGAACATGTGAGGAACTTTCCCAAATTGTCTTTGTATGCTTGTCCTTGTACACAACGTGGTTCCGCTAGATTCATTTCTCATCATGTCACTTTTAAATTTAATTAGTTTTTATCTCCCAAATTTTGCCATTCTCTTCCGATAAGCGTTTACTTCTCTTTTTTATTACTTACGAGTTGCACCCCTACAGAAGGTTTGACAATCAACAAGCGTTTCAAAATTATTGTCGTTCCCTTGGCATCCTGAAATCGATTATGGAAAGAACGAGGCATATGAATATATTTGTTTTCAATATCAAAAGAAAATCTCTCTCTCCTCCTCCTCCTCTTTCTTTCTCTCTTCCCGAAAACAAAAACGGCCTTACCAGTATACTCAAAAGATTGGCATTCTCTGGTTATGGCCGAGTACCAGTAACGGCGAACAGATCTATCGCAGTTTCCCACACGAAGCGGCTGAGTACAGATATTTTCTAAAAACAAGCCAACAAATTAATTTTCTAATTATGGTCAGCTAAGAAAGGGGAACTTGCGCATTCTCGGACAGCAAACTGCTTTGTCGATTTTACACTCGTGAGATGAAGGGCAGTCATTGTTAGATTGGCACGATTGAGTTATGTCTCCGTTACGCAGGGGATTTCCTCGATCACACTGCACTGAAATACGACTTTCCGTTCAACTGATAAATTTTATTTATCTATTTTTCCATTCATATATATGATTTTTAATCTATTTTTATGTATGCCAAATTTTCAATGAGTTTAGAATCTTATACAGCTCCAAAACTTCAAATATTTCTAGGATCGGTTTACAAAATCATGTCAAATAAGTAACTGTTTTTCCTACAATATAGTTTAGTTTTTCTCATATGCTGGATGCTTAAAGTCCAGTTAGACGTCCTTCAAACTTTTTAAAAACTTACATCTGGCACAAAATAATTCACAATCAATTCTAGATATAAAGTTATTATAGTTTCCTCCCGCGCCTAAATAGGTGAATGGAGAACATTTCCCAGACGACAAATCGTAGTAAAAGCGGGTAGATGGAGCAGTCCCCTTAAAGGAATTACAGTAACTCCTTTACTATTTAAACTAGATTTTATGAAGAACCTAATAAGACAAAACAAAGGGTGTACATGTTTCTTCACGCCAGAGTCGTATGCAGTTCTGCGAGAGTGAATAGTTGGATCTAACGGGCGTCCACCAATAATCCCGCAAGTAGAAGCTGAAATAGGAAGCGATTAGTAAATATAAAGTGAATTTTAGAGTAGTAATTTCTAAAGAATAATAATTTCCAAATTAAGCATTTATTTACCTACGGTAGGGCAGCACCATTGTGTGCTGCCCACTGTCTTACATTCATAGTTGCTGGAACAGGATTTGGTTTGTGAGCAGCCTGTAACTGGAGTCTCCTCCAGAATTGATGAACGACGGTCATATTCCGGAGCGCCACGAGAGCACGCTAAATATTAAAGTTGCATTTTTACCGTATGAATTCTATACCACTTGATTTTTATTGTATGATGGTTTCGTTTATATTGCTTTATTATCTATAGTTTTAGTTAGCTTACTATCTCTACAAAAACTCTCGCAGTGTTCTATTGTACGAAAATTGTTTGGAGAGTGCTCGCTCGATCCAACAGCCATTGGATCCCATAGGAATTGCTGACACATCCCTGTAAATGTGTTTTACAATTAATTATTTCTCAATATTAACACTCATATTTATACTTATCTAATTTGTAATTTCAGCCAAATATAATATTATTTTACTTTCAGACTATGCTATGTAAGAACATTCAAGACATATTTTGATATTACACAAATTTTCATTTTTAAATAAATTAAAAGGAGATATTTGTAGACATTTGATATTATCCATCTTGGCGGTGAGATGCATAAAAATCTACGATCTACCTGTGATTGAATTGTACCACCACCGAGGCTCCGTTGGATTTGGTCCTGTTGATGTTGGTTGTACACAGGTGAAAGCTAAAGTTACTATAGTAACTTTTAAATATATTTAATATAGTAAGTATTCGGTATGTATTTATAACCTCTGTTTGGACAACAAATCCCGTTGGCCTTTTCACTATATCCAGATGATGTGAGATCTAGTGCAGATACGAATTCAACACAATCATATAGATCGACGATGTAAGATCCATCCGAAGGGAAAAGACATGCCACGCTGCCATCTCCTAACTGTTCGTTATTTTATTTCAGAATTAAGTAAGTACTGTTTATAGTTTAAAATAAAGTTGATAGAAGACCTCGTCGGCTGATTGGTGAGTTATTGAGCTCTCTGTGTTGCACAGCACTGGACCAGGTCCATCATTTTGCTGTGGGTGGGTTGGATCCGATAGTGCTGAGGTGTACCTGTAGAATTTCGCTACTATTTGCAAGAGTTCAACCACTTATCGGAAGTATATATACAATACTGCATGTTTAATCGATTGAAAAAAACTGCAGGAGATGGAAAGATTGTCTTTAATATTTTTAAAATTGAGAACATTTGCAATATTTAAGGTCACTTTAACAATTACTGAGATCCACTACAACAAAGATGAAAGTAAAATACAAAGAGTAATCTAATGCACTTAGATATCAGTTTAAGAGATTTCGAATAATTTGTAATAACACCTCTGTTGATATTAGCATCATTAGAAAGATTTAGCCATTATTTCACGTATATAAAAAAAGACACTAAAATCCCTTGATCTATTCTTCACACTTTTTATGTAACAATAAGGTTTTCATAAAAGTGTCTTTCCTACCCTGCACCTTCCGGGAGTGGACACGTGATGGCTAACTTATTGTGGTTGGCATCAAGGATGTCAAGACAGACATGCCCGTCTCTTGTAGCTCTCTCCACCTCAACTAGTTTTCATGAGAAGATAAATAAAATATATATTTTGAATTCCACCATTTGTTGGTTTATATAAAATGAGACAGATGGCACTATGATATCTAGTAGATCGAGTACTCCAATCGCCCTGAATTACGATCCTGCATAATATGCCTCGCTGTCCTATTGTATCTTACTTTATTTTCGCCACATCGGCACGTGCCAACACCGGCGGAAGTGTCGCAAAAAGCATCTGGCCACACAGAGGAACATTGTTCATCATAGACACAGCCAGGCTGACCAGGATCAATTTCTTTAAAAAGATTAAATTGTGAGAGATACACGTTGTACTACAAGTGTATTCTTACTTTGATAACAGTAAGATTCAGCTGCAATGTACGTCGTTAGGCAGGAGCAGAGGCCGGAATTGCAAAACATCCCCTGCAGTTCCCGTGAAATGGTGGTCATAATTTTATAGCTTTTAAAAGCTTAGTTAAAAAATTTTATGGTAATAAAATCCAAACAAAAAAGCAAAATATGTGGAGAAAATGGGGAAGATATAATTATCACAGGTTTATGCACTCATCTCACCGTCAAGCAATCAGTGTTGAAGGCACAAGCATCTCCTACTCTTCCGCTGCCAGTTTGTCTTTTAGTTCGACGATTGTCATGCCCATCTATAATTTATTTTTATTATTTGTATAGAAGATGATTTCATTGCAATTTAATGTTTTCAGAGGTTATGGATATAAATGTAGATTCACTTACTAAATAACGGATATATAGGAAATCCTTTATTTTAATACACAAATTTTTGTTATTTTGGAGTGGTTTAGAACACGATTAGCTTTGGTGTGTTCTAGATTCATCATAAAAATATGTTGGAAAAAACAAACTTCGACTCTGTTAAAGCTAATTTATTTCGCTTATTTAATGTCAAAATCAACATGGGTACCATAGTACCTACAACTGGTTTTCAATTGAGGGATATGAAGATATTAATAAAACAAAAAGTAATATGAGCAGTACCTGTTACATTCAGAACCAATGTGACAGCTATCAACATTGGTAGATTAAGGCCAAAGGCCATTCTGAGCAACCAATCTTAATGAAACTACAAGTAGCAAGTGAATAACAACGCTTGAGGAAAATAAGAAACAGAAGCAGATCAAATTGATTATTTTGGGTGCCTCTCTAAAACAGCAATGAGGCGACAGTGTCTCTTAGGAAAGGTCGTGAAGGCGGGGCTGTCAGAGAGATTTCCTGCTGGCGATAAGGCACAAACAAAACATAGCACGACATAAGATTAAAAAGGAAGTGATGAAAACTACGAGGGAGGTCAAATTAAAAAACTACTAAAAATTTTCATTTTAGTATTTCTCCATCCTGTAACAAACTCCGCCGATAGGCTCTTGAGGGAAGGGACAGCTCCTTTCTGAAACCTTAAAAATGTAGTTGAGATGGTTAAAGTCATATAATAAAGCTATGTATTTAATAAAAATTATTAGTTTTTACTAATCCATGCACACAGGTATAATTTCTAAGCAAATAAGATTCTTGCTTCCTTACCACATCTCCTCTCGACTCTGCCGGCAATTATTCTTTTAACAAGAACAGTGGGCCTCTTGCATAATACATCTACAATAAATTTTAACTGCGATTTTTAACTACAGTGGTTAACACAAAAGTTTCATCAACTTCACTTGCAACTGATCCAATATGGAATCGAATTGAACAGCAGATGCTGACTGAGTCAGCCATACTTTGTTGGCAAGTGTACCTTTAAAAAGAAAGTTAATCAATATAATGTTTGATGTAGAAATATCCTTACCCTAACGGGCAATCTCTGAAACCAGGAGAACAGAGGACGACATCCTGAGTAGACGGGTAGAGGAGAGGATTACCTCGCATACATTGATTTGTAGCTGTGAAATTTTAAATAATAAACTAATTAGAATTCTGTAACGAACATAATTTGGATTTCATAACTTGAAAAGTTTTCATTATATCCTTTAACAGAACCTTGCTTTTCCTCACTAGATTTCTGCTCTGGAAATAAGAGAGCGCTCAGTTTGTCAGTGGTGGAACAACATAAGTATTTATGATTTTTAAATGTGCATTGATATCCTTTTGGGCACTTCATATTATTACATTGTTGAGGAATTCCGCTAAGCAGGTAACGAATACGACTGGATGGACACACTAGATGTTATTTGATCGCAAAAAAAGTGACAAGAGTCACTGTCTTTTTACTTCTATATTGATTTACGTGCCTTTTTGACTAAGCTGTTTTTCAGATGTTTCTTCATCACTTTTGGAAGAGCAGCAGATATGCTGCGTCCTCTCGTTATTCACTAATCATTCGTATCCTTGTGGGCAAGCCTTTTTCGTCGAACTACAGTATACCACACGGCCATTCTCGGGGTCTCTTAGTGGCCTTGACGTTAATTTTGAACAGGTAGATAATGTTTCTATAATAAATATCAAAAGAAGTGTTGGCATTGCATAATTGTTAGTATCCATGTCAATACAGTAGTTTGCGTGAGTTTACTAGCATTCGAATCGTATAGTTTCCTCTTATTTACTCATCAATCGGTGACATTTCCGCGCTGAAATGACCCGATCAAACCTTCTGGACGGTAGCAATAGTTTTTAACCAAGCTGTTTATATATGAATGTTTAAATCACGTTTATGATGAGTTGTCTTGGAGGATGATGAAATGGGATTACATCGGCCATTGAATTCATAAAACTCCTGTCGACACTCACAAAAGCCATTGGTACAATCCGAACCTAAAAGCATTATAGGTGCAATGTTTTTGAAAGTAGAGTTGCTTTTGTTGCACTTTTATTTATTCTCTAGCTGTCCATTATATTTTTATTTTATCCACCTTCAGGACACTGCTCTGCCACTCGACATCGTTCACCTAACGGCACTTTGTTATGACAGAATCCGTTGAACAGAATTTGAGTTGGCCCACACTCTGCAACGATGTTTCTTCAAAAAATAAACCTCTATTTTGATCATTATAATTTCAAGTATTCCTTCAAATATCTGGTCGAAGTGAATCCATATGGCTTGAGTATATACTATCTCACTATATATACGTATTCAAAACAACACGGCAGAAATTAAATATTAGTGAAAACAAAGTTCTTCGTACTCACTAGTTTTTTCCTGGCAAAACGAACCAACTTGCTCTGTTGCAACAGGACAAGTACACACCTGTTGCTTACACAAGGAACCACCTGTACACTGTTCAGAATTCAAACAATTCTCTAAAGGAGCAGCATGAGGATGACACCTTCCCTCTATTAACACCTCTTCAGAGTCACACTGTTCTAAAAAATTTGTCTACACATTGTTGTACCTGAAATCAGCTCTGAGGCAAACCTTGCTTTACGGTGCAGCATATGTGGTGCCCAGCTACCGTTCTCTGACATTCGAAGCCAACAGGACAATTCGAATTATCAATAACACATCTCTCCGGTTCTCCAGAAACTCCGACAAATGCCACAGAATCTTTTGAGCAGCCTGGTAGGAAATTTATTTCATGAATACCAAGAAAATGAGCATTATGATAAATTATTGTGGAATTTTGATTGTATTTTGAGTAAAAGAATTTTCCAACTCACCACTATTCCACAGTGAATTATTTGATTTAAAGATCTTTATGTTTATGTTTATTCCACTTGTTAATGTTTTAAAAACAATCAATACTTACGGACTCGTCACATGTTATATATAATAATTAACTGTAACTATGTATGGGTACATTCTGAGGATAAAAGTCTGTTATTATTATTTAATAGCGGTTTTGTTGAAAGATGCACTCTTTCGGAGCATACATAAAACACATACCACCACTAACTCCACAGCATTGGAACTGATGATTGAGTGTAGAAAATTGACAGAAGTATCCAAGAGGACAACTGGACGCAGCTGAACAAACACGAACCGTATCGTTAACACGAAGTGCAACTTGGGAATTCGGACAGCCATCTAAAAAGCGAGCAATATTCCGCCGACTAGACATGAACACTATGACTGCCAGAGTACTCACCGGCTCTAACCGAAGGAAGTACTAGATTGTTACCGCAACATTGGTACCTGTAGTAAGACGTATTCATCAAGACTAACTCTACGTAATTGTAATTTACTGGCTAAATAAAATCACTTTTGGTTAGCCATCGACCACTGACAAGTGAATCCATTGGGGCAGGGGATATTGGAAAGGTTAAAAGGATCGCATTGTGCAACTTCTCCTCCTTTCAAGTAAACATAGTTTCGTGGTGGACAACCATCTGTAATTGTTCACCTAATCAAATTTCATAATATTTTTTGGGAGTTATTGGAAAAATACCCGATATGGATAGCGGAAGAGAGGTGATACCATTTCGGCAGCAAAATCCTTCATTAGTTAAGTTTAACGATCTAAAACAGTACTCAGTTTACAACTTTTATTTTTATTGAAAGAGGGTGGGATTTGGGAAAATACAATTTTTAAAAACTAGCCTGCAAGAGTATCCGTTCGGGCAATTGACGAATGATCCCAAAGTACAAATTCGTGGTTGCTGCGATTGGGCATCCACAATGTAATCAGCGTTCTCGGGACAAATTGCTAAACAGGAGAAATACATTTAGAAATAAGCTAGCAAGTAATCTTATCTGGATATACTGTAAAATAAAGCTTAACTGTTTGCACTACAGCAAAATCCTTGGAAAGCATTGGCTAAATAATTCTGACAGATATAGCCGATGGGGCATTGATCAGAACGACCCATCGTACAGCGAAGTGGTTGGTTTGTAAGCAGGTCTTTATAGAGAAATTTTCCCACAGGACAACTTTCTGAAAGAATTCGCTATTAAGTCTTAAGATTATAAAATCATATGCAATGACATTTACAAATGCTCTACATCAAAAAGGAGATTGTAGTATTTTATGTCAATATGACAAGTTTTTATTTTGCCAATTACTTCTATTATATGAAGAAGACGTACAGTGATATACAAATTTTACCGCGAAAATTTCGCAAATTGCAAAGTTGAAGCACCCAACAATAAAAAGGCATGAGATCCATGAAGAAGTGAAATAAGTGGATTAAGGAAAAAGAAGTAATAACTACCAAATGGAATTTTAAATTGCGAAGAGAAATTATTATGAAGTATGAAAATATTGAAATTACTCAAAAGCAGTGGAATTAAGTGGTTTTCCGACTCTTGTATCAAAGAAATGCTCAAATAAACGGATTCACTGAGGCTGTTTGCCACCAGAGGTTGTAGAGGATTGTGCGAGAATGGGAAGATGAGTTCTGCTTGCACATTGAAAGTGAGGCCAAAACAATGACTTTACTTCCACTGATTATTTTTAGATGCGGACTCTTGCTATTTACGGTCGCCTAACCACTTTCATTCTTTGATTGGTTTCTGTCGTAGTACCTTTTAAAGTGAATTATTCATTTATGAACGCTTGAAGTTCTCATAAATTAAATGTAAATATGATTCTGTGAATTAACTCTTCCTAGGCCTCGAAATAAATGTAGCCATTTCATGCACCATAAAAGATGTTTACAACTAACAGAGCATGTGACAAAAGACACTTTTTCGAAGTATTTGATTTTTCACTTTTAGGTATCATTTGACTTTTAATAATGAACTACCCAACATACTTCCTAAAATGCTGGAGCAGCAGAAGTACTTATTTTTCTGCATGTTAAATCTGCAAAGATAGTTGCCGGGACACGACACTTCCAGATTGATGGTGCATTCTCTAACTGACATATCAGTGTTGTCAATAAACGCTTTTTCCCCTTCGGGACATAGACCTGAATACAGTCACGGTTTTCTTCAAAGTATAAAATTAAAATTGGGATTTTAATTTATTGCTGTTTGGTAAATTTATTGATAAATGGGCTATTTAATAACAGATAGGGTATTATCGGCTGATGTAGTGAATAGGATAGCTAACTACAGAATCTCCTAACACGTCACTAATCATTACTCCGCCTCTCACCTTGGTCAGTAGCTCCACAGCAGATGTGCTTGTTGGTCAGTGCGCTGAAGGTACACGTATAGCCCGTTGGACAGCTGTTTCTCAGAGCTTTATTACAGTTGATGGGCACCTGAGTGTTCGGATCAACGTACGCTACATCTCCAGCTGGACAAGCTGTAATTTAAGGTGAACATGAGAATATATAGATTCTTGTGAAGAGGAGAACGCTATTTTTTAAAAACACCAAGAATGGCTACGCACTACTGCTCATACAGAAATTCCTGCACTGTTGTACGGTAAGGAAGTTGTTATGATTGCCGTCACATCCGCCGAACTGGAAAGGTGTGCACTGCGCGGTGACAATGTTGAAATAATAACGAGTGACGAAGTTCGATGCACACTGAGTACCTTGTTGCGGTGACAAGCTGCACATGTACGCTGAAAATCATCTAGTTGCTACTTCATCGTAGTTTTTTAAAATATTAATTTGTAGATACATATAAAATTAAAAATTGAATTTATATACTTATTCTGATTTCTTTTACCGATAATTCCATCTCACATTAAACTAGCACTTTATTATGAAATTAATTTCGTAGTAAATCACTATATTAACTCGAGTCAAATACCTCTTGTAGGACAGCAACGATTTATAGGAGTAGCCCCGACAATAACAGAAACACACTCATGAGTAGCTGGACACGAATGCTGTCCAGTGCAAACGAAAATCATTCCCGAATGATCTCGATGCGGAATTCCTCCATCGGGACAACCTAAAGAGTTAACCTCTAATCGTCACAGCTCTGATTATTATTTACACTACAAAAAGTGTGTACTTTATTGTAGTACCAAAAAATATGAAAATCCTGAATAACGTTACCTCCTACACTGCAGTATTGCTCACAAGCTTCTCTGTTGACGAAGTTATTTGAATTGCCATCACAGCCATTATATTTAAAACTCTCACAGTTTTGTGTTTGTGAGTTGTAGTAGAACTTGAAAGTAGAACCAGCGCCGCACTGCACTCCAGAATCCACATTCAATGAGCATGAGTACGCTGTATTTAACTATTTCAGAGAATTTTTTTAGTATTGTTCCATTTAGTCTAAATATTAAATTTTGCTCATATTCTCGGAGTTGTGTCCATGAGGTGAAATTTCGAAGTTAATTCAAATCAATAAAAACTTTAGGAATATGTAGAGGATACGAAGTAGTTATATACATCGTCTAATTTTCAATTAAAAGTTTAACCTTTGGTAGGACAACATCCCCACTGACTTCCGTCGAAATAGCACTCGTAATTGGCAGGACAACCCATTCCGTTGTTGCAGGTGACGAAGTTGCCGATCACATCCTTGTATGCCTGACCTTGGATGCATCTCGGTTCGGCTGGAAATATTATTTTTAGGCATACTTACATATACCTTCAAATAATGATATGGAATACTTACGAGTGGCGTTTTTGCAAAAGTTCTGACAGTCGAAAATTGTGTTGAAATTATTATCGTTTCCTTGACAACCTAAAAGTAAATGTATAAAAACAGTTTAGCATTAATATTAATTTAGACATTTAAGGTGATGGGAACGTCAAGGTCTTTTCACAAGACTACTCTTACCGTCACCCACCTGTATATTCAAACATCTGGCACTGCTTAGTTTTAGCATTGTACCAATATCTCTTCATATTTTCCGTGCAATCTCCAATTCTAAGCGGTTGGACACAAATGGTCTCTGGAGCTAATTTAATGTGCAAGGATACTGTATAGAAAATATCTATGAGAGTATGCACAAACGTTTTCTGGGGCAGCAAACTTCCTGATCAGTCTTACATTCGTGCGATGAAGGGCACTGAGTCTGTGACTGACATCGCTGTGACTGTTCTCCAATTCGTAGTGGAAATCCCCTCTCACACTGTACTGAAATCATTTGCCTAAGAAAATGGGAAAATGAAAACTGCATGTTAATAATTTACTATAAAATTTAAATTGTTAAGAGACCAGATAAAAAGACTAACATCGCGAACAATACATTTCACATTCATCTTTTGACAAAAAGTTATTAAAATTGCCTCCAGCTCCGTGATAAATAAAATTTTGACAACGACCTTGTGATGGGTTATAGTAGAACCTGTAATGACAATACTATTTTTTTTTAAATTTTATGATAAAGTGGTATGGAAAACCACCTTATGCTTTCCTTGCCAGCGTTTACAAGAAATCCTGGATGGAAAATACTGGATCTGTGATGGAAATTAAAAGGCCGGGCACCCATCGCAGAACACACGGAACCTATGCTTAATGACTTAAGTACATTTGAAAATTGCAAATAGAAATGTACAAAATTATGACTAGAGAAAGTATTGTGTACGACCGACTTGGTGTTAAGCAACAGAGGTGTTGGCTTCCAATCGCAGTGCACTGGAAGTCACTGCTACATCCAGTTGAGATGGCACAAGTAGTTATAGGACGCTCGACGTGAACCTGGTGTTCTGTAGTATACTGGGGAGAACCCCGTTGACAGGCTAAAATTAAGATATTTCTTTACTTTTTATTCAAAATATAGGATTAAAGTGTGGGAATTAAATGTTACTCAAAAGCATAAACACTCTTCACCTTTTTACATGACGAATACTTTTACCGAGATCTTATTTTTGCACAATCAGTTTTCTAAAAGATAACCATGCGAATATACTCCAAGCTTATTTCGACTTACTATCTCTACAGTAGGATTCGCAGTGCTGTATGGTTTTAAAATTATTCGCTGAGTGGTGCTGGGACTCCATAGCTGTCGGGTCCCACATGAACTGCTGACATGTGCCTGTTGTGACTTTATATCTAATTTGCATTAATCTTAATACTTCTGGAAGTTTACAAAATAGGGATGTATCACACAAACTCAAGTGAGTAATACACTGGAATTATATCTATTTTTTCTTTGTTCTAATATGGTAATTTTATGCTATATTAATATGTTCTAACCTGTGACAGAGTTGTACCACCAACGAGACTCTGAAGGGTTAAGTCCAGATACTTGTGGTTGAATACATGTAAGAGCTGATAAAATGAGCCATTAAGCCTACTTTATTGAACTTTAAAGAACATCTTACCTCTACTTGGACAACAAACACCATCAGCTGTAGGAGCATAGGATGACTGAGGAAATTTTGATGCCAGATTTATCTATAAGATATTTATGAAAAATTTTTAAAATACCCAATATTTTTAGGTAATATATTACTAGATTATATTATGTTTATTTAGTCAATCATATCCAGATTTTGTATAAAATTTTACATGATTATTCATATGCATCCTTTTCAACAACAAAAAATATTCACATGAGGAGTCGTATGTAAACAATCGTATATATCTCCGATGTACTCTCCATTAGATGGCCAAATACAGGCTCCACCTCCATGAAGTCCTGTTGATGGTTCAATAGTGGCTGAAGAACCTACTGTGCATCCCAGAGAGAAAGGACCGAAACTTGGATTAGGGTCATTTAGAGCTAAAACAGAAGTTTTTTTAAAACATTATTGGCTGAAACAATTCTAAATTGCGCTGACTGGGAATGAAACCTTCCTATCTTGAATCCGGCTCCTTCTGGTAGGGGGCAGACGAAATAAAGAGATGCAATTGCTCCCGTTCCGTGGTCTTTGAGTGAAACGCAAACCCAACCATCACGAGTCTCACGAGCCACATGTGTTTCTTCTAAAGAATATGATAGTAATGCTAAATATAATTCGTTGTAAACAAGTTAGGTGGAGTATAAACTGAGAACATATTACTAACCAGGACATCTGCAAGTACCAGTAGTACTGCTCATGCTGCACTTAGACCCTGGCCAAACCGCTTCACACTGTATGTCATAAGTGCATCCCGGTTGATTCGGGTTAATCTCTAAACATTTTAGCATAGTAAAAAGGTTCGAATTATTGTGAGAGTATAAGAGAACTTACTCTCATAACAGTAATGTTCTCGAACGATGTAGGTACTGAGACAAGTACAGATACCACCAGAACAGTACATTCCCTGGAAGATGGTGAGCTCATAGAAAAGAAACTAAAGGGAGGTTACAAGTACAATTAAAGAAGTTTAACTAAAATATTGTAGGATAACAGTAGATAAAGTGAAAGTACCCACTCCCAAGCAGTCCGTGTTAAATTGGCAAACATCGCCTACTCGACCACTTCCTGATTTTGAATACCATTATAAACTGGATTCAATGGTATAGATCTATTTTGAGATAAGGGCAACAAAATATTAAATAATCATAGACAACTTAAAAGTGTATGTGAAACAGTTAAGCCAATCACTTAAATCCTACCGGATACGAAAAGTTTTTGCATGATTGGTCGAACGATAGGATCGATACAGCTCATTCCACTCTGAGAATAGGTTCCCGTTACGCATTTTCGCACCACCAATGTAGAATGAACACATTCAAGATAGGAATTGACCGATTTCAGCATGATACTGTAATCATTCCATCACGTATGTCTTTATATCCCACTATGGACAATTGTTTGTTCTTAACCTACTTGGTCTTCGGATCACAGTAGAGCAATGGTAAAGGGTGATATTGATGGCACGTGTTTCCTGCCTGAGCAAAATACTGACACTCTTGACATGGTTGGTGAAGACAATCACTAGAGCCTCGGACAAAGATTAGATATGTGGAGAGTAACAGCAGCCACATCGTGAAAAAGGTAAAAAATGTGGTATACCTAGAAAAACAGATAAAAGTAGTATGTCTAGTTCCAAAATAAGATATTAATTGTGAGAAGTTAAATTTAAAAGCTTTCCAATCTAAATAAAGATTACAATCAGATGAAAATGGTTTTTTTTTAAATAAAGTTAATTTAACATATATTTAATAATATTTTGTCTTTTTTTTCAGTAGTATATGTAGTTATTATAAATAAGAACAAAATTGGTAAAATGAGTATAGTGAGTTGAGTGATCAAGTGAATATTCGCAATTTTGTAGGTGTGAACTTCTTATTGGTGAGCAAAACTGGAGTGCGGTAAAGGTCGAGGAGACAAATAGACACAAGTGACAGATATGGGAGGGGCTCCTGAGTAGCTGTTGGTCTTGGTCAACACTGCAAAAATCACCGGCTACAGGTTTTGATATTGTATTCTGTATGTTTATTAGGCATGTATAATAATTACACAATAACAATATTGAATTGCAAGTAACTGTCTTTACCAGTATTATTTGGTATATACAATTTACGAATTAAAACACTAGCACATCAATTGTATAATTTTCTGGAATTAATATCTATAACACTATGACATATTATAATCTTCAGCACATCGGCAAATTTACTTCGCTTCAGCTAGTGGAAGCAGATCTCTCAACCGGCAGATGAGGCGAAGCGCATGAAACTACCTCTTGATAAGAGGGAGGGGCATCGTGGTACCTGTATAAATTTTCTCTCTCCTTTATCCGATACTTAAACATTTTTGTAATAGTTTAAAATTATAGATACCTCTGCACTCCATCTGATATTAAAAAGGGAGAGTGAGGAACGGTCAACGAGTGACTAAATAGATACGAGCCCGATGTGTAGGATGCATTAAAAGGCTCTTGTAGAGATGCAGACGACTGAGAAATTAATAGAAAATAGTATATTATATTTTATAAAGGTCTAAAACAAATGCTAATCACACACTCCAGAGGGCGATGGTGGTCGACTGTCTATTGACCATGCGCTCGGGGAATGTGAACGAACAGCCACTGAACAAAAGTTGTGACTGCCTGACAGGAAAAAAGTACCATAATCATGTGTAACTTACCGAAGCGTTTTATTTGTTTCGTATGCAAAAGATAAGCAATCCTGGCGAATATGCAACCCAGTATGACAAGGATCCAAGAAAGGAAATATGGCAGAAGGAGTAAAAGAGCGTGCCTTAACATTCACCTCATGAATCTACTGATAAATATTTAATGATTTTTAGTAGCTTAATTATATATATTTAAGTTTTATATCTAGTTAAGGTCCTACATAAATTCCGATGATTTTATTGCTGAAAGCAGGTATTGAAGATGTTAGAAATGAAAAATTACTGTTTGTTGTTAACAGCAACGAAGACGACGTTTTCCACAATGATCAACATGGAGAAGAGAAGAGAAACAGTTGCAATCAGCACGAACATTTTTCTATAACATGATGAATGCTCACTTATCCGAATTCCAGATAGAAAGCCTTCGTGTTTAATCAAATAAAAATTGTTGATACGTAGTAATCACTTTAATTTGTATATTTATAGATACTAACCGATATGGTCTGAATTTCAGAATAATTGCGGGAGTCAACCAATTGGAGCACATTGGTGAAATTGGATAACTTCCGGGGTGTAAGATACGAATATGAGAGGACTTCTTAAGAGAACTGTAAGTATTGGCGTAAACCTCACATTTATCAGCTATCGAGGGGATTCCAACGTCATGTCTAATGCGAAAAGGGCTTCTATCGGGAATAGAACTCTTTAAGAGATGGAAACTCACTTACGGGAAGTTTGATATGTAGAAATAGGGACGTTGTATGTGGACCGGTAGATGATTCCTCTTGCTCTTCAGAAATAGTTAAAAACCTTACGAATATTCTTCAGCCACTAAGCATACTACAGTAAAAATAGAAGCCATAGTATGTTCCAATGTTTTCTTCTCTAATAATAATAATAATCAGCACCATCTTACAGAGAATGAAATTTGAATGGCTGCTAATTTTCTCTCATCTAATTTGCGCCGTTAAATCTTAGTCACCTTATCCTTGTTTACATCTAATATCTTCAGTTTTCGCCAGTTTTCTTCTTTCTACTACCCTCTTCTATCCGTCAATCCATATCTCTCACGACTATTTGTGTTTCTGTCACGTTTCTCTGCGTGTGTTGGCGAACACCCCATAGCAATAATTTCTAATGAAGTTTTATACAAGTTATTTATAATGTAAACAAACTTATTAAGGTTTATACTATTTTCGGAACTACTTGAGTCAGTTTTACAGTAGCCCAAAATGTGATTTTCTTTAAATGTACTTGAGCAATCAGCATGTTGCACATCTCCATACTGCAGTAATTATCTGAGACATCCATTCAATTGAGAGCAACGATCATAAATGACGTAAGTGGGAATGGTAGATATAATTCTAGTTCGAGAATATGCTTTGAGCACCAAATAAGGAAGACCAGTGAGAAAGTTTTGGTTATTGAAATATATATAGAGTCACTAAGTAGTATTTAATAATACGTTAGAAGTGAAAAAGTACAGTGGCTTGTTATGATGTGGTTTACTAGGAGGGATCATCCTCACTCCCCAGTGATCGAGCCTGTAAACTCTTTTGTCGCCGAGCCATCGATTTGTACCTGCAGAAGCATCTTAATTAATTTTATGCATTTATGTATATACATATAATCCTATATGGACACAATAATTATCTAACGTCTAAATCTCAATTATTCTTTTAATTAATTTATGTCAGTGTTATGAGGATGTAATATTGTTACCATACCTGAGCAGTTGTTTTTCGAGAAACTCGATCCGAGAATTCAATTTCGTTTCTGTGCTCGTATGTTCAGCAATAAGACGAGCCATTCTGTAAAAATCATAAATGAAAATAACTGAAACTTAGAATTAAGTGTCTTTTTAACGTCTTTTAGCAAATCCGTCTAGTGAGACTAATTTATTTTTATCAGTGATTTGTATCATATAATAACCAAACGAATAAAACACATAATTATAGCAAATATCAATTTTTGCTAAGGCTTAGGCTTGGATCAAGTATGAGATAAAAGATTGTTCCAGCGCACCAATGGTGTAGCGGTATCATTGTACCCTCCCACGGTACAGACCCGGGTTCAACTCCCGGTTGGTGCAAACTTTTGCTGCAATTTAAAAATTGCAGCATTATTGCTAACGTAATCAGTAGAAGAATCTTCGTTTATCATTTTAATTTGCAGCATCAAGTGCAAATTCCCACTTCCCAAGAAAGTAGTTATTTGAATATAAGCTTATTTGCTTCGAAATCATATATTCAATTAGCAAATACTACGCGTATAACGCTAAATCCATTATATCAATATAATGTTAAAATAAATCATAAAGTTACTAGTGACCAAATACTTGCCTAGTCTGAAGTACTTTAACTGAACCATTGAGTTGCTCTGCGAGTTCCTCAGCTGTTTGTTGTTCTTCTGGAGCATTTTCATCAAGCAGATTATCCTTCTTAAGAAGTTCACGACCCTAGGAAACTCTATAATAATATAAGAAGTGGATATATCCCTAATATATTGCTTAGATATAATGACATTGTTGTACTGACTGATAATTCTAATATTATCTGGCTTAAAAGATACATGCGGGTTCGTTTAGTGAGTGAGCTTCCACATCTATCTGTTACTATTATTATTATTGTAAGTGGTTTCTCAACATTTCTGCACTAACACTAACCATTAATCACTCACTAATCTACTAAACAGCTTCCACAAATTTGATAATTTGTATCTAAATAAGTCTATTTTTTCTACACTAATTTCAAACACACTTTGAAGTTGTGGATCAGTCGGGAGGGATTATTTAACCCACCATAGCTTCACTATTGTCATTAAAATTATAAGATCGATCCTCGACCAATACTAACTTTTCATATAATATATTATATAAATAAACGTAAGAGTTTTGTTGCAAAATATATTAGTGTCTTTTATTATTAAAGTATGCTGCTTTCTTAAATTGTGTGGCGATACTCATAATAATAAATCTTCTTTCTTTTAATGACATAATTTTGTTATAAGATAGAAGAAAGTCTACGGTAACCGAAATACACACAAACACCACTTGTGCCTAGATTAATTTTCATGAGACTAAAAGTAGAGCTGTAGAAAGGGTTTAGCTTTAAATATAGCTCCCAACAACATAGTATCGGCTACATTCGAAACTACGAATTTTGTATTCTATCTTTCTGGACAAAACTGGTGCTCTTTAAACTAAAATAATGATGGAATGTAGAACTCTAGATTACCGATGCCACGCTTTTCTGTCCTGAATACGACGAAATGACCAAGAAGGTTGATAACTCTTCTCCGTACTGAAGATTACCAACCAAACTGGTTATGAACAACTCACCATCTCCATTAGCATGCTCGATAGAAAATCAATTAAAGTTATAGTTAGAACAAATCCCACTATCACACAGTCAAATAGCACGGAAACGAAACACTTTTCTGCAGCGTTATACTTGACAAATGGAAAATTCTAATCCCACGCAAATTCATTAAAACTGACCATATTGATAATACTGAAAATAACTAATTCACTTCTAATAACATTAATTTTCATTTTGATACCTGAATGCACTATTACTCCCTTGATCTGTAAGCAGAATTTAAAATTGTTATTATTACTATTATTATTAAAGATATGGTAGAACATCAGAAACACGCTTTCCCTTGCTAAAATATTCGTGAAAAACTATTGACGCACTCGTAGAGAACTTTTAATGCGATTTTTTTATTGCACCATGTATTTATATATGTATGGGCATGTGTTGCTTGCATCCCTACTTTTTTTGCTCTTACTTTAGCCAATAGAAGCTTCCGTGCATCTGGATACTCTCTTAGGGCGTTCCATAAATCGTTCTTGTTCAACACAAACAGGTCAGTGTATCCAACGGAACGGACATTGGCCGTACGACGGTTGCCATTCTTGCTACCTACGTGATCGTAGTTGCTCTATTTGTTCTCTGTCTTCCTGTTTTACACCTGATTGACTATCTTTTCTCACAACATATTTTGCTACTTTTCATATATTTATCACCTGCGATATTTAAAATACTCAGCTCGCCGAAAACGGCACCCTCCTGTAGAGTAGCAAACACCTAGAATAATTTAATACATGACATACATGAAAACGGCTGACGCACATGTAAATATGATACCTAAGTTCCTCTTACTCTTGTTTACCAACCTTTTGACCATCGTCTCCTACAACTTGTAGCTTCCCCCTTTTCACAATGTACATCTCTCTTCCAATATCGCCTTTCCGACAAATATAATCGCCTGGCGAAAACACCTATAGTACACCTTTTTCGGCGGTAATTACTAAATAAGCAGAGTATTTGTCATAAACATCACGTTGGGTTATGATACCTTAACAATATTGACTTGCCTGAAGCTGTAGTTTCAGCACAAGTTCGGCTAATAAACCAGCTTCGCAGTCCTAAAAGTTACCGTTAATAGACAGCTGCAAATTATCCTCTAAATTTGTTGTCCCCTACCTGAAAAATTCGCACTTTTCTCAGCGTCTCAAAATGCACTTGCATAGCAATTTCAGCTTGGAGTTTATCAGGAAGTACTCGAAGGATTTGCTGATCACTCAAAGACTGCTTGTTTGCCCATAGATAGTCAAACCATTTGATCACCCGCATCTCTAGCTGTAAAACAGATCAAGATTGGTCAAACAAGAGGCTAATCCTTAACGAAAGCTATTTTGGCAATACCTGTTTGCTAACTCGGCGCAACTCCATGTATTGTTTGATCCCATCCATTTTATTTTGAAACTCCGTTCTTGCTGCACTCATATTAGATATCATACTAGAAGATGTAGAAATAAAGTTTAGCTTCTTGGAAGAAAGTACTGAACAAATCAAAATATATGTACTAAGTTTTATATATACTAATAATTTAACTAAAGAAAAAATTACCTGCCAACGTTTCCTACAATTGTAGCAAAAATAAGCACACCGCACATAAGATCTAGGGTGACGAAGAAGAATTCAATGTTTTGAACCGGACCAGGTACCTATATGGAACCAAAAATATTGCGAGAAACTGAGTGGCGTGATGCGATGAGAAAAGTATCAAATATATAAATGGCCTTTCATGCTTTTTGAGAGTGTTACCTCTCCAATAGTTGTTAAAATGAGTGTCGACCAGTAAAAGCTGTAGATGTATCTGCGCAAAAGTGTGTCTGTCACATTTCTGAAGTACAATAAGAAAAACTGTGGTGACTATCTCGCTCTCTAGACAGGAAATGTGCAGAACAAAAACTTCAAATAGAGAGAAATACTAACGCGGGCAAGCTTTGTGAATTTTGATGTCCATACACCCAAGCATCGGATCCAATGCCAATCATTTCGGAAATCCAAAAGTAGAAGCATGCGTTCCAGTGAATAATTACGATAATATACCACACGACACACAACACCCGAAAGGCGTTTGGCATGGAACTCCTGAAAAATTAAGCATAAGCAAAAAGAAGTGTGAATAGAAGAAAGTGAGTTGGTAGCAAAGATGAGTGCACCTAGTCTCCGTCCTCTCCATGCAGTCCTGAACTCGGTTTATGCGCAGCAACCTGTTCAACCTCACTATGGGCCACGGTTTGAACCAAGAGATAGGCCAAGGCCAACCTGGAATAAATATTTTATTAACTCTTTTTAATGATACATTTGAGGAAAATATAATTGTTATATCATGAAAGCAAGTACGAAAATGAGGATGATGTTAAATTGAAATTCATACCGAAATTAACTATGCACATCAAATGCCTTTATAAGTTGAAAGCATTTTCACTACCGTCAAATTTAGTAAGTGGTATTGGTAACTATTAAAGTACTTATAAGAGTCCACTCAATTTTCACTTACTTATCAACTATTATTTTTGGGAAAATAGTAAACAATTTAATGTACTAATAAATAACAAGGGAAAATTTTTAATTGAAAATTTGCTAGCAACAAGATTATTCTGTAAATTACAACTCTCGGATTTGTTCGAATTACACGAGTATATTGTAGGGATGGTTAAATTCAATTGTTTGAAGAATTAAATTTGAGCCAACCTAAAATGTAATCGAGCGGGATGAGACTCGCCACATCGTACTTGAACTGCCTACTTTTGTAGTATAAACTCTTGATTTTGGTGATATCCCTGACCACCAAACCTTGTTCCAGATATCCTGCAATTGCCAGATTGAAATAAATTGCAAGCGTCAGCAGGGAAAACTGAGTCTGTAAAAAAGTTGGTAATAATGTTATTTAGTTATTTCAATTTGTTAATGTGGGAAACTGCATTTAATATATTTGATTTCGCTTATTCTTCTCCTTAAAATGGTTTAGCTAGAACTCAAATTGTATGTTGCTAAAACCGACATATTCACTTGTTGTCTTAGTGGTCAACATTTTTGCAACATATAAACTTTATTCTGAACGCGCAAAAACGATTTGAGGTATCACTGTATGAGAATCATTGAATCCACACCCGATTTTAATTTTTTATATTCCCCAACACATCGGAAGTTTAAATTAAATTAAAACAGTCTACTTAAAAAATATTAAAGAACTGCAGAAGTTGTTTACCGATTTACATTCTGTATTAAAATATAGCTTATAATAAATAGAATAGGATAACTCATTTCTACTTAGGTGTCTCTAAAAGTAGAAAATTTACAGTTGTATGGCTTAGTTTGATTTTTACTAACCAGTTCTAGTCCGTACAAACATATCGACGAGATAGATGGAATCCATAAGTAAATCAAGCGAAGCCCAGAGTAAACGCGGCCACCACCACAGTGACCATCCGTAGTCATCAAAAGGCTCGATCTTAGGCATCACCTACGGCGAAAAATTCTCCTTTCAATATTTGCAAAGTCCTAACGACGTTTAATGAGGAAGATGCAAACCATTGTAGTATTGAGCTCATCTTCCCTGCACTCCGTCCATTCGTTCTCAATTGACTGATTACCACATTTAGCCACACCGATAGGTCCAATGAGGTCCCCAAAAACCTGCCGAGCAATCACGAAGAGTAGATTATAGACAAAGGCAAGAGAAACCTGAAAGTTTGAAAGTGAGATTTGTGAAGAAATAGAGATCTTTATATTTTTTTGTTCTCAATGTTATGGAACAAATTTATGTATTTATTTGTAAATGTTTATATATTACAATATATCACTTCTTTAACTCTGAAAATACTAATTATTTTATTGCAAATGTAGAGGATGATTTACAATAATAGTCCAGTAATAGTAACGGTCTTGTGACGCATCGATAGTCCAGGTGTTGAGAAAATGTTTGATATAAGACCCTAAATAAAACAAACAGGACTTATAGGATGAGCGACAATCAAAGTAGGAAAATAGGTTAAAAACCAAAATATTTTTCTAAAAAGTTTAATTAAAGACCATTATGTGATTCCTCTGTTGCATTCAGCTCGTTTTCATTTATGGTTCCTCCTACACCAAATTTCTGCATAAATTCATCTTGTTCTTGATAGGTGCTGTGAACTCGATTTTGCCTCCTGATGATCTAAATCAAGTCATTTATAAAAATGCTTCAATATACTTACCATAATTCTAGTATAATAACTTTTTTTTTTTAAATTGGTCTTAGTAAGTCGATTTTTTATTAACTTAGCAAAATCTTAATTTAAATTTGAACATTATATAGTGTAAGATCGTAATCCACTGGTGTCTATGTCGAAATATTATGGCATAATCATGTTTTTAGAAAGCAGAAGTGGTCATAAATGGAAATTTTATAAAATCAGCAATGAAATAGTTAAAATGAGCATAACTATTTGAAATTAATAATATACAAATCACTATCTCAAGACACCTATTTTATCAGCATTCCGCACTTAAGTATTACTCAGCTCTCTCGCCTATTTTTGTAGCAATTATTTTTTCGTTTCTTACATTAGTAACAAATAATTAAATGTTCAATGATCCTTTTAATTTCCAAATTCATCCGAGCGAATGTCATCACTACTACAAATGTGTTAAATGTTCTAGAACTGTCGACAGATGGTAGGTGTCATCAGTAAATTGCATTCTCTCAATGACTCTCAGTTGAACCATAGAACAGCAATAATTCCCTGTATTTTCAGCTCCACTTAGGGTAATAGCAATATGCTATCATACTAACAAGCGAAGCTATCTTCTAGCGCTTATTTTCAATTAATCAGCAATAAATCTCAGGTTAGGAGGATTTCAGTATGAAACTTGGAGTTTGGAAAAAAGCTTCAATGTTCTTAATGTTAATTATCAAACGATTTTAAAGGTGGAAAATAAACAAATAAATCACTATGTAATGAAATAATATTTTCGTACTAACCCTTGATATGAAAGAAAACTTGGAAGCTGTAGGAATTTCATTTGAAATAGCTATGTTTGCTGCTCCATTCGCCTGCAGTGTCGTTCCAAGAGAGGCCGGGCCACCACTTCCTGAAGCACTTCCGACTACATTATCTCTGGCTTCATCTTGACTTGTAGTAGGGGCATTTGAATGTGGTCCGATAGAGCCCGACCTCGGAATTGAAGACATGATCTGACGAGGAAATATATGTCTATGAGACTTCTAGAGTTGCGTACACAATTCGTGTGTTCTCCAGGAAAAGTTGTAATAGCCAATTAAAACAGGCAACTAATTTATGAAAAAAGGAAGAGAAGGTGAGAAGACGAGAGCAGACGTACGACCCGGTTGCCAGGGAAACAGTGATGGACGGCTGATAGATAGCGGAAGGCAGATTAGGGTGTGCTAGTTAGAAGCGAACTAAATTTCGCTATGTAGGTGTAGTGCAGTATATTATTGAGGAAGTTAAATATAAGGTGGGATTCAACTTCTAGTGGAAGATGCTTTTAGTTCGTCTATGTTATCACCACTTATAGTGCTCAAATTAAAACATCAACATCATTTACCTTGTGTTAATTACATTTGTTTCAATATCTATATGTTTGACTTCTTTCTTGATCACTTTCAAGCGTATTTTCTTGAGTTTGAATCAGCATTATCAACTTATCTCATAGATCTATTGATTCTACTCTTAATCACTTTTATAAACAATTTATCTGTGTTTAGCACTACTTTAATATGTACTAATTTCAGTATCAATTTTGCACTTTTATTTACAGATCCTTGTTGATCTCCCTACCTGAGTATATAAGTATTGTTTTGAAGTGGTATACGATGATTGAAAACAGTATAGCAAAGTTCCGACGGAAATTAAATTATGATTCCCAGAGTGTGAGTATATCAATTGGGTGTTTAGAACCCCACGAAAAGAAGATGGGTGGTTATAGAAATACAATGCTCTATCTGCTAAATTTGGAGTTGCAATTCTATAAAATAAAAGTGAAAGTAGGTCTACTCTCCTAATTAAGAAATAGGAAACTGCTTGCTTTTAAATATAACGAAGACTGTTAGTAATTTTCAATTACCTGAGAATTTAACCACTTGAAGCTACTATTCCCTAGTGGATTAAAGTACTTATGGAACTGTAGAAATGCCATCTGGGTCGCAACGTACATATTTCGGATTAGAGTTAATGAGTCGTATCTCTCTTCATGGGGAATGACCTATTTTCTAATTATATAAATGCTCTATTTCTTCAAAACCATAATTACTGTATAATAGATTTAAATGAAAATCTAATCACCGTTCTTTTGAGGTCTTGGTTTTCTCGAAATAACATTTTGTATGTTTTCTGCCCTTTAGCAGATATTACGTTATTAGTTGAGCACTACAACAGAATCATATCAACTGTTTATTTTTTCCCACATTTATGTTATGTGACATAGAGGCCAATAAATCCTATAGATGTGATTCGTTTAATGTATGCAATCTTTATATGGAGTTGCACTCCACTGGCTTAGTCTTGCCACTGAAATAAAAACAAGATCTAGACAAACATTTTCCCTTATTATGATTTCGACTGATCTTCATTTTAATGACGAAATCAGATAGTGATAGGACGCAAAAAACTGTGTACATAGAGCTGAGGTAGAATTAGGTTAATTAGTTATTATCATGATGTCACATACAATGAGCATGATAGCGTATATTTGCTATATGAGCACATGAATCATTAAAAAAGAAATGGAAATTGCAAGCACAACATTTATTTTGATTATTTATGACTTCGATAACATTTCTGTCTGATTATTAGACAAACATTTCTAAAATTGAAAACTAGAGCTCACATTATATAAATTGAATAGTTAAAAAGCAGCTGGTAACAGCTTAAATATTTTGATTGAAATAAACAACAACAAAAAAATAGCTTTTTATCCATATACCTAGTGTAACATATTTATATTCCTCAATGTAATAGAACATAAAGTATAAAATAATGGAGAAATGGAAAGGGATATTTTTAAATTCAAACAACTCTCTATCATGAAATAACATCTCATTGACGCGTAATAATCTGAGTTGCTATGACCTTGCTACTTCACTATCTCTCTGCCACCATCCATTAGTGAGTCCTCTTTATTTTGGGTTAAGTGGCATTTTTGTTTAAAGTTTTGGAAAACGAATATTGAGTTATTGATTCTAACTGTTCTATCAACAGCTTGCGGCTTTCCTGTCGGCTTCTATCTATCCTTTTCCGATGCCTTGTCCCTCTCAAGAGCAGCACATTGTTTGCATTGTCCGTACGATTACTCTTCTCAACATGGGTAACAAGATCCTAATAAAACAGATGTCCATGCTGAATGCTTTTATTCACCAATAGCTGCAACCTATTCATACCGAATGGCATAAAACTAGAATGTAAAAGATGCTTATTGTTCTCTGACGAAAAGTTTATTGTTAGAAGAATAATGGAATCACGGCCACATAAATACATAGAAAGGTGGAAACGAGAGTGAGAAGGCTTAGCTTGCGCTCTACAGTTACTACCAGTCTATTCTGTGTGTAGAGGGGCGTGCCACCCCTATTGACCCGCCGCCATCCATTGCATTATGCGCACGTCGCACGCGGTAGAACTCGTCGCGTTGGAATATGTGCTCTAGTAATTTTGGCAGATGATCGCCGCGCGCGACATTGCTGCTTGACTGACCGATGCCCATGTCCGAACCAGTCATTGCTGTTTCATTCGTTTTTATATTTATATGGCTATTTATAATTAGCTATTTATGAAATGTTGGATTGGTGGACTGTATATTTCGCATATATATATATATCTTCTTATCTTTAATAATAATGTTTTTAGGGCATATTAATTAATACGTCATTGTAATAGGACTTCAAAATAATTGGTAACTGTTTTGCTAACTGCAAAACTGTTGGTTATTGACCTTGATAGCTGATTATATTTTTGTATTTGGACAACTATTATAATAACGTTTATCCCAACATTTTTGTTCAAAAAATATATTCTTCTTAGCTAATATACAGTTATACGTTATCATTATTCTTGTATTCCGTTACTAATTTTTGCCCTTTCTAAATTGTACTCATAATTTATGCAGTTTGTTTGAATATGATGAGCTACTACCGTCTTGTATAACTTGTGTGACTATATATTTAGTTTCCAGGAAGACTGTAAAAGCAGAGTGAACGATTATTTTACTTGCTCATTAGAAAATGACATCGACTTCTTATCTATTTGCCTTTACGTGATGATTCATGCAGTCATCTATTACCCATCGGTTTTGTTAGATATTTGGAAATCTAACTCTTTCTAATATACCCATATTACCGATTCTGCTCATTCCTCTTCTTGAGATGTCAACTACTATAGGAATCGAAATATCAATAGCATGGATATACATTTTATCGATATGTACTGGATTTAATCTCGATGTATATGCTCCCATTTATAAGTATGGCCCCAATGGATCATACTTTGGATATAGCGTAGCAGAACATTTCAAGGTCAACAAACCAGTGTTAGTACAAGTTTTTTAATCTGGCCAAGTTTCTATAAACCATATGTGAATTTATTTAGTAAATTATATATTTGAATCAATTTACTACATTTGGATTAATTGTCATTCTTAGAATACTTGTTGGAGCTCCTCGATCTGAATCAGGGCAAGTGGGGACTGAACGAGCTGGAGCCTTATTTGCATGTCCAATCAATACTTATTACTCTATAGGTGGTTCTGAATGGTAAGAAGATGCTGCTATTGAAGTAATTAATTTTGCCACTTCTGTCTGTTAATCAATGTTTTTGTTTAGGTGTGATCAAGTGAAGTCAGAGTATGAAGATACATCAGCATATGATAAAACACCTGATATGACGGGAATGGGTCGTGAAGTTCATTATTTAGGGAAAAATGGTGAACTACTGGGTGCATCCCTCGCCTCGCAAGGAACAGAAAAAGGAGGAGCAGTGGTAATTGACAAATGACCATACTCACAATTCTTATATCATTAATGCTAATTAAACAGTTTAATTTTTAAAAATAAATTATATTTAGAAGTGTTTATTAATAAGAATTTGGAGTGAATTTTTTGCTCTAGGTGTGTGCTCCCCTGATGCGGTTCCATAATACGAGTGCCTATGCGCAAGGAGCATGCTATGAACTAAATTCAGATCTTTCTTTAAGTAGCATGTACACTACTTGCTTACAAAAGAATTTGCCCAAAGTGGAAAGACATAATGAATTTGGGGCATGTATGGAAGGATTTTCTGCCGATGTTTCTGGGGTAAGTTTAAATTATTATAAAGTTAATTCAAGATTATTTCATTGAAATTTATGTTCTATTAATTAATCGATGAAGTTAATTTCTTTAGAATACTATGGTAACTGGTTTAATAGGAGCATTGAAATGGACAGGTGGAGTATTTGCTAGGAGATCTGAAGGCGGAATATTTGGTACACAGGTAAGTAAGATTACTTTGCTTGCGTTGTAAACTCCCACAGAAATGTTAAATTTAAACGCACTACAATAAAATTGGTCTAGATTAAATCTCAACTTGGTTTTTTAGACAGAAAAATATACTATGGCTCCAGAAGAGGGCGGAATACGTTCAATGTTAACAGCGCATGACTATCTTGGTTACTCTGTTGGTGTTGGACGGTTTGGATTTTGGTATGGTGGTATAATATTGAAAATAAGGTTTTAATAAGCAGATATAACTCTATCACTCGATAAATTATAGGTATGAAGATGGAGAGAAAGCTACAATTGTATCTGGAGCAACTCGCTTTGGTCAACATGGGGCTGTAGTTTTCCTACCTTTTACTAAGGTGTAGTATTAGACTAATATTAAAAAATTTTTAAAGTGGCATTTTCTCATTTAATTTATTTTAGGAACGTGGCGATCAATTGACATTTAACGAGGATCGATTCGTTTTAAATGGAACTAAAATGGGTTCAGCTTTTGGATATGCAGTTGAGGTTCTTGATCTCAATGCGGATGGGTGAGAAATATTTGTCTATATATATATATATATATAGGATTTTATAAGCATTTGTAACCTTAATATTTTAAATAATTAAAAATTCTTTAAGTGGAATTTTAAAATATCCTGACGATTTGTCGCAAATATTACTGTTTTCTTGTGTACAATGTAGAAAGTGATAAGTAATTAGCGTATACATTTATAACACTTATGTAACACAGTTAAGTGCTTTGTTTCATTGTCGAGAGTATGAATGAATAAAAATAGAGATAATTAGTCTTAAAAGAAAAAAAAATTGTGTTAGAAACAATAATTATATAATGTTTTTTGGAATATTCAGCTTCGATGATCTGATTGTGGGTGCTCCTTTTGAACATCGTTCTGATACAGAAGGCCATTTTGGTGGAGTTGTATATGTATATTTCTCGCAGGGTAAACAACGAGAAAAGGTTATTTTATTACCGATGTTTGGAAATTTTGAAAGAAATGTATTGTTAATTTTTAGGGCCAGTCTTCTCTTATTTTTCATTCGCCAATCGTGCTCAAAGTTCCAGGATTTTATTCGCAGTTTGGTTTATCTATATCAAAACTAGGCAATCTTGATGGTGATAAGGATGGGCTTAATGGTATATACATTTTTCTACCCGTATTAAGATATGTTATTTATTATTTGTAATAACTGCGTTTTTTTTAAAAAGATTTTGCCGTGGGTGCTCCGTATGCTGATAATGGTGCTGGATCCGTTTACATATTTTTGGGATCTAAAAGTGCGAAAAGTTTCCGGAGAAAGCCAGCTCAGGTATGGGTTTTCTATTGTAGCTACTATGTATTATATTAAGGAAATATATTCTAGGTTATTTTCGGTTCAGAGCTTCCCATTCCAGTTGGAAAGTCATTTGGATTTTCATTATCAGGGGGATCTGATTTGGATGAAAATGGATATCCTGACTTAGTAGTCGGAGCTGTAACCAAAGGAGTTGTTCTATTATTTAGGTACACATTATCGTGAATATTGCGTTTTTTATTCCTTTTTTGTTTGTGTAATTTGATTTTTTTTTGATGGTGAATAATGTTAATTTAAAGTGTATAAGTCCAGTCTCATTTTTTCTTCAGAGCAAGACCTGTCATTAGTATCTCCGCAGCACATAAAATGGCAAGCAAATTTGTTGATATAGAGAAAGGAACTAGCTGTCCTCGGGGATCTAAAACTTGGTAGCTACTTTCTTTTATCAGCATATTTTTTTGCTATCCCACTGCAAATATTACATTTAAAATCGTGGTTATTTTTAGTTTTCCTCTTGAAATGGAAATCTTCGTTGGAAGAGATTCATCAAGGGGAGCTGATCTTGTTGATTTTAACTCAAATGTATTTCTTTGTAACTTGGAGGTAATTCAGAGATAATTTGGTTTATTTAGTTAATTTTTGAATATATAGTTAATTTACTCATTTTAAAAACTTATTCCAGGTAATTCCTCTGAACCATGGCGTAGAGACTCGAGCCCTAATTGAAAGAAGTCATTCTGTCAATTATAGTTGGCCATGTGGGCAAAACGCACATCTCCACAGACAGAAGTATAAACAAATTATATATATTCCTGTTAGTACCATTTTTCTTCTCCAATCAGTATGGCTTTGTCTAATATATTTTATATCTTACATTTGGTCCCCCTTTACTTCTCTACAGTATGCATTAGAGATCAAGAGTATTTTATTTTATATAAATTGATGTGGTATATACATTGTTTAAGTCGCATGACAATTCTGCAAAGGACTGGATCAATCCGTTAAAGTTCCGCTTCACAGTTAGGATCAGAAACGACAAGAAACCAAAACACCCTGCTGAAGGACAACCTATTGTAGATCTTAAGCAGTTCCCCGTGTTAAACAAATATGGAGCAAGTTATGAGTTTATGGTTAGTAACCACTTTTGTTTTATACCTAGTAGGGATCTATACTGCGTTATTTCTCTGCTAAATTTATTTTTGGTAAAAAATAACCCGACTACTGCGTGTACTCCTAATCTTTTATATTGAATTATTTTGGATATATCAGCAAATCCAGAATGTACAAGAATCGTTTTGAAAGCATATTAATTTATACCTTTACAGACTTTTTAAGGAGTGGAGTTTTCATTTTTCTAATATTTTACGCACATATTGTAATCGAGAAAAATAAATACATATCTGTCTATCAATTGTTTTATAGGTTCCATTTAATACAAGATGTGGCGAAGACCAGGTATGTCAAACGGACCTCTCATTAAAGGCTGTGTTCGTTGATATTCCGAAGTAAGTGTCTAATACCAACTTGTGTTTTAATTTGGTAAAAGTAATATGATTCACCGCCATTAGGTTTAAATTTTGCTTATTGAGATTGGGAAAGAGCTATGTATCAAATGTTGGAGATAAGGACCACCTGGATATTACGTTTACCGTGCATAACTCTAAGGAGAAAGCTTATCAAGCGGCCTTATATCTCACATATGATCCAGAAGAATTAGAGTTGCCTACAATTCTAGGTATTGTTTTTCTTATGTTTATTTCTATGACATGAAAAGGTGTTTTTTTGTAAACTGTATAGAATATAGATAGACTCACGACTTCCGAAATTATAATATTAGTATGACTTTCCAATAAACTACATCTTTAGGAAAGTCAAAGTTTTCGGCAGAAACTAGTGGAAAAAATATTGTTTTCGTTAATCTTGGAAATCCTGTGGACACAGGGATTAAGGTAATATACTATTCAAGATTTGAATTATGGTATACCATCTAGTACTCCTTCTAGAAGATTATTCTAGCACACCTTTAACCTGCGATTCAAGTTGGTGAGAGGAAGAACAGAAGGGATTGGTAGACCACTTCACTTTTCTGCCATTGTAAATTCAACATCCGAAGAAACTAATGAAGGTATTTTCTTATTCATGTTTTAGTACCTTCACTTCTATTTCTTTAGTCACTTAATTTTAGAGGATAATACATGGGAGGGAGATTTGCAAATCATAAAAAAAGCTGAGCTTGAGTTGATTGGAACAAGTGACCCACCTCTTGTACGTTTTGGAGGAGATATCAGAGGTAAGTTATTGGGTCATACCATGCTTCAGCTATTGTTTATACTAAATATGCTTACCTCATTTAGGTGAATCGGCAATGGATCTTGAAGAAGATATAGGAGTGATGGTCCGTCATAACTATACATTACACAATAAGGGGCCATGGACGGTTAGAAATGTGATGGCTAAGGTATTACTATTTTGTGTAATTTTTTCATAATTTATAATCTTTAGTCATATTTTCCTTTAGTTTGATTGGCCATATCAAGTAGAGTCCCCTTATCACAAGGGTAAGTGGGCATTATATCTGTTAGATGTTCCCACTGTTACTATACAAAACACGGATGGAACCACAGATATTCGGGCGTAGGTTTTTTAATTAAAAGTTTTTAGGAGTTTTTTTTGAACATCCCAAACAATACAAATATCTCGTACATATTAGGTGTTCTGTTGAACGGAAATTGGAATTCATAAATCCCGTTGATCATATAAAATTGAATACGAAGTACACTACCCAGGCGATTTTTCCATCAAGGAGTGCTCATCGTATTGCTAAAGTAAACTGATTGTTATTTATATTCTTTTCTGAACACTATTTTGTTAGTGATTTGTAATGTGACTGGCTTTCATTTCTATAGCTTTAGTTCCAAAATATTAATCTTTATAGCGAAATATTGAAGAGTCAAAATTGAGTATTGGATTCAGTCGAAATCGAATTACACCTCATAAAAGGAAGGAAAATGGATATGATGTCGATGTGGTTACAATTGTAAGAGTATACATAATTTACGCGCTTTTCCTGACTTACATAAAGGCAGTTTATTCATTTTTCCAGAGTTGTGCTGATCGTACTGCTAAATGTTTTTCTGTTATGTGCCACTTTGATTTTCTCGATGCTAATTCGGCCCCTGTCATAGACTTTCGCGCAAGACTGTGGAATTCTACATTCATTGAGGTATATTACTACATTGAAAAATGTGCATTTGTAAAATAATATTGTTCAAGGATTACTCGGATGTAGAATTTGTTGAAATTGTTTCGCATGGTTACATCGAATTAGATGCGACTCAAGGTATTGAAGATGACTCGTCAAACAATGTTGCTATTGCCAAAACCTTAGCTTACCCAGATAAGCCAGCAATAGGTTCGTTAATAATGGTAGTAACATTACTATACATAGTGTTCTGCCTAAATATTCATAATCTTTATTTTCAGGCGATTCTCGTCCAATTCCATGGTGGTTGATTGTGGCTAGCATTTTTGCTGGCCTTTTAATTTTGCTACTTTTTACATTGTGCCTTTGGAAGTGTGGTTTTTTCAAAAGAGAAAGGATGGTAGAGCCTAGTTTATACACTGCTGAATTACGACATGAACATGAACAATGGAACCAGTCTCAGCTATAGGTGCTTACTTCCATTTGTCTATCTTTTTCGGTCCTAGTTTAATTCCATTATTCCGGAATTTAATCGTTCCATCTGCACCACTTCATAGCTTTTTTAACGTGTATATTATTCCGCAATAATTTAATATGACTTTTAGTACTTTACATAGATTTAGCAGCAATCAATTGCTCAATTTTTAATTTATAGGCTTGAACAAATCATAACCAATTTTTTGTAGTTCTTATTGATTGTCTCATATCCGTAACTCATGGGTGATTCTTAAATCCTATTTTAATATAGGAATATCTCAAATCAATTTTGTGAAGGTTATTTTATTGTTGTGTCCATATGTGATCATATTCACTTTAACCTATAGATTGAATTAATAAAAATGACTGTATTTTTATATCTTCACTAAAGAGAAATAGTATTTGTCAGAGAACAATAAGTTTGTTCACACAAGCTCAATTTAATCCTACTAGAGAAGGCAGTAATAATCAGTTCAATTTAGTCCATAGACAAAAACAACTCAGAGTTTACCAAGCTACTCGGGGGTCTGCCTTCTTCCAAGTCGAATAGTCTATCCGTGTATAGTGATGCGATCATCATCCATTCTTCATTCTTTGGTAGAACCACAACCGCTTTTCGTCCTCCACAAGCAAAATCACGCAGAAAAGCCAAACATGTGGAAAGTGCTTGCTTGTGCGGCACAGAATGAGATGAGACTTCCACCTGGTATCTATATTATATTACAGCTTTTATAACTACAAAGTAATCACAACAGAATTTACACTTACTATGATTGAACTGTGAACTAAACGAACGGTCCTTAGAGTACTCAGCGTGACAGCTTTTTGCAAACAGCTCAAACCTTCATAATAAAAATTAACTCTCTTAAGACAGGCAACATCGGCTAAAAGACTGGGATCTACAGATGGTATCCTAGACAGTGAATATATATATTTCATAGATGAGCATATTTTAAAATCTCAATGATCATTTGTAGCGCACATTTCATACGGAGCTTCCCTAATCCAGTACACTTTTTTCCCCTTCGGTATCACCCATTCAATGACATTCTTGAATAAGAAAGCTTGATAATCATAATTAGTGAAAATGACCGTTAAGTTATCATCTTGTAGAGGAGTGTTTCGTAACTCCATCCTGAGAATGAATAAAACTAATTAGAGAATTATGGACAGTAAGAAGTAAGTGGATCATTAACATATTGGAAAAAATTCTATAAAGTAAAATGTCATCTTTATAAAATACAACTGTTTGATTAATTTAAGATTATTTGTTCAATCGACATATATATTCCAGAGATCACTTAATGTAAATCCAGGTTTTAACTGTTCAATGGCCAGGCCAAGCTCTTCACTATAAACGGGAGGTCGCCTTTCATCACTGGTTGTGGCACCATCCGAAAAGTAAGCCTGAACTATCAATAATAAATGAAAACATTAGTTACATACAGAAAACATTAAATACAGTAATTACGAGAAACATACTGCAAACGCATCTGTTCGTAGTTGTTTCTGTTCCATGTCTATATCTTCCTCCAAGTGATCAATTGCGTCAACTGGGGTGCTTCGAGGGGTTGGCTAAAAATTATTGAAATAAATAGGATCAAACTTCATAAGACCAAAGTATTTATTACAAAGCTAGCTAACTGGTTTATCTTTGAGAAAGGTCACTCCAAATATTGGTTTTATACTGTTATTTTTGTGAAGAGCTTGTAGTGTTTTGCAGACTTGTTGTAATCGTTCTGAAGGATCAATGCGAAACCCTAATACGTATTCGCCACTCTAAATAATATGATTTACATAAGAAGTTTCAAAAAATTACATGTATAAAAGTTGATTAAAATATTTTACTTGCGAGGTTGTTTCCAATACTAACGCCAGTCCAAACTTAGATTCTCTAATTCGACAAGAAAATAATTGTAGATATGGTACTGATACATTATACAGGGAATTCATGCTAGCAAACCAAACTACTCGACAATTGGTTATCACGAAGCTCCCAAGCGTACCCTAGAAATAGCTTAATCCAATATAAATAAAACGAGCGTCTAAAATATCTTACCTGATCAGTGCTTAGATTCCAGACGCTACCCACTTTCTCAATAAGCTGTTCCAAAGGAAGAAGCTTGAGATTATCATTGTCATCTAAGATTGCACCTCTCATTTTTAATTCCCGGTATAATTTAGTTGTTTCATAAGCCCTATGCACGGAATTAATAGTGTTGAACAGCTTTGAATGCATCTAAAAACCCATTATTGAAAAGAATAGAATTTAAATTCCAGTAATAGTGAACTTACCCCACTAGTTACTGCGGTGAATATAAATTCGAACTTGGTCGAATTATTAAAACCACGAGCCAAAATATATAACGCTTCACATTCAGAACCTCGAACTTTCTACAAAAAAATAGCGGTCCTATTTAACATTGTAAAAAAAATATAATTCAAGATAAATAATTTCGCTATTATATAAGTTAATAAAATTCAGAAAAACTAGAAATGATTAAAAAGAATAGTAATGCTAACGAACAGATGCTACTTCTTTGCTTTGGAGTCCTGTGATATTACCATATCCAATAGAGAGGTTAATCCTGGGCATTGAACTGGCATACCAAATGACACGTAAATTAGTTACCCTCATAACTCCTAAAACTCCACGATCTATTTTGAATAGGTTAAATTTAGTACCCTTACCTCTGTCGCCATTATTACCCTTTGTATCTTCTACCATATCCATTCGATCAATTTGAATTTCTCCAGGAATTAACCGAAGCATCCTAATAATGGTAGAGAAAATATGCTTTAATAGACATAAAGTATATTACCTTGTACCTCACCTATGGTCCACGTCGAATCTAATGTCCTTATCTTGCCATAAATCATCTCCGTTTACCTTTTCACCAGCCATTAAATTAGGAAAATACCATATACGAAATCCTCCTTATCGAGCAGTTTGTTATACAGAATAAAAATTCCTAACCACCGATATTTCACTACCTAATAAGCTTCCTTTAATTGTCAATCGAAACAGCATGGTTTCCATGGGAACCAAACAGGATACACGTTTAACATCTACAGCATAGGAATTAAATATTCTATTGGAAAACTTAATTGAGCTTATCCAAAACAACTGGACTGTTGACTTTTTAAGATCCAAATTAAACTACAACCAGCAAGTACAAATTAATAGAATCATAAAATATTTATTGCTTAATTACAAAACAGCCAACCGGCACTATCACAGCATTGAAATTTTAAGATATAGAGAAATGGTGTAATATAGTCACAGCCAGAAGAAATAAATAATAGGCCTTATGCATATAATGCTTTAAATGTTACAGACTATTGTATTAAGCGAATTATTCCACAATTATCTGCATGATTTTACCATTTAAACTCATTTTAAAAAATCGTGGTCTTTTTTGATGATATATAGGCATTAGATAAAACTATTTTTAGGGTAATTTGATAAGGCTTCACCTTTAAAGCCCATCTAAATCATAAAAATATATAAGTACCAGTCATTAAGTGGCATATAACATTCATAACAAAAGCATATCACTTTACCAAAAACCCTATGCTTGAATTTTACAATTAGAAGATTTATCTGACGGCTATTAACATAATAAAACCAACCAAAAATATTAGCTGGCAACACCTTGGGCATAAGTTCCATTTGGTGGACGAAATGGCTGAAAAAATTAGTTAATGATTTATGTATAATTGAACAAAAGCTGTCTATGAAAACTATTACCTTAGGCAGAAAATGCATTTGAAATGGACTAAATGAGTACATAGCTTTTCCCACATTTTTCGCACAGTTTTCCCTACGAGCACCATCTCTTCGCAAAGAGTCCACCACCTCCAAAACCTGAAAAACTTGCACAGAATGCAACGCACTATATGAGAAACATCACTCTTGGAAATACCTGAGCTGCGTTCAGTCCGCAAGTCTCTCTTAAGACTCGTCCCTGTTCTAATGTTACAGCCATACCCGTCCTATCTTTACCACTTTTGCAACACAGTACCGCTTGACCACCCAACAATTCACACGACGTCATTGCCCATTCAAAAATAGATAAATTCTTGCGCGAGGGCTCACAAGCCACCTGACAAAATAATCTCTACTTCAAAATCTCAGAACCAATGTTTTCAAAAAAAAAAAAAAAAATTGAACATACAGCGTTTACAAGTTCCATAACAGCCTCTCTAGCCTGTGAACTAGCCCCACTCCTATTGGAGTAGTTTTGCAGGCGTTCAGCTCCTTCCTGATTCACTGCTGCTTCAAATGAGAGTCCACCAAATGACTGTCCTAAGGTTGCTTCGTGATTTACCTGGAGTACTTATAAGTACAAATTCATGCAGATTCGTGCTCTTTTTTCTGCTATATACGATAAACATTATATATACTGCTTGTCTCGAATTTTTATGAGAGAGGAACCTTTATAACCTCTATGTTCTCAAGGAAAGAAACCACTTTCTTTTCCAGCATGTAGGCATTCAAATAAGATGGATAACTATAACTTTTTTGGCACTTACTTAAGAAAGACCTATGCATTGGAATTATTTAAAGCACTTTAAGCCTATTCAAAAATATGACACCAAAATATTAGTTTTACGTTCGAAATTTTGTTATATAATTCTAAAAATTGGGATAAATATAATATAATTTGTAAACCAGCCACGAAAAGATAGAGGATCATGAACAAGATTTTAGATTGTAAAAATTTCTATAATTCAGTTAAGTCAATAGAATAAAAAATCATTATCAAAACTAGAAATAATGGCTCACTTACACCAAGATTGAAAAATGCAGGACGAACAAGTATAGATTCTCTGCTTCTTACTTCTGATGGAAGTGAGTCATAAGTATCGTGCGGTAATGGAACCGATATCTGTAAATGCAAATGTATTAATATAGAGAAGTAGTATGCACACAGATATGCTAGTATAATGCAGCCGATAAGTGTACCTTTAATTAATGCAACCTACTTTAATTTTAGACCTATGTCCGCCAACCAAGGGAACACAAGTGCTACACACTACAGAAGGAGCTCGAACCAGTTGGAACTCCACTCGGGACTCAAGCATACGCCAAGCCTCCCATGCATCTTCAGCCATACCCCGTTCGTCACCATATATTGATAGAAAAGAAAAGACAACTACAAGAAGATCACATGCCATACCTAGAAAATCAATACGGGTGGTTTAGACTTTCATATATAATAAATAAACGACTTGTTAAATTATTGCTTAGTACTGACAACATATAAGGTTCTAATTACCATTTAAAACTGTCCATCCACGATGAACCTGATTAAGAATGGCGGTAGTGGCTATTGTAATGGCTTGAGAAAGTACGAAATCTGTCCTGAGTTGAATATGAAAGTATGCATGAGCAGATGAGCCTTTCTGTAGTCCAAGAACTAAAAATCGTCCTATTTAATATATCACATACCCATATTTTTAAATAACCACTATTTAAAAATCACATGAGTTATAAATACATCTAATATATATCTAACAGGTAAACAAAATAGTTCGTTTCTCGTAGCTCAGTTCGGTGATTTGTTTTATCCTATAATAGTTT
>JAJAVP010000261.1:12025-70728 GCA_020740425.3 Heterorhabditis indica | reverse complement strand
ATGCTTATTTAAGTGAATAAAGTATTTTATGAAAATTTTTTATTTTTAGTGTCAAAAAGTCCACGAACTTTTTCGTTTACCTGATATAATGATAAAATAACCTAATCCGAAGAGCTGAGATTCCAATATAGAATTCGCCAAAGCTAACAGCATATTGAGGCAACTAGACATTGCTTCTTTTGCACTCTTCTCATATATATCTCGTTCTGTCTGAAGTTTCTAAACACTCTTTCAACAACTATTATTGTCAATATAGAAATAATTATTTCGGAAAATGAAGTTAAAACTTGCTTGATGATCATTGAGAGTATCAATGACAGCAATCTTAGTATTGAGGCTTATTAGCATAGCTTCAACATTATCCATTTGGTTTTGGAGACTATCGAGTACAATATTATCACCCTACAAATTAATAACATATTTTAGGGGAATAACATAATCTTTTAAATATGATAGAACTTATCCACCTTAATACCCATTCCACATCGGCGCTTTTCTTCTTCCATTAATAATTCAGCACACTGCTCCACACCAGATATCCAACGAAGATTGTCTTTTAAACGTTCATACACCTAAAAAATTGCATGATTTTACACTAGAAATGTATAAATGTCTGCACATATTACATTTTATATTATGGTTTCATTATAATTACTTATGCATTCTCATAGATATTTCATTAAGCCATATTCTGTCACTTCTTTTGTTGGAAAATTGTTCGTTAATTCTTTGATATTCGAAAGATCATAAGAACTAACCTAATCAAAAAATTAAAATAGTTTATCCAATATAGAAATAATAGGTTATACGCAACTTTACCTATCTTTTTTAAAGTATTTAAAAGTGCCAAACACTAATAATTTGGTAATTCATGCAATGCATAATTCGCAGGTAGTAACGCATGTGAAAATATCTAAGACTTTATTTCGTTGTTATTTTATTTATAATCATATGTACCTGTTTTATTCCGGAATTAATTTCCAGGCAGACTTTATCAGGTTTTCCAAAACTTGCCACCTTCCATTCTATTTCCAGCCTTTAAAATTTTTAATATTTACTACAACAATAGCTAAATCGTTCACGATTCTTAAGCTGTTTCTTTATAACTACAGTTCATTTTAGTAGATACAAATTACCTGTGACTAATTTGCCCAATATTCCGCTTTAATTCTAGTAGAATTTGTCGTTTACTCCAAAATGAATTATCATGGTAAGTTGGATCGACATCAAGCGAAGAATAAAGTCGGTGAAGACCTCCATGCTAAAGACTATCATATCAAAATACATGTTCTGCATCTACAAAGCACTTACCTGAAAACGTAGCGGTATGGTCGATACGGTTCCACAGCTTAACACCTCTCTATCCACTTCCTTAGGTATGCTATAACTATGAACGTGCAAATTCGTTGGAACGGGACCAAAAGCAACACGATGCTTTTCTGTGGATTTTCGAAATAGAGGACCCTAAAATCTAAATTTATATTATGGCTTAAAAAGTAAAATTTAAAAACTAAGGTGAAATAGAACATTGAACAGAAATAGTGCGTGCCTTATACCGCATGGAATAGTTAAGTAACGTCTTTTCAAGTAATTCTTAATATACAACAATTGTTAATCACTTGTAATATAACAGAAATATTTCATTTCAATATGTAGAATACATTTAAAACGAACTGAGTAGTTTTGCAAAAACTCGAAACACTGTTCATAGGTTTCTGCATTTTCCCTAACTTCTCGTAGAACATCATGCAAAGCAGGTACCGAAAATGATGGCCATGTGTGTTGTCGTGACTCAAGTAAGCAACAGAACCTAAATACAAATAAATAAATTTATTTATTTATATATTTTACCAACAGAAAGGACATGAAACTCACTCAGCTATCCACTTTCTGTATATTTTGATCAACTCAAGTGGAAGAAGAAGTGATAGTTTAGATTCCCATAACGATTCATCAAAAACAATTCTTCTAGATGGCAAATTATTCTGCTAAATATAGAATAAGGATAAATTTATTTCCCATTTTATGAACAAGAAAAATATATTTCTAACAAATAAATCTTTGAAAATTAAGTTATTCTGATCTGATGCACTGAACTAATTCTAGTGAGAGTAACTATTATCTATGGGCAAGCAATGAAAACAGGAACTATAAATCAAAAATAGCCATTAAGTGTGTGTATAACAAAATTCTATCACCCTAACAACTAATTTTTATCTCAGTTTCTATCTCATATCTAACTAGTAATTCCTACCTTAAAACAAGGAATCAAATCGCTGTCAAATCAGTATTACATCACTAAGTGATCACGTAATAAACAGGTCATGCCTTTATTCCTGCTATCGTAACATAAAAATTAACTTTTATTCCACTCTTGCAAATGGTAATTTTGTTTACTTTTTACTTATTGACGCATGCTACATACACTTGGACCTCGTTTCAGTTATCTCATATATGATCTTATTGATTTCCATAGCATCCTCGATTCATAAAGATGACTTACATCCTAGCTAAACTTCGTAATAAAAATGTGAAATATTGAAAAACAGAAAAATCTAGATTTCATTTGACTACAATCTAAGATACGAATCCTCTAAAAAAAAGGATTAATTAATGAGTAGCCCATGCCTTGTTTATTAATTAACTTAAAGTTGCCATCCTTACCACGTAATATATACACGTGTGGAACAAAACCAACCTGGTATATAGCAAAATTGTGCTTGATTTTGTGTGGATGCGCTAAATAATAGTTCTGGAATGTATGGGCATGGATGGCAACTTCAGGATTCGAATCTCCACTAGTAGACATTGTGTAGAATTTGTAAGCCATTTCATCCAGCTCTGCTCGTCTCATTTGATGAGAACATGTAGCAACCTAAATAGTGTAAATCGAAACATTGACTATACTGAGATTAATACATCACAGATACTACAGACAGGAACAATGGATGTCATTTCACTTATTTATACTTTAATGGATAACTTAAGAACCTTAATTTCATGTGTTAAATTGAAAATAAATAAAACAACATTCACAGAAATACCTCTAGAAATAATATTTTGTCCATAGGAATACTATAAACAACTTTAGACAATGAACCTTCAGCATCCATAGTTCTCTAGAACGATCAGATTCGAATGCCAAGGATACGTTATCAGCAGCATCCAGAAAGCATAAAGCAAACGCGAATGAAGTATCCTGAATAATTATAAAACATAACGTACCAAATAATGCTCTGTGGAAAAAGGCATTTTCCTTTCCAGCACCATCAAAAACTTTTAAATTCAAAAATAACTATTATCTCTGGTAAAAAGTACTCTCCGAAAAATATCTTTTCTTTTATTGATTAAACTTTTTATATCCTAAACATATCCCAAAATTCCTCAAAAAAAGAATACGAATTCTTTAGAGATATGTAAAACAGTTTATACCTCTGTTTCAAGTTTAGAAATAGTTAATCTTTCTAAAACGAAAATTAAAGGAACTTCAATGTCGTCTGTGGCAGTGCAGCTGAGAATATTGCCATAAAGGTGCAGCTGTAAGAAAACCAGTAATACTTAAAACTTTAGAAATCATCTCAATTACAAATGAAAAGTTAAAGAAAGGTGGTGAACCTTGGCACGGAACGTTTTATTTTTGAAACGAACGACTGCATCAGCAGTTTCATCCTTGTTTGTAGCTATAGCTTTGAAAATATCATGCGCATTATCTTCTTCCATGCAAGATCTGAAACTACATGTAGGTATGACAATTTAAGCAAAATCAAATAATTATACATCCATAATAACACAACGTTTCAGAACCATACGATTGTGGAATAGCCACTGCATTTAATAAGCTGATTAGCTTCGACATCTAATGCAATCATAAATAGAGTTCGTGTTATAATAAATAAAATATTAATACTTCATGTTATTTAGCGTGGTTTATTTGACGCATAAAAGTGATAAACATTGCTCTGCTTAAAAACTTTTGGCTTTTAGTTTAATTTTATTTAGGTTTATACAAGTGAATAATTTAAAAAACGCTTTTGTCGTTTGGTATTTAAAATCATCATTTGAATCATGTTTAACTACTGCTGTATTTCAATACTGGATAATTGTTTAACTAGCTGTTTAACAAATAAAATCATAAACATCTTAAACTAAAATCCAATTTAAGTCATTTCCCCGCATTTATCTATTGGTAAAACAAAGTACCTCGCGTCACAAAACTTTCTCCGATTAAAAAAAAAGTAATGCTTATGAAATATGTAATGAGCGGTAGATAATTAAAGTACACAGTGGATTTTTTCATATAGAATATCTTACCATGTTGGCTACTAAGTTCTGCTAAAATGTCATAGTATTAGATACAACTTATTTCTATACTTAGCTCCTAAGTGTTGATTTATCCAGGATGAAGCTACTTGATGGGAAGAAAGTACCCATTATTTCTTCTTCAGAGATAAATTGTTAAATTAAAATGACCAATATAGAAGCGAATTAAATAATTAGGACAAGGCATAACTCATTTATAAAGATTATGACTTCGCAACGAGTTGCTGTAAGTGACAAATCACTACAAAATGTTAGAATTTCAGTCTAAATTTTAATTTAAAACATTTGTGCTTTAACCATATTTATAAAGGTAACAATTTACATAGTTGATCTTAAATTTAAGATTACTGAGGAAGATGGTGAAACACTGTATGTTCTGCCCGTCTCTGCGCGTTACTTTCCCTAGCAGTGGCAGCTGGGCCACTTAAGAAAATCACCGCGCTCTAACAATGTTTGTTCAAGTTGTTTCACGAGGAGTTATTTATAGATTTTATTTCTGAGACTCATAATATCTCTGTCTTCATTTTTTCTTATAGGGAATGACAAAATCAACTATTAGTAATGTCTTATTTGCTGTTCTTTTACATATTATTTATATCATATAAGCTGAATAACAATAAAATAACTGTCTATTTCGCTACTTGCAAATATTCGCTATCAAACTCTAGCATATTATATTTAACCATGTGTTCCAGTTTTAAATGAAGCTGATCTAATAATGGAGCGGTGGGTGCCAGGACCCTCGGAACGGAAAGAGGAGAGGGAGAACTTTACTCCTTTTTCGAATTTAGGCAATCCCTTGACAAGTTCACCTGTTTTTTCTTTTCGAAACTATGTTGAATCATGGTCTGGAAAACAAGTTGCTAGATGGATTGAAGGCATGTAATTTCAAACATGTTATTTGTAAATTCTTGAATTACAGTTATTTAAGGTCTTGGAGATGCCATGAATCCTTTCCTGGGAATTATAAGAGATAATATAAGGAGCGGAAAACATTTGATATTGGTCGATGATGATATGTTGTTGCGCATAGGCATATCTGGTTTAGGTCCAAGGAAAATGATTGTACAGGCTATACAGCTCCTTTTGTACTTCGTAAGCACTTTGTTATTTCTATTCTATGCTGTTTTAACGTGTGGTGAGCAAATTTAATTGCATATTGACAATATTTTGAAGTGTCATGAGGCTCCATCGGAAAATCTACAGAGCTTGGCCATGAAGGTAGTTGTTGCTTGTAAGTGTGTGAGCAGAGAAATGTTTGATGCAGTTCGAATGAGAAAGAAAGTAAGTTTGTTACTTGAACACGGTTTAGAATGTTTATTTACTATTCTTTTTAAGTCATTGATGTATTTAAATACATATTTATTTAAAGTATTACCAAACAATAGATATTTCAGGCTATGCATCGTGCTCAGATAATATCTATATTAAATAGTACCACAAGTTCTGTATCAGTTCTGGCTGAACATGTGAAGAAACTTATATTCTGGTTAGATAGGTAAGCATTATCACTAAACCACGTATATATCTAAGTGAATTATTTAAATAAACTTTGTTCGATATTTTTCAGTTAAAAGTACCTACTTTTCTTCTAAATGACAATATTTTACTACATTAAAATTTTGATACTTGTATGTCTAGGAATATGAGGTGACATTTTTATTTAAAGGAGCCCTTTCGATGAAATTGACCATTATGTTGAGATTCGCAACCGTATCTCGAAGTCTATTTTAGAACTTGTTCGCAATATAAATGTACAACCCAAAGTTTTCTTTGGAGTAGCTCATGAAATAGTGAAGGTATGTTTGACCGCTTTAAAATGATGTTTTCTGTAAATTAATTTTCTAAAAAAAACTCTCATGTGGCATACTGGACATGTCGTTCAGAGTTCACTGTAAGTTTAGATATAATTATGATACAATGATTATAAATATAATGCAAAATAATATTCTGTTTACCTTTTATAATTGGATTTAATGTAGCCAGTGGTCCTAAGCTTGTTGCACGGTAAAAGATACGGAATATTATGTAAAAGACATCAAGTTTATATTTTTTTAATTTAAATCTTGATACTCTACATCTTTTGATGATTGTTTGTTCATTTTTTCCAAAAGATGACGGGTTTCCTTTATTTAATTATTTATTCATTACAATTAGGATGATTGTTCTTATGAATTACTAATTTATTTATAGCAGTCTAATGAACTGAAGGAACAGTGCGAAGACATTATTCGAGGAAGTGATGACTCTGCTCTTTTGTATACGACATATATGGAACAGGTCTTATTAAGGAGACACGATAAGGAAACAAATTGGGTACTGCATTGGCCTTAAATTATAACTGCATTAAAACGAAATCGGACAATTTTTAGCAATTGGTTTTGTTTCTAGGATTTCTGCTTTACTATCTCTTTATAGTGATATGTTTGCAGAGTGGACAACATGATTATTTTTTTTCGTTAAATATAACAAATAAAATATGGTTAAACGAGTATTTACAGTAGTCTTTTGCCTTACTTCAATTATTTGTGTAATGTTTATGTTAAACTATTTATTAAAATAACGGACAGAATCAGTATGCTTATCTAATAAAAGAGTAAAATGTTTTCTGACACTGGATTTAAAAAGCAGTAATTTTGCATGTTTTTTGTCCACTCTGTCTACGCATCTAATTCTAAGAAAATAATTAAGCCGTTCATTCTGTTTCACTAAATGAGACTATATAAGGGAATCAATCTGCAATCATCGTATCGTGGCGTTCACGTGATTAGTGAGGTTAAAATCGGATCCCCAGCAGATCTTTGTGGGAAAATTGATGCTGGTGATGAGGTCATGTTGATCAACGGAAAAACGGTAGATTTTGCAGCTTTTTAAAGTTAGTCTGCCATATATTCGAGATATTTTTTATAGGTGATCGGTTGGGATCTTACACGTATTGCGCAGAGGATTGGAAGTAATACTGATGGGGAGCTGAATCTTGTTATCAATAAACGTCCGCGCCAAGCTGTAGCTGTGTTAAAATGTGCGTCAAAACCAGCTCGACTTTTGGTGAAAATGGCTCCAGGCAGTCAGGCGACTAATACAGCAGAAAAGGAGAAGGGATTCTTGCAGGTTACTTCCAACTTCGCAGTATGCATTGTATGAAACAATATGAAATTTTCCTTATTTATATGGCTCCGTTAATAAGCTAAATTTACACAATACTAGTTGTGATTGGATGCTGTTTTAAATATCCTAAATTTATTCATATATTGGAGAATAGGGAATACTGAGGGTACTTCTGTATTGCTTTTAAATTATGGTTACCCTTCACATAAATTTACAATGATTATTTATACTATTATATCATTTTATGACAGCAGAAAACAACTTATTTAGGAAATCGGATATCCTCTAAATCGCCGTCGATCATCTTCTTTTCTTACGGAACTGCTAAATCTTATTGAATTGAAAGGGTAAGCTAAATTATAGGTAAATAAGAGGAATTTTACTTATACTGAATTTTTAAATGTTCCAATTCTCTAATATTATAACATGTTTTAGTTAGTGTTTAGGTCTTCTATACGCGTGACACGACGTTCATCGGTGACAGGTGCTAGTACATGGCGTGAGGAATACCATAAGGAAGATAAGACACTGCAGTACATTCAGTGGGATATTCTAGATCTTATTAGGTATGTATATTTTATAATTGGAATTTATGTTTCTTTTCGAAACTTATTGATTTAGCCATCCGACTCCGGATAATAAGAGTCCAGCTCCACGTATTGTTAGGCGTGCGCGCACTATGCGACACCAACCAGATGGATACGTGCGATCATTCATCGATAACAAACTAGTACAAGAAATAGATGAAGATGTAGTTACCGATCAACTACCGTTTAATATAAAATGTAGGAAATATGCTGTTTTTTTCTTGTAAATATTTTCTCACTAATAACTTTATAGGTCCTATAGATTTCGCAGAGATTTCTGTGGTTGAACCATCTGAATTAGTGAAGTTGAATGTGGTGGAGCCACATGTATCAGATCCTGACTGGTCTGCTCCTGTAAATGATGTCGCTGTACATCGTTTTCGTGCTCCTGCTGGTGATTCCAATTTATCTGGATTTAGTCTTGATTCACCAAGGTATTCGAAATAAACCCATTTATTAAACTTATTATATAGTTTTAGTAGTCAAGAGTTGTATAGATTATAAAATTTTACAGTCATTTTTTTCTTTATGTTAATAGAGCGCTTCTAGATAAATTTGACCGGTCGCGTTTTTACATTTGTTTTTAAGTTTTAAGAAGCACATTACAGTTTCCCTGTAAATCAAACAAAAATATGTTAAAAGGATATACACAATAATAGGAAGGCAACATTATTAAGCACCTATTTACATGTAACCGGTTATTTTTAATGAAGGAAGATAGGAAGTAGAAAACTAACTAAAAGTACTATTTAATTACATTTACGGTGAGGTAGTAATATAGTGAAATAAAATAGGATCTATAACGCAACTTTCATGTTAATGTATATAATATACAAATAATATCTGTTTAGGCGATTTATAAATACCGAAGATCCGTGGATCACGCCGAGTCCATCATCACCAGTTCCCAGTGACAGTAGTCCTGCCTTGGGAAAGGCATTGTTGGGTAGTGGTAATGAGTGGACAGAAGAAATTCCTCTGACTCCTAGTACACCAGACATTAAAAAAGCAGAAAAAATATTCGAAGGATGGGTGCGGCGTAGGTTGGTTTTTTTAAAATCTATTGTAAATGGGTGGGTCTGGAGTCAAATGGCACTTGTTAAATTTATACGATCATATAGTTTACATTGCTATTTAATATACTGAAAAGATGAATATAAAGGATGTTCTTCAGGAAAACGGGTAGTGAACTCTGCGCGAAAGAAGTGACTAATAAATGGCCAAAGTGTTGGATGTGCTTAAAGGGAGCTCACCTTCTCATTTATGCAAACCAGTTTGTTAGTTTTAAAGTGGAACTTTAGGGAATAATTAGTAATTAGAAATGCTTAAAGCATAGAGTAAATTTACAGACACAACGACCAGACTTGGTGATTAATGTGGACAGATGTGTTGTTTCTGATGCAACTGATCTGAAGACCTCAAAGAAATTGTATGCAAGTTTTAATAGTAGATCTCATCATTTTATTTATAGATGAAAATTAATAATCTGCAAGAATCTATTTAAGTATTTAGTTTTTAGTGTATTTCGCTTATCTCGATCTCCAATGGAATATCATTTTTCTTGCTATAATTATACTGACATGAGAAGGTACAACCTTTTTTCTTTTCTTTTTTTTGTTGAATTGTGTGATCAAGCAATCTAGATAATTAAACCTCTTATTTCAGTTGGATGAGTAAAATTGCTTTCGCTAGTGAGTTGTATAGTGGCCACAGCAGAATAATTTCGAAATGTTAGTTATAATCATCTTAATTTGCGAGATAATTATATAATTTATTTAACAAGAGTTAGTTTTATTTACACTATAATCCGAAATCATTTTGTATAAAAATTCCAGCTATTTCTTATTTCAAAGAGAATGGTCAAGAAGATTCGTTCACACACTACAACACAATGACAGGGTTACCATCTCTAATGAGTCAAAGCCATGTAATTAACTATTTTCTAATTTTCTTTTTATTTTTTCGCTGATATTTTGTTTATAAGTTATTTCCATAGAAACTATGATCATTTGTTACAGCATGAACCATCCTCTTCATCCTCATTTTCTTCAATACACAATACATTTCCTCGGTCTGGTTTATCATCTACAACCAGTGTTCCAAAGAATGCTGGTTCTTATATTTCATTAGCAGGAAAGAAGTAGATATTCTTCACATCCGAGATTTGCGGATTTTTTGTCATTAACAATTTTTGTTATTAATAGTCTTTTTTCTCTGTTTATACTAGGATTCACAATTATGTTGTTATTTAAGCTTTATTATGTGATCTGTATTACATAGTTGTGGCAATATCATTCATACGGTGTTCTTCAGTCTACATAATTACGTAGATTTTAATTTAAGAATGTGATTTTTAAAAATCATATCTTACATTATGCTAGTCTTCGCCGTATTAATTTATATGTTTACTATGCATGTTGTCTACTCTGTTAATAACATGTTAATAATGTTAAAGCATCATGTTTTGATGGAATGGTCCTTCCTTCATAATTATCAAATTAAACTGAACAACTGAGTTAGATCCATAAATATTCCAGCTTGATGCATTATTATTATTATTACTTACTACTATTACTTTATTATACTTCTGCACATGAAGATACTGTGTCAGTAGTTAATAGTGGCAAGTACACAGTTGCGAAGGAGAGAAGATATTTCTTATATGACGTCAATCATGGGGAGGGCTTTAACCTGAGGAGAGATGTTTATATGAGATTGGCTAATACTGTGAGAATACTGAGAGAAGCGGGTTGGTGTTCTCGATTTTGTTCTGTCACTAACTTTTAAAATCCTATTTATTTTCAGGTGAGAATTTCATTCTAGTGCTACCTCCATGGGGTGGTCTGTATCACTGGGGGCGGGATGAGACTAAAATCCCATGGAGGTCGTTTTTTGATATAGATAGTCTAGCTGAATTTATACCCGTTATAGAATTTGATGATTACTTGCAAGGTGAGTGTAGTGTTGTTTAGACATTGCTTAGTTTTATATTTGACTTGTTATTAACCTATATTTCATGATTTTATTGGGTACTATTGTTTAGAGAGTCAATCATTGTTGATCGAGAATGTAATTTACCTCCAGCATTATAAAGAGGGTTGGGGTAAAGAATACGTGATGAAATATGATAGAAGAGATTGTATCGATGGACATAAATACTACAGAAAGGAAAACAATGCATGGTGGGAAAGATTTTGAGTGCTATTTTTTTGTTTACTACATAATCATTTAGGATTGGGTGGTTCTATTCATTTTCGAATATAGGAGCAAAACAGTTTGAATGTATTTCAATTCAAGGAGATTCTGCTGTACTTAGAGATCTCATATTAAAAGAATTTCCTAACCAGTAAGTTTAATTTGCTCAAATAAAACGTAATCTCTAGTAAAATCATATTTTATAGGACATCACTGTTTTTTGATAGAGGAGAAACAATCTTGCACCAACACTATGGTGATGAGTTTTACTGGCAAGCACGGAGAAGTATGCGTTATTCAAAATATCTAGTTGAGATAGCTGATAGATTTAGGTATATTTATGTTATTGTAGTTATTTAGGAAATAGACGCATTTAATCGGAGCTATTTAGGGAAAAAGTGTTATTTTCTTCTGATACCTTAGATAATACTGTATTACCTTCATCTTGGCGAGATGAGGCTAAATCAGGACTAGCGAAGGGAGGAGAATTTATATGTGTTCATTGGAGAAGGAGAGACTTTATTCGTGCTCATGGAAAAGAGCTTCCCAGTATTGAAGGGACTGCAAAACAAGTTCGTTTTTAATCGAAGATCTCTTGCTTTATTGTATCAATCTCTTAAATTTTAAACACAAGTATATTTTAGATAAGAAAACTTTCAGCGTAGTACCATAACTTTTCTAAGACATAATTTGAAGCTTTCTAATCAAAGACGAATACATATTGCGTTCATTTAGGCTGTTATCGTATTTTCAGGGCTGAAATCTTCCACTTGTCCGTGAAGACACTAGATTAATTATCTTATGAGAAATATCAAAAAGTGTTTCAGTTGAATACTATTACGAAGAAAAATGGCGTAAATCGAATATTTATTGCTACTGATGCATCAGACGAGGATGTCGATCATCTACAAAGTTACCTCCATTATCCTCTTTTACGCTTTCGTAATACATCTATGTCTGATGGAGCCGTAGCAATAATAGATCAGGTAGTGGGACCTTTCGTATTATTTTCATAACTGTTTGCATAAATAAATTATTTTTATAAATTCATCTCATATTTATTTAGTGGGTTTGTGCACATGCACGTGTATTTGTGGGTAGCCATGTGTCGACATTCTCGTTTCGAATACAGGAAGATCGCGAGATCCTGGGATTTGCTCCAGAAACAACTTTCAACCGTCTTTGTCCTGATGACAACAATAACTGTGAGCAACCTGCTAGATGGACCATAGTTTATTAGGTTGAGATTGTTTTGTTGATATATTGTTTTTCTTTGCTTAATATTGGGATTTGTTTAAAACTATTATGAATAAATAGAAAATAATGTTTTGTACTAGCTGTTTGACATTACACTTAGAACAAAGTTCATTGAAATGAAGTTAGAATCACGAAAATTAATTTAATTAGGACCTTTGGGCTTTAAAAAATATATCCTTTGTTTTTTTAAGAATGGGTGGTTAGTGAATATATTTATATATATTCTCTATCACAGAGTTAGTTTTTGGATTGGTAAGTCTACGAATGGTTGCTAGAATAAAGTCGGTTGCTACTAAGAATCTGATATAACGGTAACTAAGTTCATAAATTAACGTAATGTTTGAATTCCAGTGTATTATCCTTGCATGAAATAAGGACTCACGACTGTCTAATGTGTAGAAAAGTATCTATTTCGAGGAGAGCAATACTTGTACATTGAGACTCAAGAATCTAGATCTTGTAATTTACTGGAATTATTCCTCGAAAATATGAGAGCGATCATTATCCCCGTATAGATGGAAACGATTGTTTAATTACATAGAAACGAAAGAAATGCTATTAATACCTTATTCTTTATCATATCTGCTATTATTTTTGACAGCCTGATTATAGTGTTGCCTATAGAGAAGACTTTTTTAAAATAATAATTGGCTAGATTAACTGATGTTGAAAATATGGCTAAAAATAGAAGGACTATCACCTGAATATTAAAAGTAAAAACTGAATTACTAACTATGATATACAAAAACTTGATTAATGTGTTCTTATCACAATTCATAAATAACTTTGTCACCATTGTACTCGCTTATCAATTGGGATGTCACAGACAGGTGAGAAACACTTATCACTGGTAGTCCTATATATATATATATATATATATCAGGAGTATTAGTTAAGATTATGGGTTTCCATTTGTCTTCCCAATTTACCATGCATCTCTTTTGTTTATTCATTGGATTTGTGGGAATTGTTGAAGCAGAAGTGGAAATGGTCCAAGTCCTCTTCAGGTTTGTCTTCCTTAATGTGCTACTCTAATAGTCATTGCTCTCAACTACAGCTATCTCAGTCTAATTTTTAAGGCATGGTAACCGTGCTTCATCTAATCAATACCTATTAGATCCACATATAGAAGAGAACAAGCCTCGTAGTTTCAATCAGCTCTATGACCAAGGCTATACTCAAGCTCAAATCCATGGAGAGAATTTGGACTATAGATATACTAGAAAGCATAAATTTCTTGCCAAAATATATTCCAATGAAAACGTAAGAAGCAGGAAGTATTTTACTACTGAAGCAACAACAGTCAAAAATCAACTTTCTTAGGTTATCGTTTGCTCAAGTGATAAAGACGGATGCATTGAGACATCAATGGGAGTATTCTCAAATTTTTTCCCAGAACAAGTTATGCCAATGCATACATATTCTAACCACAACCTAGTAAGTTAAAAATTTAATTATTACTCAAACTTTTCTTTCAATCCAAGTCTTAATTTTTCCTATTCACGAGATAGTTGACTTTATTGGTACCATTTATAATTTTAACACTTCTCTTTACAACAAACGCTTGTTCTTAAATCTGCTTTAGATTAAATTAAGATATCTTTTGGTATCAATGTTTTAGCTGCTCAATCCGAACAGTGTTCGGCGCGATCGTGCGGACAGGCTTGCCTTCAGAGATAAGGAGGTATTGTATGATGAACGGAATCGCGAATATGAGCAACTCTTCGCTTACCTTTCAAAACAAATGTGCATTTCGAACAACATAGAGAAAACATATGAAACTCTCTATAGAGAGGTTGGTATTATTGAGAATTCTCACATTTTTAAAATATAAATTTATTAAAAGTATTTTATTAAAAAACTAATTATCAACCATCTTAGGTGTTTAAATCATTTAGGAGTGGCGATAGTACCCTCACGTATTAATGTACTTCAAGAAGATAATATTACTGGATTTTAATCACATCAATGGTATTTTGTTGCAAAACTAATTACGAAAATTCCAGAAATATGCTTAACTTCCGTAGTTTTAATAAAGTCCAATCGAGTACTTTTTTCAGGTTTTATTCCGCAATCCCACGTCAGCGGAACCAATTTCTATACAAATTCCCGATATTTTATACCCCCATCAATGTTTCTGCAGTTCAAGGCTAAATTGTGGAAATGCATGCGAAAATGAGACGGAGAAACGATTCACATCAGTTTGTATGGTTATGTACAGAACAATGTCAAATGTACAACCAACGATAGCAGTTCTTTATGTCGTAGTCGCTGTACAGGCCTATATTGTTGTTTACTTGTACTTTTCAACGCTTAGCAAGGAGTACATTCATTAGCACAGCTATTGACACGATCTCATTTGACGGGTTGTATGAAATTATTATAATTAATAGATTAATTTTTTGTACTACATCACTGAAGTTTACTTTAAATTTTCCACTTTGTTAAAAAATGTCCATTTTATAGAATGAAAAGAATATTTAATTACCATATGGCGATTAAAGTTTGAAAAATATTTATTTTGGGTTACTGTCTTCTAAATAACGAAATGAAATTACTGCGACAAAAAGTCCTCAGTGGTGACGTATTGCCGACCACTTATTTAGTATTCCGACTATAAATTAAGTAAACAAATTAATTTGTTTGTATATGGGATTGATAGTAAATATCTCAAACTATATAATTCATATATACTGGTGAAGAGCTAGGAGATATATTTAAGTTGTTTTGTTGGAATATATGTACCAACAACAAGGTACGTGTCTAGTATCATTTGAAGCATACAAATGGCCATGTATTTATTATCACTCAGGCTCATCTTTAGTGGACGGATCTCTTGAGATGCACCTCCTACTAAACGGGACTTAGTCTTCTGTTGACTCAACACCGTGCGCATGTTCGGGTGTATAACCCCGCACTCGCGTATCTCCCCTCGCGAATTCGAAGACGGACCCGCGCCTTTCCGACCTCCTTGCTCCGTTCCTGAGTCATTTTCGCCTATAGGTATGCTTAGTGATGCCTAATATTTTAGCCATTTGATCGTAATAATTACCATGTAAACTCCAATTAACGCATGTGCATATTGTATGTAGGGCATATCTCGTCACCAGCATCTTGTCCCCCAACTGAAATGAAGAAACTGGACAAATGGATTGGACATTTACTTAATGAAGGTTTGATTAAGCAAAGATTAGAGCACTATTGTGTATTGTTGAAACAAATACATTACCTTCATCTGCTACCATAACCAATAATTAAATATTTTCTAAATTGAACAGAATTACGGAAATGAAGAGAGAGTGTAAGGAAGAGGTAAACAAACTGAAATATCAAATAGTTAACTAATATTTTAATATCTATTTTATAGATATATGCGCAAACTTTAATATATTTCCTTATCTCAATGAAAATACAAAATAATATGTTATAATTTGCCACAACACGCAATTATAAGTATTCGGTTGAATATGCTATATAGTATTCTTCAAATATCAATAATAATTCATGCCAACATCGAAATAAATTGAAAATTTTCTTAAAAATAGAATCTATTTCACTTAAGCTCACATTTATTTGCCCGTGGATACATTATTCTTTTGTGGGATTATTCCTCTAGTTATATACCACACCTATTCCTTTTCCCGTACTTGCCCTCCATCCCCGGCTGGCACTCCCCTTGTAGGTCCGGGTTGGCGGCTGCTCCGCTGTAATATCTATCACCCGTGCCTCCCGCACCCAACTTGTCTCGAACTCTCAGATCTCGCTTTTATTATTTTAAAACTCTTTAACATTCCTATTCATTGAATTAAATGCCGGGTATTTTCTCTTGGAAAAATCGTCTTCTTGGACGAAAAACTCCTGAACCAGAACGAGCTGTGCATGTAACGGTATCCAAGGAGGTTGACAGCGAGCATCATAGTCAAATTCCAAAGAGAACTGTGCGTTTTGAAGAGACAAAAGAGTTTGTAAGTCAACCCTATGTGACACCCGACTGGCACAACGAATACGGTGAAGCACGTGTAATAGGATCAGTTACAGCCGGCAATGGTGAGAGATTATGATAGGCGAAAGTCCAGTAATATAAGATTTTGTATATTACACTATATAAAAGTCGTATTTTTTGGATTACAGATCTTCAAAATTCATAAATGTCCAATAATGCAACAAAAACTAAACTTATTTATTTACTTAAATTTGTGGATATTATGCGAATTTTCAAATTATAAAGCTAATAATATTTAACTAGTTTCCATATAGCACGAAGAAAGAATCATGTGTACTCAGAAGTTTACTGTGAATCAGTCCCTATTTGACCTTTGTAAGGTTTACTTTAGCAATAATACTTACTAACAATTTCAGATAAGTATCAATTCCTATACTGACAAAGAGAAAAAAAATATTTACAATTCGTTATAAGTATCGATACTAAGTGATACAACAAAATGCCAAAAATGAAGCAAAGAATCTCCCGTTATTATGTTTTTACTATTTTTATCCCGATTTATTTTCGCTTAATACTACAACATACTCTTTTTGTTAATGTCTTTTAGGCGTTGGAAAAAGCACTGTAGATCAGCGAGCAGTCGACTGGCATTATGCAGACGACGTTCGCGTAAGCATTGCCCCTCTTGCTACTTCGGAAATTGATGATGATTTTCGCAGAAATCGATTTACATCATCTGCTCATAGAGGAAGTTCCGTTCTACAGAATCTTAGGGAGCAGGTATTATAGTTTTGTAATAGCCTTTTTATTTCCACTTAAATACATATATTTTTTGCAGAAAGACCATATTAGCTATTCTGAGCGTCGTAGACAAGCTTCTACTATCCCAGCAGCTGCTCCTTCAGAATTCCGCGCTACAAGTCCCATTCGCTTTTCTCAGAAACCGCTTCATAGTACCGAACATTTCAATCCCAAAAGTGAACCAGAACCTGGAAAGCATCATATTTACTTGGGGACTCGACAACACCTAGATGATATGAATGTGGTGTTCTTACAAGCTAACGACGAAGTTAAGAGGACCATTCTTCCACCTGAGGTAAAAAATAAGGTTACATAAAAATGTGGTAGTATAAAACACTCAGTTGGTATTTATTTAACTGTGGTATTTACAACATCTCTTTGCTATGTTGCGATTTTAGGTACTAAACATCAGCCAAGTAAAGATGGCTTTTGTGCGTGCATTTCCTAATATAACTAGGCATTATATTGAACAGCCGCATGTGAAAATTTACATTCAAGAACCATCTAAAGGGCAACTATTCTACGAGCTGGATGATCCTAGGTATGCTCATCTCATGGTTTTTCTCGAAGTCACTGACTTATGGTGAAAATTCAACATATGATACTGATGATGGCACGATTTTAAACTTTAAAGTACAATAAATACTTTTTTTGCCTCTCAGTGAAATATAATGTCAAGTGTTCCGTGTAAGTTATGCTCCTCGCTAACGAGAATGTCCGCCATCCCAATCTGTCCATTACACTTTGCTATCGATCGTCCAGTCGAAAAGACAAACCAATTGCGCCGCGAAAGCTTCGCATAACAAACAAGAATTCTTGACATGGAATGAATAATTGCAAGTGAAAATTAGGTATTTTCCTCAGAGACATCCGAAATAAATCCGTATTGAAAATCAAAGAGCATCAGCAAGCTGGCATGCAATCACCAGTGCGTTTCCTTGAACATCCTGACTATCTCTCTGAGACAGAGATGGATGAGGGAAGAAATAGGTAAACAGCATTACCTGTAGTAATGATTAATTTGTCTTCTTTTGTTTTGTTTTGATAGATTTATCCAATAGAGATAGAATTTTATTTGGTGATTACCATTCATTAAAATTTTTCTTAATGAAATGTACACTATAGGTTCTTCTCCCTAGCACGCCCAGCGTCCGCCATGGCTCATTCGGATTTCGGTCCTTCAAAACCTATACGGCAGAAAAGATTCGATGCAACTCATGATCTCTATGCAAGTGATACCAGTAGTCATGATTCACGTTCAGTTACGAGAAGCGGATCAGCAACACCAATTATAGACAAAGAGTCCAGGTAATATAAATTAGTACCTAAAAGATAAAGTGAACATAATAATAGTGTTTCTTAAGGAGTCGCTTACAAGTTGTGAAATATAAATATAAACAATGAATGGAACTACTGTTTTAAGAAATAGCCTCAAAGATCGAAGAGAAATGGATGCATGCTTAACATTCAATATTTTAAAAATGGGGCTCAAGAAAAGTGAAACAAAATCAAAAAGAATGGGAGTAACTAGTGATAAATAGGTAATATTAGGGTAGCAAATGAAACATCGTTTACTATATAGGAAACTAAAAGTCAAGAACAAGTTAAAAAATAGGAAAATAAAAACAGTTACAGTAGTGATAAAAAAGGAGAAATATTCCAGTAATATAGCAAATTCCGCAGAAAACGACCGAGTATTATTACCTTTAATATTTATAACTTTGTCTTTCCCATAATTAATTGCCCATTTATATTTACATATTATAGGGCAAGAATGGAGACTATGGAAAAGCAATTGGCTGGTCTCTCCTCTCTTGTCCATTCTGCTTTAGTAAGTAAAGGAATGAGTGATACAACAAGAAGAGACATGGATGAATTGCGACGAGAGGTTAGAAAATATATGACAGAAAGAAATTGACCAAGAAAATAAAAGTATTTTATAAAACGTTGGACACAGATTTTTGCTTTGCTGCCTGACACCGACCGAGAAATATCGGAGGAACCTCCATCAATACCTGAGAGTCTTTCCTCTCATACCCAACACCAATTGAGTGCTTTACGTCAAAAGGTTTTGCAAACGAATACAGAGATGAGACAGTTGCGGCGTACTGCTCAAGTTGGTTTTATAAGGCATCGTATATATAAAATATAGACCTCAATATAACTCTATTTTCCTGGATTTGATAGGTGAACGCACAAACTGCTCGTAACTTAATCAAGGATGTTGGGGATCAAATAGCGCAGATTATAGCTGATAAGATAGGAGGAGAAAAGGAGGATAGGCAGCCAAATAGTGCAGAGGAGTGTACTAAAGTCAAACAAGAATATGGAAACAAACTATCTAATTTGCTGGAGAACCTAACGTAAATTGATTTCTTTCTTCTCTCTATTGTACGTAATATAAACCATACTATTTTTATTTCAGGAGAATTCTTTACAAGTAATATCACTTGCATTATGAAAAGTGCATACCTTTCCAAAACTCTTCAGTCAATTTATCAAAATATTATATAAACACTAATAACTTAACATAAAATAATTTAAGGTCCTTTGAAATTAACGTAGAAACAATTCGAAGTAGTGTCTTGACCAGCAACAAAAAGCTGCGTGTATCAGAAGTCGAGGTTCTAACGGATCATCTCACTCAAATAGGAACAACCGCCGCATCATTGAAAAGTTAGCTCAAACAGTATGGATAAAATTCCATGGTTTTCTCTTTTCATTTTTAGTAATTATTTTTTATGATTTCAGAATTTTTATATTTCTTCTAACAGTGTAAAACCTATAAATTTCCAGCTGAATTCCCTCCAATTCAAAGCGTCATAGAATCATGTATTAAATCTGATATGGAGCATATTTTAAGAGAGGAAAAATACATCAGAGATCAAACCGCAGCAGTAGATCAAAGTTTACGTCGGTATGCGCCTATCCTCTTATAGGCTTTTGCAGATTTAATTTAGATTTTTATTTTACAAATATTAAGTAAGAACTGTTAAGTTGCAAAGCATTAGCTAACATTATGGTGACTATGAAAAAACTGGCTATGGTACAAGATCCAACGATTCGGTCTAAAAAGGTGAGATTACTAGTCTGCTCCACTAGTAGAATATAATAAATTACTTATTTCTGCACATAAGAATAAATTTTAGGAAACTTCGTTAGTCCAACAATCCATTCCTATGTCTACACAACCAACTTCAACAGGCATTCACACTTCCAACCACCACTCACTTATTGTTCCATTCCCAGAACAAGCATTCACACATCAATCATCTAGTGAATCTAATGAGATCGTAACTTCATATAATTCCAATGCTATCTGCAACTCTGGAATTGATATATCACCAATCCCACTTATATCTTCAATTAATAATTCTCCAGCAGCCTTGCTTGATGGAGTCTTAGAAGAAGTGGGTCCACCAGGCGTTCCCCCACGCCCACCAAGTAGATTTTCAGTGCAAGATGTTCGATTGAAATTCAGTAAACCACCAGAATTACCAGAAAAATTCAAGAACCTTATAGAAAACGTTGCAAAGAGTGATTTACCTGCTATCGACAGAGATCCAGTAACGGATAGAAGGTGTGGACACAGCTAATTCCTTAGTATTATACCAAGTTATATCAGTTTTTAGGCACGAACTTGCAGAACGGCAAGAAAGACTTGCGGAGAAACAGAAGCAACTCCGCACACAATTCCAACAGATGCAGCAAGTTGCTCCTCTCCCATAATTAATGAAACAATATCGCCCAGGGCACCCAACTGATCATACACTTGGCCATTGAATAATTACAGAACATGAAGTTCATCGATGAACTATAGCAAGTCTTTCCACTTGGTACCTGTGTTTGCTCACAAAAATTCTTTATTATAGTAGGTTCCAGTAAATCCAAATGAACGAATTTAACTCATTTTATGTGTTCAACCCTTCCTAAAGCCACCCAATATCAGTAATTTTCAAGGGTTATACTAGCAAAGAAATTGCTCTTTTTGCTTTGATCCAAAAATTTTATGATACCAGAAGAATTAAATAATCGAATAAACAATTACTAGGCATTTCATTTATGATGTTTAAAAAATACGTTTAATTTACAAACAAATCTTAATACGTGTGATATTGATAAACGCATATCCACTACTCAGCACAATTACCCTATCACAAAATAAAATAAGCCTTAAGAACTAAGTAAACTAAGCACTACCTACTATTTTAGAGGAAAACCGGATGCAATTAAGTTATCAAGATCTTTCAATCCTTTTTCGAACTCATCTAGTTCTTTCTGAAGTTGTTTCTTTTTAAAAACTGTGTAGTAATTCACACCTGAAATATCATTTCAATTAAAATATTAACTAGTATAAGTACTGATTATAGTTTAACAGATTTTGAAATAAACACTAACCATTAAATGAGAAAACAATTTTGAACAGCTCAAATGCTGCACCCGATGTAAATCCAATTGCAAAGAGACCGTACCAACGAGAAGAAATTGAAGATAACAAGTATGAAAAACCCATCTGCGAAATGAATTACAGTATTAATATGTAATGTACTCCAAGCATATTAATAAAACAACATTGAAATTAAGTAGTACCGATATTATTTCAAATTAATGTTGAATCCTGCTTTATCAGCTTCTATAAGTTCTTTCTCAAGTAACTCTCTTTCTTCTTGACGTATAGGTCGAACAAATTTATAGTAAATACCGGTATTTACAATACAGTACGATGTACTGAACAAGATGAAGCCAAGTATTGATCGCACAAATACTAAAAAAATTGGAAAAACATTAAACATCGAAAATTTATATGAAGCAGTTATATTTAATAAAATTGATTTCCAGAAGTGTCATATATTTTACGAAATAACTGAATACAGAGTCTATTTGAAAAATATAAAACATACTTTTATGTGCTATATCTAATCGTCGATTTGTGAAAATTCGCCTATACAATGGTCTTCTATCCTCTCTCTTTCTGGCCGTCCAGTAAACTGGCGATAAGAACATTAAATACCTGGGAAATATAAAAAGAATCTACTATACGGTATAATATTTAGAAAAAAATATAGAATAATAATAATATACTTGAAATAATTTAGTATTGAAATAATTAACAATCAATCATATATACAGTTTTTTAGGTAAAAACAACTTAGTTAACAAAAAACAATCCCCCAAATATGTTTTGATAAACAAATGTGGTAAGTACTTGTTAAAGTTTTGGTGATAGACTATTAAGGGACCAAAACAACAAGTTATAGTTCAGTGATACTACGATTCACCAGTTAATAATACGAGAATGAATAAACCAACATCTAAACACAGATAATATAAGTGATACCGTATTTTAGTCTCAAACAGATAATAAGTTATCTTGCATTGCTTAGGTTTAATCATAATTTGATATCATTGGATTGTGGCTGCTGTTAGTTATTTGTACTAATATATATGTATATATGATATAATATGATACTTACTAGGGTTTGTTATAACTATTTGGATCTTATTATACATATTCAAGAAATGCCTTCGATATATGATTGTTTCACTCCAATAAGTGACCTTTTAATCCAAGAGCCGTCCTACTTTAGAAGGGAATATGCCAATATTTCAAGCAGTAAACCTATAAGTTTTTCCCAAGTTAGTATTTATTCTATTGTACTATTATGACATATCCTTCATAAGACTAATAATTACAGCTTTTTTAGAGTTGATAGTTAACTGGTAGTTGGATCATTTTATTAATAAAGTAATATTACAATTAGCGTTGAAATAGCACAACTTTATTTTATTTATTATGTAAAAAGACAAGCAATGCTCTTTTAGAAAAATTCTATGATGATTCTATCAGAGGGCTCAATCCATATATACGGCAATCAACCGGTTTATAATACCATATCAGAGCGTCATCCCGAAGGAAACGTGAGTTATGTTTTTATTGTTCTCGATCCCTTTTATTCTTTGCATGGCTATGGTATTTAGATTCCGTGGTTCGTGGTATCTTGCAGTCTTATGGGTGTAGAAACCAGAGGGGAAGCTAAAACAAAAAAATTGGCTAAACATATAGCCGCAAGCGCTATGCTGCATGCACTCGTGGATAAACGTTATTCTAAGGAACTCGGTCTACCATACGGTAGTGATGAAGAAGCACATGAAGCAATGTTGGTATTTGTAGTAGCATTTTAAGAATGCTGCGTTTCAATGATAATACGCGTTTGATCTGAATTTTATTTCTAGAAATTCTCTCATGGACTCTTCAGTAGAAGAAAATGATGAAGATGGTTATAATCCCAATCAGAACTATGTTGGAAAACTTCACGAATTGTAAGTAATTATAGAGTACAGTGTGTGATTATATTATTAAATGTGGATTCGTATTTAAGATGTCAAAAAAACAAGATGATAGTGCCAACATTTGAATCTACAGAAAAAGGTCCTCCCCATAATAGGACTTTTGCTACGACATGTAAGGTTAGTATTATTAAAGTACTATAATTTCTGGCTAAGTTAAAATGGTTCTAGAATATCAAAGCAGGTCATTCATCATGAAGTGGTTGGATTAGCTAAAAATAAAAGGGGATCGAAAAATAATGCTGCGTTTCAAATGTATACTCTACTTGAGAAGGGATTGGCAGATATTAATAGTGATCATGATTTGGAAGAAGGTGATTCCCTACTAGTTGATATCTGAATCTATCTTGATTTTTTTGTCTTGGCCAAGTAATATTTGGAAGCTTACTATTGTGCAACTGTTTAGTGGTTTACTTTTTACAGTAGAAGGTCGTGACGAAAATTTTTCCAATACACCGTCTTCTAATGAAGTAGTTGATGCAGTTAAAGCGTTGGAAGAGATACTTGTTGACTCAAATAAGTTCGGTGAATCAAAGATTGAGTATCGGATTTTAAGAACGAGCAGTTATGGTGAGTGTATCTAAGTATCATGCTTTCAAATTTATATGACAGTATGAAACCGTATTAAATTACTTACCTATATATATATATATTAAAATGTAGGAAAGGAAAATATTTCTATTTAGTTGAAACATGTTGCGTTGAGCTTAGTTATTTGCTTGAGTTTGAACTTCGTTCGATGCTCGTTCTTTGATTTCTGTAGCCATTGCGGTTAAAAATTTGTGCTCTTTGTTCCGAGATATGTGCAAACCTGATTTTGACGTAAATATATATCATTCTTCGAAATTAGCTTTTTAGCTTAATAACGCTGTTAAACTAAATAATTGTTATTCAAGGATTGGTCCAATGTCTTTTAAAATTATCGTTTTACCGACTTGGCGAGGCTGTTAATACACTAATCTTCCCTGGGCAAGATTCAACTGAGGAGGAAGCTTGTCAAGCAGCTGCGAGATTTGCTACTATGCATTTAAATACTTATTAAATATTGTTTTCACTAACATCTGTATTATACTTTTATATAAAATTATATTATTTTAGGTTTAATAATAATTAGATTCTGGTATATTTAATATCTTTATTATGGCAAGAATAACACGCTAAAAATTGTTTTGCACTGAAGTGGTTATGGCCAATTATTACTTTAAGTTGATTTTCGTGATGAGTATTTTCTAAGACCGTTATATTTGATCTTCTAATTTTTTCAAATTTCCTGTATCCTTTATCTTTCATTGTGTTACCCAGTGGTTTTTGATTGATTTGTTGATCTAAAGGCGGGCGATATTCGTTTCTCTCGTTTTAATCGATCCGCGTTTCATTTAACGCTTATGTTCCGGTATAGGTTTGCCGTTTATTGCATTAGGTTTTTGCGCCATTTTTTGTTTTAAGGGTCATGTCGCTATCCACCACCTTTCTGCGTAGAACTTCCGCCCTTCTCTCCAAGGTAAGATAATTGCAAAGTTTAATTTCGTATTTATTAGAGATGTTAGCTGTTGTTGCATTAATGTATCACCGCTGAAGTATTTCACTTTGTTCTCTGGTACTCTGAAAGTCTATGATTGTTATCAGCAATACTAAAATGACGGTTTTAATGCGTACCATGTGCACACTCTGACTGTTTTAATTAATTAATTGGAGTTTTTTGTTGTTCGTTTGGATATCCAAAGAATTTAGGGTGTTACTGCATCTGCATGCTCTTCTGTTCAATTGTCTACACAGGCAGATCAGTCTACGAATCTGAAAGAGGTGCTTGCAAAGAAGATCCCAGCACATAATGCTAAGGTCAAGGAATTTCGAGCTCAACATGGAAATACTGTTGTGCAGAATGTTAATGTTGACATGGTGCGTTGATGGAACATTAATTCATTGTGTAAAAAAAAGTATAACTAGCTTTTGAATTTATATTCTAACTTTTGTTTATTACAATTATGTTCAGATTTACGGTGGTATGCGATCAATGAAAGGTATGGTGACAGAAACATCAGTTCTTGATCCTGAAGAAGGGATTCGATTCCGTGGTTATTCCATTCCCGAATGCCAGAAGCTTTTACCTAAAGCTCTTGGAGGAGAAGAACCTATTCCTGAAGGCATCTGGTGGTTGCTATGTACTGGTGAAATACCCAGTGAAAAACAGGTAATTTGTTTTTTTGAGTAAATGGTGTTATATTTCAAACGTGTTTTGTCAAAGTCTAATATATTTCGTCTAAATAAACAATTTTTAGACACAAGCAATAACTAAAGAGTGGAATGCGCGTGCTGATTTACCTGCTCATGTGGCTCGAATGCTCGACAACTTTCCGGATAATTTGCATCCGATGGCTCAGTTCGTTGCCGCAATTGCTGCATTGAACAATGAAAGCAAATTTGCTGCAGCATACGCGCGGGGTGTTCCGAAAGGAGCATATTGGGAATATGCATATGAGGTGTGATCAAACAATTATTATGTACGCCATTTCAGAAATGTTTACCATATGACCAGTTAAGTATAAGTATATGGCTCCTTAAAATGTCATTTGTAGGACTCGATGGATCTCCTTGCTAAGCTTCCTACTGTAGCTGCTATGATATACCGCAATTTGTACCGAGACGGATCTGCTGTTGGAGTCATCGATCCGAAAAAAGATTGGTTGGTTTATATATGAACTACGCAATATAAAGCAGGGTTATACTATGATAGGTTTTGTGTAGGTCTGCAAATTTCTGCTCAATGTTGGGTTACGATGACCCACTATTTGCTGAATTGATGCGTCTATATTTGGTAATCCACTCTGATCATGAGGGTGGAAATGTATCAGCACACACTTCTCATTTGGTGGGATCTGCTTTGTCTGACCCATATCTATCTTTCTCTGCTGCTATGGCTGGTCTCGCTGGGCCACTACATGGTTTAGCCAATCAGGAGGTATGGATTCTGCGAAATGCTAATTTTCAATGCTATAGGGATTTTTACAGCTATTAAAAAAATAATATTTTCAATCGTTATATTAGGTGTTGGTGTTCCTTAATAAAATCGTTAGTGAAGTTGGCTTCAACTACACCGAAGAACAACTGAAAGATTGGGTTTGGAAACATTTAAAGAGTGGGCAGGTAAAGAATTACCGTTATTTTGATAGATATGTTTTATAATTATGGAATTATAATCTAGGTCGTTCCTGGATATGGGCACGCAGTGCTTCGTAAAACTGATCCTCGGTACGAATGTCAGCGTGAATTTGCTTTAAAACATCTACCTAAAGATGATTTATTCCGGCTAGTTTCAACGTTATACAAGATTACTCCAGACATTCTTCTAGAGCAGGGCAAGGTGCGTTATTTAAAATAATCAATAAACTAAAATGATTTGCCGTCGTTTAGGCTAAAAATCCTTGGCCAAACGTGGATGCTCATTCGGGTGTGCTTCTACAATATTTTGGCATGACAGAAATGTCATTCTACACGGTTCTTTTTGGAGTATCACGTGCACTTGGATGCCTCTCTCAACTTATTTGGTCTCGTGGAATGGGCTTGCCACTAGAGAGACCGAAATCTCATTCCACTGAGGGACTCATGAAGTTGGCTAATGCTGCAAAGAAAAATTAGGTCTGTTTACTGCTAGCGTAATCGTAGTATGGTGTTTTGTAACTTGATTTTTAGTTGCACAATTACTGGTTAGGAGATCCTATATTGTTAGATTTTGTGTATAATTGGTTTAATTATCATTTTTAAACCTTAAAGTTGTCAGAAATAATAAATCAGGTTCTTACTACACTTGTGAGATTGAAATTATTAATGCCAAATGTTCAATACTAGTGGACCATTTCAATGTAAATGTTAGTTTTTCTGTCATTCGAGCACCAAAAAGGTTTCAATAGATGTCAAAGTAGGTTCGTTTTGCACTTGTAGTCGAATTAGCGTGGAATAAAGATGGTGGAATTAAACCATTATTTATCTCGAGAAATGGAGGGAGTGCCACGACCAAGAACTGAAGCCATGCCCTTTCAAAATGGGTGGTAGTCTAGTAAGTAAAATAGATTTAAATCTTATGGGTCGGCAGCTATCGACCCTCCCTATCATAACAAGAGCATGGAATGCTTACGATTATACATGAAGATTAAGGTTAGACCGATACCGATTTGCAAAGTATGGCTATGAGTAGTATAATGTTTCGAAACGATTTTCCTGAACCGCAACTTAATATTTTGGCTTTGAGAGCAAATAATTTACCGAAGGGAGTGCCTTCCTTATCCTCAAATGCGATCGTTGTTTTAAACACCTAGGAGATTAGTTACTTAACTGATGTTGAAAGATGAAAAACCTAAGGGACATGGACGCCCCATTATTCGGCAAAATGCGCATGTATACATAGAAATTATTGGACACAATAGTAGCTATGCTGATCTTGGTTACAGTTGCTCTGGAGAAAGCTAACCAAGGTTATGCGCCTAATTCGCTGGTTCCTTGTACCTATCAATAGCGCTACCCAGAAATCGTAAGACATACCATCAGTACACCTTAACCTCAAGAAATGTGTACCAAACCGTCAAATTGATGAGATACCGTCTTTATCATAACATATCCAACAAAGTTGGTCACACCAGTATGCTAGCATTAGTTACGATTTTCCCCATGATATTTAACACTTTAAACATCTTTTATCATACAGAAAAATGTCAACCTGTATTCAAACAATTTCCACGTCGCAACAAAAAAAAACAAAACAAAATCTATAGATCTACTCTAATATCCACAAAAGTAGAAAAAACAACAAAGATCCACCAGTAAATAGTTAACCAAAATTTACTGAAAAACGCCGAGTAGATCTTGCTCACGGAAAATTGAGTACTCTTTCTCCTCAACCATAACCTAAAACGAATAAAACACTACGTACAAGTAGTATATCATGACCCTATCTAGAATAATTCTACCAAAAATATATCACACCTTCGTTCCACCATACTCAGGAAGCAAGACACGGTCTCCAGTCTTAACCGACATTGGAATCAATTCGCCTTTCTCATTGCGCGTACCAGGTCCAACTGCTATAACCGTGGCTTCTAACACCTAAATATATTTCCCTTACAAACACAACACCGTATCATGAAGTAAACACCAACTTTGCCCTGTGCCTTTTCTGGGAGCATAATTCCACCCTTTGTTTTCGTTTCTGCTGCAACACGTTCAATGAGGACGCGGTCTTGAAGTGGTTTAAACGATCTTAGAAGATCGCCAGCCTAAACACAATAAATAAAATAATGTTTCCTACCACTCAATAAAATTAGTCGTGCTTTTTCTTTTTTAATATTACACTTAGTGAACTACTTATAATTAAAACGTTACAAATTCATCCACTATATCATAACTTAAGCATTTAAAAAATCACTCACGGCAGCTCTACGAAGTGCAGTCAAAAACATCTCCGTCACTCACGATGGACCAAGAGAGCAAGAATGTTCTGTGCCTAATGCCGACAATTGGGCGGAGTTTTGTCATCAAAAAGGCGGGACAAGATAAGAATGACCAATCAGAGTTGCGTTCGCGAATTTTCGCGTTTCTTCAATTCTAGTACATTTGGTTAAATGCAGTCGTATTCATTTAGTGTTACGCTACGTGGTTTGGTTCCATTTTTAGCGAGATTAAGACGTTAAGTTATTATAATGTAATTTTTGATTAATATATCTTTTGTTATTTTCAAATAGTCGATAGCTCGTATATTTGTTAGTCATGATGCAATTTTCTCAGACCACCGGAATCATGTCGCTATTTTGGTCACTTCATGTTAGTTAATTTCTAAAATGTATATGGTAATCTGTAAATACAAAGTATTCATTTGCATGTGTCTCAGCTCTTCTTGCAGATATGTTGCGCTTGGCTCAGAAGAATCTAGTTAATAGCTTCGTCAGAGGATATGCCAAAGATGTTAAATTTGGCGCTGAGGGCAGAAAAGCGATGCTTGTTGGTGTCAACCTCCTAGCGGATGCCGTATCTGTAACAATGGGTCCGAAGGTATGTTTTGATTGTTTGCCTAAATGAATTGCTTATGCATAATGTTACAGGGTAGGAATGTTATTATTGAACAATCCTGGGGAAGTCCCAAAATTACGAAGGATGGGGTCACTGTGGCCAAAGCTATTGATTTGAAAGACAAGTACCACAATCTTGGAGCAAAACTTATCCAGGTAAAATAGACAAATAGAAGTTTTAGTATGTAACTAGAAGTTATTTCGTTTAGGATGTAGCAAATAAGGCTAATGAGGAAGCGGGAGATGGAACTACTTGTGCTACTGTTCTTGCTAGATCAATTGCTAAAGAAGGATTTGAAAACATTAGCAAAGGTGCAAATGCTGTTGAAATCCGGCGTGGAGTAATGGCTGCTGTTGATATTATTGTGCAGGAGCTTAAAGGTCTCAGTAGGCAGGTTGGTTCATATGCTTAATATTTTGAGCTAACAATGCTTAGTTTTATTGTAGGTCACTACACCCGAAGAAATAGCTCAGGTTGCTACGATTTCTGCAAACGGTGATCAAACTATTGGGAATTTGATTTCTGAAGCAATGAAGAAGGTGGTTAAATTGAGAAGTAATGGCATTTATAGTATATGTAATGTTGTGTTTAAGGTCGGTAATAAGGGTGTTATCACAGTCAAAGATGGAAAAACGCTTACTGATGAGTTAGAACTGATAGAGGGTATGAAATTCGATCGTGGATATATCTCTCCGTACTTCATTAATACTTCTAAAGGAGCTAAGGTATGCAATTTGACTATTTATTTCTTTTGTATAGAGCCTGGATACCTGCTTTTAGGTTGAATTCGAAAAAGCTCTAGTACTTCTCAGTGAGAAGAAGATTAGTCAAGTACAAGACATTGTTCCTGCTCTTGAACTTGCTAATAAAGTTCGTAAACCTCTTGTTATTATTGCCGAAGACGTTGATGGTGAAGCACTGACTACTCTTGTTCTAAACAGGCTGAAGGTATGATTGACTTTCTTAATGTTGCTTTCGGAATCCAGTCTATCATTTATAGGTTGGATTGCAAGTTGTAGCAGTTAAAGCTCCTGGATTTGGAGATAACCGCAAGAATACGTTGAAAGATATGGCGATAGCAACAGGTGGAACAGTGTTTGGCGATGATTCTAACCTTATTAAGTTGGAAGATGTTCAATTCAGCGATTTCGGAGAGGTTATTTTAGACTACAACATTCTTTAATCTCGTGTACTACTAAGGATTATCAAGAAATTTTAGGTTGAAGAAGTGACAGTCACTAAAGATGACACTCTTCTTCTTCGTGGCAAAGGCGATCCTACTGATATTGAGAAGCGAGCTGAGCAATTAGCTGATGAGATAGAGCAGTCAACAAGCGAATATGAGAAGGTTTGTTGGAGCTGTAGAGCATTTATAGGACATAAATTATTATTTCCAGGAAAAACTTAATGAAAGATTAGCTAAGCTCTCCAAAGGGGTTGCCGTACTGAAAATAGGAGGTGCATCAGAAGTTGAAGTAGGAGAAAAGAAGGACAGAGTAACCGACGCCCTTTGCGCAACTCGTGCTGCCGTTGAGGAAGGTATTGTGCCAGGTGGAGGTGTTGCGCTTCTCAGGTCGCTCAAGGCGCTAGAAGTGTTTAAGGTTTGTTCGATAGTGTGTAATTGTTAGCTCTCATTGGAAGTATCTCGTCAACTCTAGGCACCAAATGAGGATCAACAAGTCGGTGTTAATATTGTCAAGAAGGCAGTACGACAACCTATTAGCACAATTGTGAAGAATGCCGGCCTGGAGCCATCCTCGATTGTTGAAAAGGTTCGGGTTTAGATTTCAAGTGCCTAGCTAGAAACATGTAGTGATGTTCCAGGTTTTGAGTAATGACAATTCCGCCTTTGGTTATGATGCACTGAACGACAAATTTGTAGACATGTTTGAGGCAGGAATTATTGATCCAACAAAGGTTAGTTTCATTTAATAAGAACCACATGGTTCAATGGGTTAATAAATTTCTAAATTGGTAGGTTGTCCGAACAGCTATGCAAGATGCATCAGGAGTTGCGTCGTTACTAGCAACAACAGAGTGTGTGGTTACTGAAATACCTAAGGAGGAGCCTGCAGCTGTTCCGCCTGGTATGGGAGGAATGGGTGGTATGGGAGGAATGGGAGGTGGAATGTTCTAAAATCCACCACCAGTTGTTACATTGTTATATATTTCGTACTTGTTTTTTACTTTGAGATAGGTGCATTAGTTGTTACCGTAGGTTTTGTATCTTGAGATTGTTATACAGAAATTCTATACGGTTTATCCCGTTATTATTCGCATCTCATTTGTTTGTTTCCTAACAATAAAAGATTACTGTATAAAAGTAGAGCGATCATCAAGATTTATATTGAATGATCTTTGGTGGAGAGTGGGGCATCGAAGGTTTGCCATGAATGTGTTCGGCCCGTTGGAGAAATGCAGCCACCATGGTTTTGACGACTGAAATAGGTTGGCGTGGATGGATTGCAGAGTGATGCGGAATAGTTGATGTGAGGTACCCCTATCGAAGAATAAATGAGCTATCCTTGAGTGGAGTGTGGATCTGAATTCGAAAGTGAGATCATAATGGAGAGTACAAGATAAGGTGTTGTCCGGCACGCCCCTCCCAAAACGGAATGTCGTGTCCAGGGTGCGGAAGAGAGAGTCGTCCAAGCATACTGACTAAAAATTTCTCGGTTTAAATTCGGTTTTGGGAATCTCCACTGTCTGAACTAACATGAACAACCGATGGTCGAAGGTGTATTATCCTGCTTTTATATGACTCTATTAAAGGAGGAAACCCTATTTCCAATTCGGCAATCTGTGAATTAACGTATTCGTGAGATACTGTAGAACGCCTGCACCATGGCACGAATAGATGGTAATCGGCTACATTCGAAATGACATCAAACATCTGTTCGCGAGAGAATCTAATAATAAAACCTTTTAGTTTCCCAATTTATGACTGACTTTAACATTTCCCACCCAATAACTCGTTTTTCAGAATAGGCCATTTCTTCATTGTTGTATAATCGTACAGAGCGATGAGACGGACCCACAACTCGCCGAAGGAAAAATCCAGAGAAAAATATCATCTGATATACAAAAGAATTTAATTAAGCCAACTATAAGTATTCCTTTTAAATCCAGAACCATTGGAGTATAACCAGGTTTACAAATAAAACCAGTGATATTTAATAGCTTTATTAACAAAATAAGTTGCCCGTATTCAGAAAGAATTTGGATAAGCAGCATATTCATCATGTATACTCCTGGTCCGGTAGTTAATCTTGAATTAAATTTTCAGTCTGAAGTCCATCAATATTTAGCATTTCGATATTATGAAAATTGTGGATTACAGGTAATGATGGGTTGCTGATTGAGTTACTAATTACCCTAAAATGGGAAAAAAGAAAAGAATGATTAATATTAAATACTAGTATGGCTATCACCGAAAATCTTACTAACTGTTCTGTTTCGTAATGTATAAGACGCAATGCAGCAGGGGCATGTGGAGATATAACAACGTTTCTTTGTTGCAAACACTGTTGGTTGTGTTCCATGCATAAGTCGCGATGTTTGGTGGTTAGATGCACTGTTTTTCCCTTTAAAACTCAATAAATCTAATTAATTTGAACATTAGGCTAGAACTCTTTTAGTTTAAGATCGTAAAGATATGGAGTTTGATCGAAAATTGATCCGTAATGGATGAATGAAAGTTGGACAAAAAATTGTTGAAACATAATTTTTCTATTATTTACCTATCCAAAATAAAATTTGGTAATCAAAATTATTAGTACTGACTTTCACATTGTCTAGTTGAATACCGCAAACGTAGCACATGGCATGCACTGCTGACCGGCTGCCAAGATCATGGTGAGAATAGGAGATGTGCCAAGCCAACACCTATAGGAATACAACTTACGCAACTAACTTACTATCAAAACAAACAGCAACTAACTGGTATGCTATCAAATACTCGTCCGCACATCGCGACGCCACACCCAATTCGTAGAAGGTCACAGTCTGTTCGTAATAATGATAGCCGTCTATGAATTGCTGCGGTTGACATTGCTTCTGCAGTACACACGCGCCAATGCTCCTTCTGATTCTTCATGAAAATAAGGAGACTATATAATTACAGTTTGATGTTTCAAATATAAAATACGCCTTTATATATATAAATTAGCTAGTAGACAAGTCTCACAATAACACCAAAGTGAACAAAGTAAGAGAACCCTGTTCATCACAATTTATTTTTCCTTTTTGTCTGTTTTAGTACCTCATTTTACGAGTTCTAAAAAAAAAAGCAATTTGTCCATCACAATAATAAAACGAAAAGTTAATATACCAAACTTATCTGAATCTAAAATATATTAAGACTAAGAAAAAAACATAATTAATGTTAATTAAAGTATTCCATACATCTGATAACATTGACAAACCATCCTCCTCATCTTCTCCCCATACTTCCTGGCCACTTCGTTGACATACTGCTCGCCGGCCGTTTTTTCTCTTACCCACTGTTGATATTCCTCCTCTGTCTGTATGCGAGAGATCATGGTTTCGTCAGACTAACAATTATAATTCGCTGAAAAATATGCTAAAATTCAAAAAAAAAGAAAAAAAAGATTATCACCTCTATTTCGCCAATATATTCGACCGCGGGGTCCGAGCTCATATTGTGTTTTCTTTTCAACATAATAGGTACGACTTAAAATTAATTTCCAGATGATTGGTCAGAATTTCACATGTATACATGCATATATTAGAATATTTAGTACAGAATAGGTCCTACTTCTCTGCAGTCAAACACGTGAAGTACAGACGACCCCAGTAGGAAAATTACTCCCTGGAACGCAATTTCACACTTATATCATCAGATATTGAAGCATCAAATAATTAGTTATTCATCTTAATATACAATACATAACTCGAATAATGACAGAATAACATAAGGAATCAAATAAAAGCCGCTAAACGGTATACACCCAGCATATAAACACTAAACTTCAAATTTTGATTTATTCATAGCAGTATGACCTAAGTACAGGATTTTGTAACATGAAATATACTTCCCTAGGAACTATTATTTATTTGAAGGAAAATGCTTCTCCTCTATTCTTAAAAGCTCTCGGTGAAGATCAAGCTCAGCAGTTTCAGCTAAAGCAATGTTCTGCTGGGAAGCAAATGTAGAGCCTGAAAATATATTCACAGAAAATAAACACTGGACAAAGAATTCAACAAAAATACCTTGATGTGCTGATCCTACACAAACATTTGACAAATATTGCATCTGAGCAGATAACTCTGTTTCAATCGCATTAAGCGTTTTTTTAAATGCTTGTGATGATTCCTCCATTTTTACCTTTAAAAATTCTATACATACGAAACGAAATGCTCTGGAATCAGGCCAAAAATATTATGGACAACACCTTACTAATCTGCTTCTCCTTTGATAATTCATAAATACACGTTTGGGCATACTTTAACAGATTACCAATCATCTTATCCACTTCCGTTATTGTATTTAAACGTCTCATTAAATCAGTGCTAGTGCCTTGTGGGGTAGCCATCTAGATAATGATAGTAAACTAATACTAAGCCTCTTTACTATAAAAAACTTCAAAAATACTGATGGAATAACCATTTAAAATATAAGTAAATTTCAATAGTAAATGTTGTTTTATTACTAACTGAGCAAATATAACGGGGAAAGCAAATGCAAATATATCACTCCAATATCTGTAAATCTTAGCTCCAAAAACATTAGAAAATTGCTGTATTGATCTAAAGCAGTATGCTTAAAAATCACTATGACAACTGATTGAAATTGATAGAACATATGTATTGAAAAGTAGAGATAATGGATATAAATCAGTTGAAAAAAGAAGTATCACAATCCATTATGATGAATGAGGAACTAAAGCTAATACATAATTGTACACTTAATGAATTCATGTTAAACTACAAAAGTTATATATAGAGAAATTCAAATATAAGTGACCATTATATTAGAGACATGTAATATATATTGGTATCAAAAAAGACTGAGGGAAATATCACCTCAATAAGCACGAGTTTGGTGTCCTTGAGAAGCTAATGGAGGAGGTGGAAGACTAGATAGCGGTTTAAATGAAAACCTGAATATAGATGTTACTAATTCTCAATATTCATAATTATTAGATAATGAATTAGCAGACACAATAAAGTCTTTATTTCTATATACTAAGTTAATCAATTAACTTAATATAGCAATAAAAAAACTATTAAGACATAGTTCCACAAACGCTAACACACCTATCAAGAGGATGTGCATCTCTATTAGGAACACGAGAAATCATTGAGGTCATAGGTGTCTTTGAGGCTCCTCTAGGTGGTGGAGGTGGTGGTTCATCACTACGCCCACCAACAGTTGGACAACTTCCAAATCTGAAGAAATATTTTACGCATTAACTACGCTATGATTCTAAAATATTTACTGTTACTAACTTATTTGACACAGAAGGTGGTGGTGAAGATGGAACAGTATCACTTCCATTGGTACGAATGATAGGAGGAGGCGGTGGTGGAGCTACTGGTCTGGCGGGTGGCGGCACATTTGGTCGAGCAAAATATGGACGAATAGGCGTAGATTCACGAGAAAAATCCTGAAAAAAGGTCCATCTCATTGACAAAACAGTTTGAGGCTGTTAACATTTTACTTCTGAGCTCCCACTCCTCCGGAGATTATGTTCTATGCCTGCAGAATCAGAGCGTGTAGGACGCATAGTTTTGTATTGTTCTCTCCCCATAGGTGATCCAGCTGATATCTAAAAGAACATAAATAGAACTCTTATTTAATTAATGAATTTGCGAACAAAAACAACTTTATGCATAATGCCATTAAAATATAGTTTAATGTGGGAGAAAACTTTAGCTTTCTTTTATTCAAAACAATCCTTTCTAGGAAATAGCTAAAGGTTGAATAAAAATACTTGGGGTTTCTGGCCAGGAGGTGGAGGAGGTGGAGATGGTTTAGAACGAAGATTACTTGGTCGTAGGTCGGAAGGCTTTGGCAAGGGTGCAGGAATATGAAAAGTCGGAGTTGATTTTATACTGTGTCCTAAACTATGTAAATATATAAGTGCGATTACAAAGTAAAAATTAACTATCTTCAATCATACCTCCAACAGATGTGACAGGCGTAGGTGACAAAGGTGGTACAGAACTATTTGGATTTGTCACAGATACATTTGTCTTTCGTACTTTATTGTCACTTGGCTTTAGAGGTAAACCGTTTGCGAAAAGACCACCTACGGAAGAAACTCCGCCAGAAAATGCACGTGGTGTTCCTCCAGAAGCACCTTTATAATGACATAGATTATTTAATCTTATAATTAAACCAACATGATCATTTTGAAAAATAAAGTTAACGACTTAGGTGGCTACGAAAACACTGAAAGTTTCAAAGTATTTCTGAAGGTCACTACGTATTAAGCTTAACTTGTTTACCTTAGGAATATATATATATATATATATATAGGCTAATATTTACCTGACTTCACATCCGAATTAGAAGCAGAATTAGCGCTAACATGGGTATTACTAGTTTTCCCAATTAATGGTGCTGAACGATCATTAGTGATAGTTTTCTTTAACCGTATTCCTTTCTAAATGTATGAACATCAGACAAAATGGATAGACAACACCAAGAAAAATAAAAATCCTAGATATTTTCGAATAATTGTATTAACTAGATAGCGAATTCGTGATCTTGCAGAACCTCGATTTTTAATTATCAAATAATAAACAATCACTACTAATTCTGATAAAGCCCGATTCATAATGCTATTTCAAAACATTTAATAACGCACTTGAATATCAGAAAGAAGTGCAGGCGAGGCTTTCGATGCGGGGCATTGCACTGGGGTAGTAGAGGAATTAACACCTAGTAGTGGTGGAGGTGGAGGTGGAGGTGGTGGTGGTGACATAGATTGTAACTACAACAATCCATATACACCTCATTAGTATTTATGTATGAAACAAAAGTAGAAACGAAAAACCAAAACATCATGGAATACTTCATGAAGAAAACTAACTTGATAATAAACACGAATCTTGGAGGATACTGATAAGAGAGTTAGTTCTACTTAAATCGACCTCACATTCAATTTGATACTCTGTATACTATAGCAAGCTAATCATGAAATTTACTAGTTTTCGATTATGTTTAATATTCAACATAATAGTTCAAAGCAGTTATTTCCCTTATAACAAATGCTTACTGCCAAGTTGTTCAACGACCAATCAGTCCCTCAAATATCAACTACAACTACACACCTCACTGTTACTTTTTAAAAATATATAGTAATGCAATTTCATAAGTAATAAAATACTTAGTGGTCGAGTTATAAATAACACAATGAATCATACAACCCATGGGCGTGGCATGTGAAGCAAGGAGTGCATAATGGTAGGCAGTGGTTAGTCAATTTCACCTAAGAGGAATTATTATTAATACAATAGGCAATAAAAACGTGTAGTAGGAATTTCTTCCCTATTTTCAAACAAATTTATACACAAATATACATTATAAAGTTCTATAAACTACTCATTATTTTGAAGAGTAACTGTTTTCTCGTAAACCGATGCTGTTTACATTAATATACCAGATATAATGTTAGAATAGCAAAATTCTGGTATTGTGAACTGCATAAGTCTTTGTGTATGCTATTTACCACTAATTTGAAAAGAAAAGAAAAACTTAAATAAATTTATACAAAACTTAGCCCGTCTATGTGAAGTATGTTTCTAAGAAATATGTATTGCCCTTAAATATTAGTTTATATTATCAAAATTGCAATTACTTTTGCATTAGTAATTTGAAAGCTAGGTAAAATCTTGGAGGGATATTAAAGTAAATAAAACAAAAAAAGGAGATTGCAAACTAAAAAATTAGTGAGACCATTACTTAACACTAGGAATTCCTTCTGCAAAAACTATTGAAAATATTGAGTATTGAAATAATTCTTCAAATTTATGTATAAGAAACTAAAAGAAATTTCAAATATTAAAACCAAAAATAGGTAGATTTATTTGTCAGAAGCAAAAAGCTCGTGTTGCAAACAAGTCAGATTCTAAAACCAAATTCCGTCAAACATTAAACTGATGGTGAAGTAAATTTTAACTCCAAGAACGTAGATACTGCAGTTTCCATTGCTTAGTTTTCTCCTTCTAACTACTACTGAATTAATAATAGTATATGATCAAATTAATGTAATTTATTATAAAAACCAAGCAAAAAATTTCACCAGAATATATGTCAATGTGGAACAAACATAACACTGGGGGGGGGGGGTATTACTGATAATAACAATAATAAGAAATTGTCGTATATTTTAAAAATATAGAGCAAATGGTAACAATAGAGCACTATCCAAGATTTGGAGCATTCAAATAAACATTCATTCAACCTGCGTTAGCACACGTTCAAGTTTATACATTTGTATTACAATATAAAGAAAGACTTAATTCAAATACGAATATTAAGTACTCTTATTAAATACGTGAGGTTAGAGAACTATCGTTTTGTTAATATAAACTGAACTTTTCTCCAGCGTTAAACAAAGTTAAAACCCTTTTAAATTTATATAGTTGAGGTATATGTACGACTAGATTCAAATGATAGGTTTTATACAGATGACGGCTAAAAGTATCAGTAAGGAAGATTTATTAAAGATGTTTGGGAGTTCTGGTCTTAGTGATAAAACAAACAAGCAAAAACAAAGTAAAGACGGTACGTACATTTTTAGGTAATGTAATATAGGCATTGTCTTATATTTCGAAGGTTTAACTTTTAATAATTTGTTTTGTATACCTAAGTTTCTGGGAAGTGTTTTCTGTTGGTTGTAATTGTAAATAGAACTCAAAATAATATTATTTCAAGATATTTTAATTCAAGAGGATTATCGAAAATCGAACCATTCGTTAATAGTCAGGAATCACCAATTGAAAGTTAGTTTCAAGAAAAATATTTTGAAATCCATATTTATATAATATATTATTTATTCAACAGGCTGAAATCATTTTGGGTCGCAAACAACTTGATAAACTACGTGTTGAGAATGAACAGTTGAGAGAGCGGATACGAATACTGGAGAATGGAGAACATGATGAAAAAATCGAACTGCTGGTTTCTGAGCGTTTGGAGGTTTGCTTAATAATCTAATAGCTTCATATGGTTTAACAAAACTTAATATATTACAGAAGAAACTAGCTCAACTAGATTACATTGGCTCACGAACTGTACAATACCTTTTGAGATCAGCAGAGGATTTTAAAGATGTACTAAGAAGCATGGGGTTAGAGCCTTTTTTGTATATTTAGTTTCATTTTTGATGTATAGCACATGGTTCTTTATTCGATAGCATGATAATACTTAAGAGTAAATACGACATCTACTAGCGTTGAGGATCAAGTTATGGGACGGCCAGAAACTTTATCCGCACTGGGAAAACCACTACTTGGAGCTAGTAAGTAATGATTTCTTTGTAAGACTTTTATTTACAGGATTTATAGTTATAGAGCATGGAATACAACTATTACTATTATGAGGTAAATAACTGTATAGTATTCATATATACTTAAATTTCAACAGTTATTGGAAAGCACTTTCTAATATTACACAGGGAATGTATTTTCCATCTTATAGTTTAAACTTGTCAGATCTTGTTGGAATGAGAAAAATATTCATTGATTCTGTTTTAGTAGAGGAATCTCCTTTCCGTTTTTCAACTCGAAATAATCAGAAATCTATCACACAAGATGAGATGATGGAAGAATCTAAAATACCTGGAATTCTTACAACTAGATGTCCCTCTGTGGTATCAGGCGAAGGAACCCCAAAAGTATGCGATGGAATTTGTTTCTGATTTCTATATGTAAGTTGGATTTTTCTTAGTTAATAAGAGGAAAATACAGGTAGAACGATGCTCTCAAAGTCTTCAAAACGCTGTACTAAGCTCTCTCCCAGCAATAAAATTTAATTATAAAGTTAAGTATAATTGTTCGGTTTCTTTTTTTGTATTTTTATGTATAACAGTTCCTGTCTGGCTATTAAGTTTTTACACCAATATTATTTTATTAATTAATTAGTTTTATACCTCTAATACTATCTTTTAATTTCAGCTAAGAGAAATTCTTCTTTTTGTGATATAGTAACACCCGCCCGAAAAGCGCATGAAGATGATCTATCTACGCCTCATATAAACTTATCGGATTTCTCTGTTGGAGAAACAGATACGGTATTATTTTTGAGTTTTTTGTTAAGTTATTCATAAGACAAAAGTTCTGATTTCATACTTCCCTCAGATTCGCAAGAAGCGGACGGCGACTATGAAGATAAAATCTATGATCGAGCCAAAACTTAATACAAAGCTCAGACGCCCTGGAAAATATGATGAACCAAATCCTCTCGTTTCATCATTTTGAATTTATGCATTATTATTAATGTTTTAGGCCAAAAGAAACAGCTCGATTTTTTAAACGATTTTATTATGAATCTATGTTAGTCACTTTCTAGTTATGTATCACGCAGAAAACTTAAAAGCTAAACGATCTTCTTTGGTACTTACGTTTTCACACAACTATTCTTCCATTTGCACAACACTAACAACTTTAATTTGAGTGTGAACTTGATTTTTCCTACTGATTAATAGGTACTGAGCTTTCTGTTTTTGCTACATATTCTCTCATTCTATAGCCGTTATTCAATTGATATCTTACCGTTTTGGCTCAATACCAAACACCCATAATTGTGTAAATAAAGTAACTATTAATATTATTGCCATAGCACGCATTCTTAACAGTATACTCACTTCATAGATATTTTTATTATAAACATATTGTAATGCCATACATTAGAAGACTATTATTTTCAGGTGTACATTTTATAATGGGTAATTGTATTGGACTCAAACGGAAAAAGAAAGAAGAAGAAGTTATTGGTTAGTTTATTTTAAATAGGTATTTGTATGTACTAAGTTGCCATAAATATGTAGTTTTGAAATGATTTAGTAGTATAATGTTTTACCATGCAGGGCATCCATTGGTTAGTAGGTGGTTGGCCAACTGTGACTTTTCATCGATTCCTGATGGTGACTGTGCTGCCCGGTCTTCAACTAATATTTCTTTTGATACCGTTGAGGTCCAGAGATTTGAGGATCTTGCCACCACCTACACTGTTTTTATGGGACAAGTATTTTTAACTGTATTACTTCATCAAGAAACCGCTTTAAACTTTTTAGTAGTGAATAATGCCTTCTGGAAGTGATTTTTATATAACCTTTGTAAAGAATTATTTATGATTTCTTAATTTTATAGGAACTAGCAGATCTTGATGGTTACCTTACTGCTACAGAAAATCTTGAGAGCGAAGAGGAAGGAGTAGCACCAGGCAGGCTAACCGAATCTACGCATTTCAATGTAAAGAATATGGTAAGATTGGTTTGGAGATTTCTATTTCCCATATATGACATCTAATAATTGATTTGAAGGAAATATGCTAGTCTTAGTATCTATGTTTAGGATGGCGGTAGCGTATATGAAACATCGGATGAATTAGATCAATGTACTTTTCAAGATTGTTTAGTTACAGACAGAATTTCCATAGGATCTACACAGGTAAGTGTTGTTACTGTTAATTTCTAGTCAATTCGGCTTTCATGCAGTTACTGACAGAATGTATGTTAGATAATGCATACTCCTGTGCATCAATCCAACGATGATCTATCATTAGAAGCACATACTGATGAAGGAGAGGATATGGTAGAAGAACTGGAATTGGTGAGCTACATTCTTTTTATCACGTAGTTCTACTGCTTTGCTAAAAACTTTCTTTAAATAATAAAAATAAATATAGGCTTTATTCCTATATATTGTTAACTAAAAGAGACTATATTAATAAAATGCCATAATTTTATTAAGAAGATGTGATGGTTATTAGGGCTCAATTATTTTAAATGTATTTTCAGTGGCGAGTGAACTATGATTCCCGACCAATTCGTCCTCTTCCTACACCTATAAGGAAGGTAATTATAATGACCTAATACTAACAATACAATGTTTTACTTTTAAATGCAGAATATGGTTTCTCCACGTGTAAAACTGGAGGCGCTAGTAGATAACAAAGGAAGAGTCAAACGGACTGAAAAAGTTGTATCATATCTAGACGAAAAAAGGAGGTCGGCTCAAGTTGTTTAATTGATCTCATTCTTTCAAGAACTGTAGTCATTATTTTCTTTAACATTTAGTGAAGCATTTTAAATGTATGCTTCATATTACTATTGTTTTCTGTTGTAACCATATATTCAGCCTTAATAATCATAAATTGATATCTCTTTTTTTCTATTTTCTTGCTCATCAGATGTACAGCGCCTTTAGACATTATTTGCCTACATACTCAGTTGATATAACTATTAACATGACTTACTGTAAAATGCAAAAGTATTTTACTACGTTTTTCTTATTAATGCTTAATTTTAATCTGGTCGATTGGTGTCAGCTTTTCGTTGCTATTTTTCCTATTATTATCCTAAGATAATTTTATATTTGCAATTTACTGTAATTGCTTTAGCAAATACCAACGTGTATTTATCATTGATATTGTTTATTGGAGTACTAATTGATGCGTTGTCTTTGAATTTATAGGCCAAATTACATCATATATATCTATATGTTGAACTCTTTAACCGACGAATAATCAAATGACGTAATCTCCTTATTTTATTTTATTTTTTCCGACGTAGGCAATAACACTTTACATGTAATCTCAAAATGATATGTTTTCTAAGGCCATTCTCAACCTTGCACTATAATATATATATAGTTTGACAAATAATGCGAAAGAATAAAGTGGAATGAAGAGTAGGCTTAATGTAAACAAGGAATGGTATTAAATGAAGGATGTGAGTAGGAAACTTGGCATTTACACGTCGTTGTGTTGGTCTACAATGCGGAATGCTTCAAGTAATTCATTTAGGTCGATGAATCCATCCTTGTTGAAATCAATGCTTTCTGCTATCTGAGCTACATATGTGGCCGACAGAGAACGCTTTGTGTATTTACCCAGAACCTATATCAGTATTTTTATCCCTTTTATTCTCTACTCTTATCATTTAAAAAGTGTTCAGTTTCTGTCTTACAGTTCCTCACCTCAATTGCATCGATGAATTCTTGCATGGATACCTGTCCCGAGTTATCTTTATCCATGAATCGGAAGAGTGTTTCTAACGTACTTTTGTGTCTGTACAGTGATTCCACCACATCTCGATCCTGATAATGAGAAAAATTTTTTCTGGAGTTTATGTCTTTACCAAATTCCCAATTGTAGGTAAATGTGACCAGTAACGTTGTTAATGTATATTATAATACGATGGCCATAATTCTGTTAATTTTTAACTTGAAAGTATATGATTTTGGTGTTCGAAATCTAGGATTTTCCCAATTAGCAAAGCAAGATAAATCAAGTTTAGTTAGATGTGGCTCTTAGTAGCTGCACTTCCAGCTACAAGTACAGTACTTAGTCACCATCAAAGTAACGAGCTTTCAGCAGTGCCTACTACTACTTCAACTCTATACACTTGGTAGCTCGGAACAACACTGCATTCGTATTATCATAATCCTACTAGTATGTCTGATAAATTTATCCTCGTCAATATCCATTTATGCTTTAACAGTTATTTGTTTATTTTCGTATTTATATTTATTATTATTACCACTCAGTATGGATCACCCACTTATTTTTTCTAGTTATTTGTCAATTATCACGCGCTGTTTTTTAAAACCACTTTTACTGGTAGAGTTATATAGATAAAAAGATTAATGGATTATTTCGTTGATACGTTTGTAATTTCTAGAAAACATTAATTAGAGAAATTAAGGATCTCTAAATACCATTACTCTCTTGGTATCTTCTATATTAAGAGAAGAATATTTTAGAAAATAGAAAAATTAAATCCCCTTGAGTTAGAAAAGAGACTACCAGCAAACTATGGAACCAATTTAAAATCTGGAACATATTTTATTCCTCTATTTCATATGTACTGGACAAAATAGATTTCACTTAAGACAGTCTTATAACCACAAGAAACAACGCCGTCATTTGCAAAGAAAATAAGGTATTAATTTCTCATTTTGGATAATTGCGCTTATTTGTTGATTTAAGGTTATAATTCCAATTCATAAGTTATAAAGCATAGAAAGTAAAATCTGAACTCACCTCGATCTAAAGATTTTTTAGCAATATATCTATGCTATTGAGACTTACTATGAAATTACCGGTCAATAAGGTCTTTTCATTTGTGAATTAAAAAGATTTACCTCATACGATAAGAAAAATAATCTATGAAATGACATACTATTGATCGTAAAACAATTTACTAACCTGACTGGATGCTTTCCCGACTTGTACCATAGGCATATTGTTGTTGTAGAGAACATTTTTCCCCTCGTCATCAAGAGTTGCGAGTTTGTTAGCTAAAGCCCGCCAAGGAAGAGCCAAACCTGTGACTCGTTCAACACATTCGCTCCAGCGGTGGACCGAGAGAATACCTAGTATGGAACAAACAATTTTCTGATCATCTTTCTTTTATTTGTTTGTTTTGCGTCAGATTTTTATAATTTCATATTAATAACCTTTTCTATTTGGATCGAATTTTTCAAATTCGGCTTGTAGTTGGGTGTTGAATGAGCTGAGTTTATCCTTCAGTTCTCGTAGAGCTGATTCTTCGACCAAACTTAGCCTGGAACAGGCAAATACGTCCTGGAAAAACGGTGATCAATCATCGTGATGTAGTGAATTGTTCTGAAGTAAGATGGAAGATAAGGAAATTATAATATGTGATTAAAGTTACCAGTGGAAGCAAGAGTCATATATTTTTTCTTATTGAACGTGTTCATGAAAGGATTATAAATGTGGACTAAACAAATGGATGAAATATAATAGTTGAGAAAAGGAGATTATAGAACGGAGACCACCTTTCTCTCATTGTTGTTTTTCTGTGTGTCTTGCTGGCCATGTACTGCACAAAGTGTGGTTGTTTGTTTCTCCCAATAAACTTAACATAGGCTCCTCTGTTGCTTCCCAGTTCATAGTAATTTGAAGCAGAAAATACTGTCAGAACCCTATCGTAACTGGTCGTTGTTAGAAAAAAAAAGACTGAAAGGTAGTATTTCGAAGATATCAACTAACGTATTGTTATGCGTGTACTCATATCCCTCGAATTTGCATTCATGGGAGCGGACGACAAGTCGAAGACCATGTCTGAATAATTACCATAAATATTCAAATAATCAATGTGTTATATTTGAATCTTTACTTTTCTAGAAAAGAGGCTGTTATATCAGCTCCAAAATAGGATCCTCCACCTCGAAATACATTTGGCCAACATCCTGAAATGAAATACGTGGAGAATGGGAAGTAGAATACGAGAATAACGATTTAGGTAGATGTATCCAAGTTAAAATTTTAATGACCTTTGTTTTGTTTTGGATCACTCCACAAGATATCCAACATTTGTTTCCACTCTTCCATATTGACGGCACTCTTTCCATCTTCTTTCCTCACTGGAGGTCGTAGTACAGATTGATACTGACAAATATAGTATTTTCGAGTTAATGTAGATATATTACAAAAAGACATTTATTTGAAGTGGTATTAAAAGCTGCTATACACAAACTTAGCTCCAAATATTTGGAATTTCGTTTCAAGACAGCTCTACGGACTTCATATGCATAATTACTTGCTTTGTTACGTGGGATTTTTTCCAGGCGTTCAAGATCTGTTTGATCCGAAATTCCGCCATGAACAACAAAGATGTCCGTATCAATTATGGTAGCTATTGGTAACCAAGAAAATACATCTTCAAGGAGTTTGGCGATTGGTGTTGCTTGTTCCTAAAACAAATATTATCTTCATTTCTCACTTTCACATTGTTTAATAGAATCTAGTACTTATGACACTATTTCTTCTTCTAATCGTTTTCTACCTTATACTTAGTCATAAGCTCCTTGATAAATCCGTAACGCAGATTCATGATGTGATCTTCGTGATTTCCTCTATTCAAGACGATCGTGTTGGGATCCAATACAAAAAGTGAAAGCAGCACGCATAATACCTACGATGAAATAAATCAAAATTAATAAATTTTAACATTTAAATTCGTCTACATATCTTATCCGTACTTTTTACAATCCTTTTAAAGGAGTTCTAAACGCGCAAACCTCTATAGATTGTCCTCCTCGATCAACAAAGTCACCATTGAAAATGTATGGATTGTCGACAGATGGATACCCGTTCTATAAACTTCCGTACTGTGCTTTTTTATATGAAAATTAATTTTTCCAACAAATATTAAGAATTTACCTTGTACAAAATTATACATAAGTCGTCAAATTTTCCATGTAGATCACCACAGACAGTAACCTGTAATTATCCTGATTCTATTAAAAGGCAAATGCAAGTTGGATTGCTTACCTGATTAGAAATTGACGTAGAGAGACGAACTATAGATGGAAGCCCTTTAAGAAGACGACGAGACTCATGAAGTACGAGGAGAACATAGCGAGGGTGAAGAATCTATAAAAGCTTTAAAATATTAGTGAAAAATGAAGGGTAGAAAAGATAGGGAGAAATTCCATTTAGCAAATCCATATCATAATGTATGAGAAGCAGAATTATATACAGTGGCACTCAGAATTATTGGCATTGAGACACTCTGCATTAAGTGGACTACCGATTATATGAGTTTCTAAATTATCACTAAAGTACAAATCTTATTAATAATTTCCTGTTGAATATGGACTATTCTAGAACTTACTTTGTTGACTTTAAACGCTTCAATCATTGTGGCTATCTGGGTTCTGTCCAGTGGCAATGTTAGTATTGGTCCTTTGTAATTTTTGTCGACTGTAAATTTCGCTGGTTGCGTTTCCTCTAATAACTGTCGTATAGTATCGCCGTCTTCTTCTGTGTAACCAATCATTTATACCAGGAGCTTTTGCATAAATAACTATTTATATGTTTAAAAAATCATCAGCTAATCTGAGATTTACAGTAAATTATTAAATAGTAATTCATGAATACGAATAAAAACCTTCTCTAGGATTGGCGTAGTTGCTGAGAGCTGAAAATATATATGTAAGACGACAAATAGATATATGGTTAAGCAAGAATATAATTGAGGAAAAACAACTTACCATTAGCAATTGGCGAATGTCTATGGTCTCCTTCAGTGTCGATCATGGCCGTTATTATGTCACTGAAAAAGTCGTACAACTAAACGGGCGGTCATCGCTTCGTTCCGTGGTGCATCGTACCTTCAACTGATCCTGCTCTCCAGCATATTCAAGAGCAGTAAATATGCTCCAGGTAGCACGACGACGTGCTTCAAGGCGTGCTTCGCATCTACGATACCACTTTTGGATGAGGATCGCAGCTTTGATCGCTAAAAAATGTATAGATTTAAAAAAATTGGTTATATATAAACCTAATAAGGAGATAGAATGCAAGCAGTGGAATGCAAAGAAGCACATCGTCAACGACTACACGCAATTTAAGTGATACGCGGTGAGGGTGAGTATAGGTGATGTGGGTGCGTTTGGTGAGTGCGCGCTCACTAAGCTGTGGTTGTGGAGAGAAAGCTCTGAACTCGGGAGGAGAAGAGCGCGCCTTCGATCTGATAGCCAAGGTATTGTGACCACTTCGCAGAGAAGATTTTTCTGGAAGAAAGATGAGAGAAATCAAATACTACATTATCCTAAACTCTAACTTCACAGCAAACTGTGTGGCTCCATGGGAAATAAGAATATTGAAAGATTGAACAAAGGTTAATAATGTTGAAGGAAGGTGTCTCACTGAGCTCTGTTGGCGGTGGTGGTGGTCGACCACTTGACTGCCCACACCCCATTCAAACGTCTAAAGATTTTTTAGGAGGGTCTGAAAAATATGAAAAGTTCATTTTCTCACAATATTGTTTATTTTCAAAGCAAATGCTTGAGTAGTCGATGACATCAAGGGAATAGGCAAAATTGAATAAATCCAATGAAGGAAAATGCTACGAGAATCGGAAGGCTTAAGAGAAGAAGCACTTGGTAAACATGATTCATGAAGAACTTTAAAGAGATCTTTATGGAAGATCTCTTATATGCTTTATTCGTTTACTAATTTTTAGAATATCATTGGTGTAAGATTCTATACTCTAGCTACTACGGAGATAACCACATTCTATTTGAACTCTTTCAGGAAAAAAATTGTTATTAAACATTAATATAGCTATCACACGAGATCACAGAGAAAAGAGTGAGGAATCAGCTGTCGAAAAGCAGAAAATGCCATAAACATGTTGATCATAAAAAGAGCACTTTATCATATGCTTCGGTAATCAACTGTGATAAGTGACCTAATTATATAAACTAAATAAAGTTTGTAGAACTATGAAAGGAAACACTCGTCAATAACAGAAGATACATACAGAATTTAATCCAACTCATTCATCACCATAAAACTTTTTATATAGCTGAACATGTGTGTGTTTATGTCTTATTTTATTTCGAAGATAAATTATGTATGATATTCCACAAATTTCAAGTGTTATACTGTTAATGACTGCCCTTCAAGCTCACTGCGAAGGATGACGTGAATGGGGAGCATCACATCAATATAAATAAATGTGTATTTCTGTCGTGCAGTGAGGTGGTTGGTGAGTGCGTCAATCCAGAAATTACTTTTCCACTAGTGACACAAAGTCAAGAGATTTAATGTAGATCACTAGATAAGTAGACTACCTGTTTAAGAATTTTTTTCGAGTAGCATAATGAAGATGTTTTTCTCTTATGGTTGACATACATAAAAAGTATCTCATAGATAAAACTATATTTGACACTAAATAGGAGGAAATCTTTTATAATGTGATTTTAAGATATCTAAATATTTGCTGACAATTAACTACCGCGATAGGGTAAAAATGAAGATTGAGTATAAGCAATATAGATAAGAATTTCATTAGACGAGGGATACAGGTAGGAAATAAAAGACTAGTGATGGGTCATTTGATGATAGCTGTTGCTCAATGTGTTTATCTGCTTCAGGGATCGCCCCGCCCATTATCGACCGGGCCTATCAGCAGGCTGATACGCTTATCCACACCTGTTGCGCGACAAGAACTGCTTTTTCCTACCAAAAATTGTTTCTCATAGGGGGCAAGTGTAAGAAAACGACAAACTGTGCAGACTTACTATTACCATATATATATTGATGTGCGAAAGGATAGTACTGATTAATAGAGATGAAATAAGGAGATATTTTCCCACAACTAGTGTTGAAAAATGATTTATATACATTAGTTGGGGTCCAGGGCATATGAGCTCTGGTCTTCATTTCCTGTGTCGATAGCCTCATTAGAGCCATCGCCTGATGGCAGAGAACTCATCGCTAATTGCACCCATACTCCCTTTATAGGTGAGCAAATAACAGATGAGTTTATCATCGAAGTTTCGAGATAAAAGTAATTTGCGAAAAGTAGAAGTATGTGGAAATAACGACCACGAGGAAGCAAGTGCTTAGAAATTACAACAACTGGCCATGGCGAAAAAGTGCCAAATGAAATGATATCGCGAGGGAATATGAATATGTACACTAACTGGAGAGCACCTTTTTACGAATAGAACTGAAAATATTTCTCTATGGTCTCGTGTGATGGCTATATAACTCAGATATATATAGAGAGAAAGAGGGAGAAAAAAGAGCCAGATCGAGAGAGATAATAGTATAGTAGGAGATATTCGGATTATTTAGATTTTAATAAACATTTTTGTGCTTAATTTATACAAATCATACGCGAACTGTTTAGAAAACAATTTAAATGGTGGTTATTAAGTCATTTTATAGTATTATGTACTTTTGTATAGTTCATTATATCCTTTGTAAGATAATTCACTGCTCCTTACTGAAGAAATAGACCGTGGGACTGTGCCAACCACTGATGAGTCAGTGGTTGCCCAGGAAGGTCAACCGTTCAACGGCCCATCGATTGACCAAGGCCGATCGTCCCGCTTTTTACGGCATTATCTTACTGATCGCCCGAATCTGTTTTCCTTGACTGCACTCCTAATAATCGTGGTAACAAATGATGCAGTAACGTGTCTTTTAATATTAGTTTATATATTTATATGGATGTTATTGAACAATTATTTTTTCCACCTGTCTTTAGATGTTACCATGACTGATGAACTGGAGAGTCTTGTTCTTCTAGCCGGAACTGCTTATTCAGAAGGACGCTTTCAAGATGCTCTTCGCTGTTATGAAAGAGCTATTCTTACTCATCCTACAAATGCTGTACTATTTGCCAACTCTTCTGCTATTCTACTACGCCTTAATCGAGTAGATGAAGCACTTCAACATGCTGAAAGAGCTGTTCAGCTCCACCCAAACTGGGCAAAGGCTGGTGAACTTTATATGATCAGACAACTTTATTGTGTAATATTTTCTTCCTTGTCACCGCTCTTTATTTTGTAGGCTCATTATCGTCGTGGTGAAGCCTTGAGACGTAGTGGATTAAATAGAGAAGCAGTGGTCGCTTTATGTGAAGGAACAAAGCTTGACCCTTCCAATAGTCAAATCTTGAATTCCTTGTTGGACGCATCCAGCACATTTTTTGGTATTAAACAGTGAAAACAAAATTCCTATCCTCCTGTTTTAAATATTTATTGATTTCTAATTAACCCAGTAGCCATCAAATGAATAACTTTTACGCAGAATTATTGTGTCTTATTTTAATAGTATAAATAGGGGGATCGCTGAATCTTATACCTTTTCTGAAATATTGTTACTGTTGGCAGGCTTTCTTTGCAGCTACTTTCCCCTCCGTACGTCTTCGTTCTCTTCATCTCGACATCAATAGGTTCACTGTTCTCACAACTGTTGGCCAATATTTACTGTTGGCAAATCACACTGAAGGTTAATTAATCTATAAAATGCAACTATCTTAATTTTACTGTCATATATTTAAAAGTCACTTGTTCCCAGATTCGATTAAAGTATTATCATGGGCCTTATCCCTGGAAAGCCCTTCATTGAAACTACGAGAATCAGCACTTTCATCGCTTGCTTCAGCATATTTTAGGGTGGGTAATCATCGTAGAGCTCTCCAATACTATGAAGAACAGCTAGAGGTGATTGAAACACTTGGTGAGTTTTCTAATCATAGAAGTCTTGATTCAAAATCAATTTTCATAAAATAAATAAGTAAAATAAAACTATTATTTTTCCTTCAGGAGGATGTTTGGGTGAAGTTAGCGGAAATATTGCTCGAGCAGCAGAATCTGATGGACAGTGGGCGCTAGCGCTACTTCACAGACAAAAAAGACTGGAGGTGAGATAATAAAGGCAACATGAGAAATAATCACTAATTATATCAAGTTGAAGGCTTTGCCACAACAAGAAGTGATAGGAGAGAAGCTGAGTATAGCGGAACTACATCTACAAATAAACCAGCCTGATGAAGCAATCGAGATATACGAAAAAGTCCTCAGAGAGCAAAATTGTACTCGTGATGTAATGAGAGCAAGGGTGGGCAAAGGAATAGCTCACGGTATGCGGGTGAGAGATGGTGGCGATTACTTGGATGAAGAAGCTGATTTTAACAGCTTCAGATTTAACATAATATATTTCTAGCAAAAAGCGTGTTTTCTATTAATGAATAACCTTTAGATTAACTAAGTAATACTATTATTCGTAGAAACTAAAGGAACTAGTGGAGTAAATCATATGAGTTTTAATTAGAAGATGGATGCTTTTCCTAAGGCAACTTGTCAATGAAATCCTTTTATTCTATAGTGAGAATAATTTAACTAGAGCGCATTGGCTAGAACTATAAGAGTGACATAAGTGGCTTCCAAATAAAACACTTTGATGCCACCTGAATTCACAAAACATTTCTATAGCACAATGGCTCTTCACAAGGCAAAATTGTGAAAGAAATCAATAAAATAGTAAAGAATTGAGTCCCCTGTAGGCCTTTGAAATGCCGATGTATAGTATCGGCGGTGGATTTCATCAGCGAGACTTTAGAGGGGATTCTTTTGATTATTACTTAGACTATTGTTGAATGGTTTTGCAAGAAAAGCAAATAGATTAACCAGCCTTTTTTTGCCCATTCTTGATTACTGAAAAATAATAGTAGTATTCTCCTCATTTACCTCTTTTAGGGCGAAACTGTAGAGTGTCTGGCTCATCTGCAAGATATTAATACTGCTGATGAAGAACAACAAATCAGAATTCTTGATGCTATTAATGGCTGTCATCTAAAAGACGGCAACTTATGGAAATCAACTGAATATCTAAACAAAGAGTTAGAAAAGGCTTGTAAAAGAGGAGACGAAACAGTTGTAAGTGATGATTTTTGAAATTAATAGAGTACACAGTGTACTTTTGCTAAGCATTCATACAATATAATTAAGACAAGGTCTTCAAAGAGAGTAAACAGCTGGAGAAGGTACTTTCTAGTAAAGTTAAGAACTACTAATATAGCGACCTAGTGAGTACAGAAAAAGTATAGAATAAATGTAGATGAGTGCCCAGAACATATTCAACGTCATCACATCATTCTACCGAAAACATGGATAGGAAAAAATTCCAATTGATGGAAATAAGCTACTTATTTAAGTAGGAAATATATTAGCCGACTTACTCTCAAATCAAAATCTGCTAAGCGATATTAACATTTAATTTGACTCGAAGAGAATCACAAACTGGACATAATTAAATTCTTTGCATTGACTGGTTTATAACAAGAGGGATACCTTAAATAGGCAATTCTTTCTCGATGGCATATCTGTAGGGTCATTTTTGCTTGACATAGAATATTTTATAGACGGGACGAAAATTTTTTGTTTATAAATCAGAATAGTATTATCCTAAAAATAATAGTGAGAAATGATTTGCTAATACAAATATAAATGAAAGATTAAAATATGTCGAGCTCCCTCAAAGTAACATTTTCAGTTTGCTCATGCTTGCTGCCTTCTTTGTCGGTCTCATATTTGCCTTGGGAATTACTCCGTAGCCCTTCGTATCGCCAAACGTATCCTTCATCATGGGAGGAATCGTCGAAATCAATACCTCGAAAGAACTGCTTATCGACTTTTAGCAACTATTTATGAAAATCAACACGATCCTCAATCAGCCTTCGTGCTTCTTGAAAAATACTTAGAAGTACCAGGTACCAAAACTGAGGACGAGCTAAATGTGTATATACAAATGGCAGGAATAGCTGAGAAAAATAAGCAAGACGTCGAACCGTTTTTAATAAAAGCTATCAATGTGGCAGAAAGAACGTTGAGTTTTGATACCAAAGCTACTGCTTATTCAAAAATGATACGGTTTCTCATCAATAATGGAAAGAAGACACAAGCCATCGTTTATCTAAACAAACAGAAAGAATTACTGGAAGAGGAATTAAGTAGGCGAGAAATAATTTTCACATGTACTTCACGCCATAACTGGAATTTTTTCGTTAAGGTCCCTCAGCTAGATCGCTAGTTTTCGAGGACATTGCTTTATACGGTGGCGGAGAAGGACGAAGTAACGATCAGATGATGGTACTGGAGCAGAGTCTCACAGAGGTAGCCATTTCAAAATCTAAAAGAAAACTTAAACTAAATAGCATCTATTAATCAGGCTCAAGAAGGAAATAACCTAAGACGCGAACTCGAATTGCTTGAGAAGATAGGCGATGGATTATTGGAAACAGAAAAGTACAAAGAAGCAGAAGGGTTCTACTTACAATTTTTGGCTTTAGCAAAACAATTGAGAGTGGTAAATCATATGAAAAAAGGATACACAAAGTTGGCTAGGTGGGCGAAGAAGAATAAAGGGACAAATATGAAAAAACAAGATAAAGCAAGGATCAATGATTATGAGTAAACTTGCAGACTGAAAAAACTGCAGTTGGATTGGAGTAGTTGTGCAGATCACGCTCGTAGTTCTCTAGCACTGGCTCGTATCGTAAGGGATACCGTAACCCGAGTGGAGATGTTGTTACTAATGGCGAACGCTGAGATGAAAAGGGGAGTTCTGTTTAATTTATTCTTGATAGGTCTTCTCGAATATCTATTTACTAGTCTTCTTTTGAAAGTAGAAGTATGTTTTTTTTAAGCTACATATTCACAATTTGACTACTTTTCTATAGCAATATACGAAAGTGATTTAATGTAGACTATCAACTTATCAAATTGCATTTTAAGTAAAAATTACATAAAAACTGATAATTAGCGTTTGTTTAAGGAATAACTTTACTGTGTCAAAAACTGTTCTTGAGAAAGCTATATCTCTCTGTAAATTAAATAATTTTCATTCATTCCTCACTAGAGCATATCGTCTTATGATAGAGTTGTCAATAGCGAACGCTGAGGATGAAAAAGTGGTTAGTCTGTTTATATACATAGCTAATCGAAAATTTTTAAAAACAATTTTTTCAGTGGTCCTGATTTAAAATTAAGATTGTGGGAAAAGGTAGAATGTAAAAGTTTGCATCTATATTCATCATGATAAAAGCTTTATATCATGCTCAAAAATATCTTATTACATAGTATTTTGCGACTATTTATACACAATGTCAATATTACAAAAAGTCACTGTAGTCGATAATAAATCGAAAGGCTTGAGAAGCAAAGTTTTATTTATGATCGCGCAAGGAAGGAAGGAAAACAGTATTATAGTGTTTACTATTCTAGACTTAAGAAAATTATCAAACAGAATCTTTTGAAGGACTTCAATTTCTCTGTGAACTGTAGACGTCTCTACATAATAGGCTCTTGTCTATACCTTGCTCACTCAGGCTGATGAAATGTATTTTATCCGATAAAAATCTGATTTAGCTAATTTTATAAAAAACAATGATGTTATGCTATCTTAGCAAGTTTAGTTTAGAAGTATGCACTGCAACGATGGATGGCATTCCTTTCATGCTCTCTGTTATGCACAAATTGAACTAATATTAGCCTACAGTTGACCTAGTGAAAGTAAAGCAGGCAAAATAAGATACGGACATTAGTGACTACTTAACTATTAAAATATAAAACTGGTTCTATTAATAAAGCAAATAAACAGCTAAGACATCGCCCATCGAAAGCGTATTTTATTTGCGTTCAGCGTGTATATTTCATGCCCTTCAGTGAATCCCTTTTTCTACGTTGTTAGTGAAATCAAGGATTAATAAGTATAAACAAACATATTTTCGTTTTAGAGATTGCTAAATAAAGCAGAAATATAGATATGAGGAAATTCAATACGAACTCAACTATAAACTATAACGAAGAGTTGGAAGAGTGAAAATCGCACATCTAACAGCGTAATTTTTCTAGATTCTTGAATACGTTAGAAATCACATTTCTTTGTTTGCCTTCGAGGATGATGAAGAGGCAATATGCAAATCACTTGTTGATTTTGCAAAACTTTCGAGAGAGAATGCCATTGCAACACTTAAGGTGATCAAGGTGCTTCAAAATCGAATTAACTTCCTTACTGGAAAAGCAAAAGTTAGTTTAACACTATTATATCTATATTTACTGTAGTTATTAGGTATTAAGGACACTCTAGTTAAAAATAATCGTCAATTATTTTTGAGGAGTCCCTTTTGCTTGAATGTTTTGATGTCTCTCTCTCCATCAACATGGTTGACGAGGCCATATGGTTTTTTTTGGACGCTGTAAAAAGTACATCAAATTGGACAGAAGAATTGACAAGCCGACTAGAGATTCTTCCTATTGGCAGAAGAGCATTGCCTCTTTTGATTCTATTTGAAAGAGATTTAATGCCCCCTTATATTCTTGGTCAAACCGCATTTCTTTGTCCTTGTGCAGTTCTCACAAAAGTAAGAAACAAGGTTAGTGATCAGAGTAGTATTCAGCCAATTATTAGTGTTGTACATTGGATTTCAGAAGACGATTGACTCAATGATTTCTGAACTCATCTGTCATTTCAAGCAAGAAAATTGGAATCAGGTCCTACGTTTGTTAGAGCAGTTGTCGTCTATCAACGACAATCTACTCAGTTCAACTATTAAACGACTATCGTTAGATCCAGTTATTCTCATCCAAATGCGCCTTCGAGTATTCTGGGAGCTCAAAGCTGAGATCATCTGGAATCTTGCATGGCAACTTAACGGTTTATTTTACGTGTTCCATGCTTACATACTAATTTTGAAATACACATAAAGCTAAATATGTTCTATTGTAGAAACCTCAAAATGTTCGTTTTTTGATATGGCTATTCTCTCTTCGGAATTGGACTTCCACTCTCTATCAGATACTGTTATACGTCTACACTCAGACATTTTGAGAGGAGAATTTGAGACAGTGCCGGCAATAGATAAAGTGGACAAAATCATTAAAGGAGTCATGATCGGAAATACCGATATGATCGCAACTTGGTACACCGTGAGATCCACAATCATTTCTTTTTCTTTCGATTTTTCCTAACTGTTTTCATACCCACTTAAACAATTATTTAGGAAATGACTGAAGAATTTCTGTATGAGACATTTGATACATGGTTTAATCCGTTTCCTTTCTCAACAGCAGAGTTTAAATTAATAGTAGCTTCTGTTATCGTTGCTATTCTACAGGATTCTCCTGAAGAACAGTTGCATATACTTGGTAGGTGGAATAATTTTTTGCAAAAAAAACTATAGAAGTTGTTTATAGAAATGTCGAAGTGGCACATAGACAATCGTCAGATGTTAAACCACGGATGTATCTCTCCAAGCAAACCACTAATTAATCTAGAAGGAGTTAAATCCTTAGTTTATACGTATCTCGTGGGGAGAATATCCATCTCGTGGACATTAAATGAAGGTAGTATTTTTTTGATGGAAAAATATTTTTGTATAATAAATTGCTAAATAACAATAATAACTTGTGAATTATTAGTTCTACTATTATTTTAGATAAGTTTCTGATATCCTACACCACGTTGGCAGAGTATCTCTCTTTCTACGAAGAGTGTATCGTTCGTATTCTGAGATTGCGAGGGTTTAGTAGGACAACCGAGATGTCAAAGGTCGAGGAGGGAGGCATACTGATATCAAACACTCGCACGGAAGCGAAATCCCAGAGCAGACATTTGTGGATGAGAGAACCAACAACGCAGATAAGGTAGAAAATGATTGGAGCAAGTACAAGTCAAGCTGAGAGAGTTATGAATTGTTAGTGTCAGGCAATATTCCATTGGTATTCTGGTACTTTATCAGTCACTGAACCCCACAGAGGAATTTGTGCGTTCTTCTCCTATTCGCTTATATTTATTGATGAAGAAAATAGCACAGAGCAAGATCTTTGTCGTGAATGTACTAGAGTCTTCTCTTTCGAAGGAGATTATCTTAGCAGCTAATGCCGCTCCACAAATTATAATCTCAGTTGGTTAGTTTTCAATACTAGTTTTGTAGCTAAAAATATTAGTGAGGTAAGGATTAAGGATAAGAAACATAAGCACTCTAAAATGTAGGAGGATTTAGAAACTTAAGTGCCAACAGATTTCTATAACAGTCGGATTCACATAAAAATTGTAATTCTTTGCAGTTGATTAAAACAATAATCAGAAATACCGCAGACCAGCAGAAGATGATCTTAGAAAAACATAATCAAAGTAAAAAAACAAATAAAGCTTCAATACTACTCTAGCTTAAAGTCAACGTCTACCAGGGAAAGCATATGTATATTTCACACACCTAACAGAATAGCTATAGAAAAACCACAAATCTTTACAGGCCAACTAGACTTTGAAATGATTCGAGCATTCCTTTTGTGCGGAACGCAAGCTCTAGTCGAAGTTCCCATTGATATTTCCCTGGATGATGTTGATCGTTTCCTGTCACTGGTGACATTTGTTTATTATAGCTACCACACGATAAGATTTAAATGTATTGATAGCTAAATATAACATTTCTCTAGCTGTTATCCGGTGAGTCGATTTTAACGGCTTGTCCTGTCGACCACATAATATACGGCGATCCATCGTTTCGCATCACAAGTATTTCCTCGCTGGCGAATCTCCGAGAAACCATTCGCGAGGA
>JAJAVP010000260.1:74265-87643 GCA_020740425.3 Heterorhabditis indica | reverse complement strand
GCTGATATAGAAAATTAAATCGATTAATTCCTCCAAGCCGATGTCGCTCTTTCGTGAAGGAATCCAAAATTTACCCGAGAGATGGCAAAAGGTTATAGAAAGCGAGGGGAAATATTTTGAAGATTTAACTGTATTTTATATGGTACTGGAATAAATTGGACGTTTAGAAAAAAACAACTACAACTTTTGCATACACCTAATATATAACAAAAGAAGTTTACTAGGGGACTATATAAATTAGAAATTTAACTAACTTTTTTTATCGTCTACAGTCAGGAACAAACAGATAAGATCGAAGCGAGATATGGTAGTCAGATGCAAAAGACAATCTACCATAAATTTGCAAGCAAGAGAATCCAATAACATAAGGGAGGCGAGGCCTCTAAGAAGACAGGACACTGCATCCGCCTCAATGAGATCATCGAAAAGAGATGAGTATGAAGTATAGGGTATAGACTGAAATTCAATAATACTGTTAAATAGTGTGATATTTATACTGTTTTACACTAATGAATGAATCTTATGTACTATTTGTTTCACTAATATTTGAATACGAAATTTGAGCTGAACTAATTTATATTGAATACGCATGTAGACCAGTGCATTTATGTGGCATTTCATGTATTTTCTGCAGTCACTACCCGCCATAAATAAAATGAACATTTTAAAATAATTAAAAGTAGAACAGTATGATGAAAATAATAGACTTACTAAAAAATATTTTGCAAACGCTGTCGGCACCCGTTGCAATGAGTGGAAGTGAGATGTGAATTCTGCGTAAGTAGATGGAGGAGGGGGAATTTTGACTTCACCTACACTCAGAGAAGCAAAATCAGAAATAGAGCCCATGGAGTCCTTAAAAAAAAGTGGATTATCTACCGGATAAGGAGAATATATAATTAAATGTGAAATTTGATATTAATTGAGATTATCAACCTGTACTATGGGCTGCTCATCAATTGGATCAATGACATCAATTTCAATTTCGATCATCTCAGCCTCTGATCTAATCTCATCCCCTTTTTCCACACGCTTTATCCTAACTAGCTCTGCATCACGCTAGAAAATAAATACTCTATCATAAGCAAAACATAAATATGAAAAATATTCTCAAAGTATTCATCTTTAAAAACGAGTTACTGAAGACTTAAAATAACACCTGATTGGCGAGCCTATTTAGTATTGCTTCAGCTGCTGCGTTTGGTGCTATTGCAATACATCTTTCAAGGTCTCGACGTGCTGAAGCTTTTAGGCCCATACCTTCGAGTGCAATTGCACGCCTGGTTTTCCATCGAATAATTGGAACAAATAGTTTATAAATTTAAACCTCTATTCACTCTAAATATGGAGAAAACCCAACCGATAAAGTGCTTTATCTAGCATTGGGTTGATTTCCAATGCTCGATTGCAGTCCATCATTGCCTCAGTCCATTTTTGTAGATTTAAATAGGCCTGCGCACGGTTACCTTGGAAAAAATACAAGTGGGAAATTGTAGAAACAGCGAAATTCACTTAGCCTCATAAATAAACACCTCTTATGCTCTCTAAATACCTAAAACATTCGGAAATACTTCAACGGTCAAACTCTTTGTATAGAAGTCTATGGCTTTGAAATATCGCTTATCTCGAAAACATTTGTTGCCTTCCTCTTTTAGTAACTCAGCCTCCTGATGTGACATCTCAAAGGCAAAATGTAAACATGATTACTCTTTAATTCATGAATAAAGTAAATAAATAAAAGTATATGATATATTGGACAAGCCAACAGAAGAAACAAAATATAGCAGAAAAATTTTAATACTTTATTCCGCTTTCCTCAGAAAATATATGCCTATTTTTAAGGTGTCACATACGTGTATATACAGGCTAGACTAAGAAATGGATTTATTTGGTTTTTATGTTTTTCACAGATTTAGCTTAACTTATTTCGGATTTCTACTACTTCAGTAAACCTTTTTTTGTGTGGAAGACTAGGCTACTATAAAACTGCCACAATATTTATAAGTTCTACGATTCTCTTTTTTATCTATGAAAATACCGGAACTGGATATCACTTGTTGCTAGAACGACCAGTGGTATAATAATAGATTTCGATTTAAACTGATTCCCAATAAATAGTAGAATCACTTAAGTTATAGTTAATAATAATGATGAAATTATCTACAGAAAAACTATTCTCAATTACTAGAATAGTCAGAATTTGAGATAATTTAGATGGAATTTGTGTGAAAAACATAAAACTAAAGTTAAATTTTCAGGAATACTTTTAAATAATAATTTTAGGTAAAATTACGGGAAGCAATAAAATTCTTACAATTGATCCTTTTTGTCTTACCATATATAAATATAAATATATATATATATTATTATTTTTTAAATAACATACAAATAGTTCCCCCACATTTAATAGATGTTCAAATTAACTCTGAGATTCCTATAGTCATGTCGCAACTTTAGAAAATCTAATATCAAAGTCCGATCGACATCTGCCTAAAATTATGCGAATATATATATGATTTTATTTGAAAGAAAAACGACACTTTCCAAAAAACCTTACAAGCATTGGACTATGGGCAGCGTCCACTAGATTGTCAGGAAGTACGACAAGAAGATTTGCTAATGCATGAAGGCTTTCAAATTGACGAGCAGTATCACCTACGCGCCATGATGAAACGCACTTACGATACTCATTGAGATCACAAAGCAACAGCATGGCGCCTGCCGAGTTGAAAGTAAACTAAAATTTTAGTAAAATATATAAACAAAAATGACTCAGGTCTATAGATTTAAACAGAACGCTCAAGGTTTAGATATAACTAACCTGTTGTATATGATTGAGCAGAAGTTTATACAGTCGATTCGCTAGTTCTGACTGAAGAACAACTAAATTACCACCATCACATCCACGTTCCATGGCAGTAGCTTGAGTGGTTAAGAAACGAACGACTTGTTGACAAGCATGAAAACATACAATTAAAATGATGATCTAATTTCTTTTTTATTTTTGTATTTAACATTATTAAAGAGAAAACAGTTAACTTAGTTTATTAATTGATTAGTCGTAGATAACATGATGCTAAGTACGAAATATAAACAGCTCAGTATAGCGATAGCAACATTATAGTATTAGATTCAATCTTAACAGCATTGAATAGTATTTTTTTTTGAATCTTGGAAATCTTTAGAGAAGAAAGATTTTCAAAAACTTGTCTTCCTATTAAACACTAGGGATATAAATAGTCACTTCTCCGTTATTACATGTAATAATACAGTGAAATTATACAATCATACTCACTGAAGATGCTCCTAGGTTGATCTGTTGACTATCAGGCTTAAAATCTGCTTTTTTCTGCTCAGATCCTAGTATGAACTTAGCAAAACCTAAAATAGAATTCAGCTGTCGCTCCAATCCCAAATTAATTTTCTGCTCAAGGGAACGGAGAGCAGTTGCCCACTTCTTAGCCACGCATTGTTCCACGACGGTATTCCTATGATAGAAATGTCATAAGTATGACATAATATTTTGTTCCTAATCTATCTGATTGTTGATATCATCAAATAATTATATGATACAAAAGCCAATTTTGCAAAATCCTAGGTATCAAGTAGCCACTATAATTTTTAATATTATATCAGAATACAACAGCAATCATAGAAGGTAAAGTTATGAAAAAATAGTACACACCCAGTTACAATAAATAGCTGATATTTATTTTAAAAAACCGCCAATCTAATGTTACTTTGTAGAAAATATAAGCAGGCTCACTTTACAAGAGGATATACTGAATCTTCATATTGCTTCATAAGTAAAAGAACAATAGTTGTATTTTGTGCAACTACAGAAAAGAAATATGGTGGGGGCTCAGTCTTGGGCTCAGCGAGAGAAATACCTACAATTTCATAGTATTTTATTTAATTCTCTTGAATTTAAAGCGTTCATTTAGTTTACAAATATTTTCTAAAACTAACACTTTTCCAAACTATTTCCTAACCTGAAACAAACGAATAAAGTAAGAACTCACCAGCCAGAGCCAACTCTATGGCGTAATCCAAATGCTCTACGTACAAATATTTCAAAAGAATATCCAAAATATTTTCGCTATGCTTAGGAATCTCGGACTTATCACATAGCTAAAAAAACAAACAACAAACAACAAAATTACTAAATAGATAAAATATAAAGGGAATTTGAAATCAGAAAATAGTAGTAGATGAAATACTTCAAATAAAATGGACTTAATATAATGTCGAAACTGGACATACTTGACCCGTACGATTAAAAGCATTCTTGGTCTCTTGAAGAATACCTATAGCTATGTCCTCTGACAGGAACGTTTCTCCCCCATATGTTTCAACTGTCATAAGACGTGCTTGGACGTCACGTTTAAGCTCTTGAAGTCTAACAAAGATTGTATTAAGCAAAATTTGAGTTATTTATAATATATAAAAATCTGTGGAAGGCAAATATTACTCACCCCCCGCTTTGTATCTGCTTTTTCACATGTTTCTTCGAATTGTAAAAACGGTTCAAAATATTACTACATTGCTGTTCGAGATAATCGAACTCTTCTTTAGGATAAGCAGAAAGATATCTAAATAAATATGAATTAGAATCATACCCTAGCATAATAAATTACGGAGTATGAACCTCACATATTTTGGAATAAAACAAGCCAACATTAAGAGATTTTAAGATAAAATGAATGTGCATAAATTACATAATAAAAACATTAAACGAAAGTAGCCGAACCTACTAAATATAGAGTGCGTAAGAGTTGGTAAAAAAGAAGCATCTGAACTGATATGCAGGTCTTCTAAATCCTTACATAAGCGAAGAGTACTAAAAAGGTGGGTTTTAAAAAATTATTTAGATAAAGAGTTACTGACCTTGAATATGACTGCGCTAAGCCAACTAAATATCCTTCTTTATCATCGCTTTCTTTACAGTCACGTAATTTGGCATATATATGGTCCTTGATCTTACCCGTAAAAATATTCAAAACCTGGATAAAAAATTATAACTAATTCAATATCGATCTGACGCATAATAAAAGCCAATGTATGAACTATAGTAAATTATAAAACTGGAAAACCATATAATATTCGTACCAATTTTTGGACAACAACCATAGGACTAGGAAATATAGCTTCGATCTTTGGTTTATAGTGACTACACAACTGTAAAGCTTCCGAAAATACATCGCTTCCAGTATGGTTATGAAAATGAGACTGGATGAATTCAACGTATCGGTCAACACAGTACGAGTAGGCCTGAAAATAAATTAAATTAAAGAGTCGAGAAATAATAGCATAAAAAGAAAAGAAGAAACACTTGCCTTGAACTCGCTAAGTATTTTTGCGACTTCCGCCATTTTCTTCTCATCTCTTTGGGCCCTACCGAACTCATCAATGAGAAGACGCTCGACTTCCTCATACCTTAGAAGTACTATATATTAATAGCAAATTATGAAACAGCTTAAATACATGGAAAATGGATTCTTGCCTATGTCCTATCCTGGCTTGCACAACTGAAAACTTTTCTTTAGAGAGTTCTTGTGAGATAGAATATAGTTTTTGAACCAAATCCGCTGATTCTAAAAGCTGAAACAAAAATGAGACCATAAGATCTTTATAACTTCAATTGCATTAATCAATCAACTAACATTATATCTGAATATTCTCTTATATGAAAAATAGATAACCTTGTCAGGATCAGTAAAAATCATCGAGTTGAGTGGTTGATCTGATAGAAATTCATCAAAGTGTTGAATTAATTGTAATGCATCATAAGCTCGTGAACGAGGTTGGTGTACCTTAAAGAATACGATGTTTACACCGGGACATGATAGTTCTAGCAAAAACAACTAAGCAGACATTTAATATTAGTCATATAAAATAATTAACGGTAAATATGCCATCTGACCGATTCCAACTGGTCTCCCAGGTGAACAATTTTTGTAGATACACTCTGCATCGTAGAGTCGAGTTGCTTAAAAAGACACCTAGTCGTAAAATACATACCACGGTTAAAACGTAGGAATAACAAGTTAAACAGAATAACTTTTAAAAAACCTTTATCTTGTCAACTGCTTCTGCGTTCCTATCGTAAAGTTTCTGTAGCTGATTTACATAGTCTTTTTTATCCTGATTTAACTGTTGCTCCAATATAGAAATCTTATTCTGAATGGTTATCAATTTATGAATTTTCAAGACCAATATTTGCTAATGACCAGTTAGCTAAAATATAAACAAATTATGAAAAACTGAAATCTCTCAATGAAGAAACAAAACAATGGTGTAAGCATGAAATTTTTATCTGGTCACCTGAAACTGGTCATAGAGTAGCTGGAGACTACCTATCTCTTCCTCAAATTTGTTTTTCAGTGACACAGGATCATTAATAGTGTCTGACCCGCCTGTCATTCTCCATGCAACACGCTCCACAAAGTCAATGGCATCAAAGGGGTCATAAAAATATAGTGATAGCACAGATTCCTACATTCCTTAAAGATTGCTTAAGTAATCAAAAACGAATATTTACCTGTTCTAGATCTTCGACATACGTGGCAAAATACTGCCCTGCACTCATTGGTAGGAAACTGGATGAAAAATCTAATATTCTTCGTATAAATGTAGCAAAGAATAGGTATTAGAAAATGGGTTTGACCCATAACAATACTCCAGTTATCTAAGAGTAGCGTCTAATTTATAAACAGTTACACTTTTATTTAAACTAGTATAACTGTTTTATAGAAATAATATATAACATATATTTACCAGCACAATTAATTTCAAAAATCTAAAGCATAAAGCGTATTACTATTATATACATATATACGCATTAATTTTACACTTAGCCGAGAAACGACTCACAAAAACTAGATAAAACGATAGCTGGATATTAAAGCAGTCTAAGTGAGAAATTACTATAAACTATTAAGCAAAATGAATTATAACCTGATACTATCTCCTCACTCGTATGTAGTTCAGAGATACTTATATATGGCAATGAAACTAAGGTAAGAGAAAAACAACAAATACAATGATAAGCACCACAAACAAAATTATCTATCACATACAATTTTAGTTGTCGCTGCATATATAGACAATAGATTTACAAATTATATGATTAAAAAAATCTAAATATTAATTACAACATGCCTGTAATTAATTCAGCTGAAATTAAAACAACTAGATAAAAGCATGCAAAATAAGCTAAAGTCTAAAAGTATTTTTACACTTAACGACACTTAATAAAGTCCTTTGAAATAACGCTTAAATGATCAGATTTACTCATGAGTTCTTGTTATATCATCTCTGTCATCATTAAAGAATATAAGTGGGAACATTCCAATTATGCATCCAACAGTTAACCCAAAAGCACGAGCAATATTGGTAGTCCAACGAGCCTGAAAGCACAATAATAATGGCGTTCCAGTACAATTAATCTAAGCTATGTTAATACAGATAGGGCAGAAATTAAATTACTATGTTAACTAGACAGCCTTACTTTAGAGCTTTCTAACTGTTCCGCAGTCAACACGGGGTGCTTTATACCAGCCTTGGTAACAAGAATTTCTACATAATGAGCAAGTCCAACTCCTGCCACATCCGAAATAAGGTTACCAAGCGCAGCAGCAGCCATTGTTGAGATACATAAGTACGTACCTAATTGCTGAGTCAAAAGATTAATCTTAGAATAACCAGTTTCTATTAAAATATAAACTATTTCAAAAAATTATCTTACCTGATCTATATATTCTCCAGCAAGAATCATAATCATATTATCTAAACATCCAAATCCAATAAATGGTAACGCATTAACAGTAAATAAAGCATGTACTTGATCGTTAGAGAGAGGAGAAGGTAGCTAAAAATAAATTTTTAATTAATTAATCAGTGATATGTATAAAATAAATTGAGATCGTGAAAGTAAAGTAATCTTATCAGTATGCTTAACATGCCTGATTTTTCTTTGAATTCAAATCTTTCAAAGCTTTGCTAAGAAGAATTTGTTCCTCATGTGTAAGACGTGCTGCTATCTGAACAGATTAAGAATTACAAATAATTGCGCTTATATGATTGATCATTCCTAAAAGAAGTCGAAAATTAACAAGTAATAAGTTCTGCTGAAGTAGTGAAAAATATATATGAACTCATATACCTAAGTGATTATAAATAAAGTACTTATTTATATCGAACCTCAATAGCATCGTCAGGTCCTGCAATAACCAGTTTGTCAAGGCACTTAATAGCAGCAGTGGTTGATGGCTGCCTAGCAGTCTTCAACAGCTCACGTTGTGGAACAAATAAAACTGTCTTTATGGGTACACGCACTACAACACGACCCACCGACGCCAACAGCCACATCCTAGAACACTGACACAATACATAAAGATGTGGCTGATACTATTTATAAACGTTTATAATACTAACGCAGTACATACACTCAAAAACTGAATACATGTTTAAATTCACCAATTTATAAAACAGTCATCTGTTTAACTACAAAAGAAAATTATGGTTGGACAAACTAATAAATATTTCTGAGGTATTTGTTGGATGGCTTATACAACTAACAAAACTAACTACAAATACAAAAAATTTATTTAACCTTGCATACCCTTTACAAAATATTGACAAAGTACATAAATGTAAATGTGTATTTGGCATACCATATTATAAAGCTATTTATAATTCAAAGAATTTTTAGTATTTAAGATGTAATTAACACACGTATGATGCAAAATATAATAGCCTAATTGAGAATTCCCCTCAAATATTAAAACTGCCTATATTTTCCCCGACGACCTCTACTCCACTCAAATCCACTGCGATCTTGATACTCTTGTCGCACCTGTAAGATTGATTATATGGAAAGCTTAAATAGACGTTTAAGCTAACTAGTAAAAATGCTATGGGTTAAACTAGCCTGTTGTTCTTGACTATGAATTCCCCGACCACGACCTCTCATATGGAAACCCCTCTTTCCCATTCCTCCTCGTCCCCGATGTTGCATCCCTTGATTTGATTGCGAACCTAAAAGCAAAATATAATCTGGATTTAATACAAAGATAATTATTAAAAATAAGATACTTAAATACAGGGAATCCAGATGTAGTGCTGGGAAACACAGGCAAAAATATGCACTAAACGTATATAAAACTCACATTCCCGAACATGCTGATCTGTCAATTCTGTTGTTCTTCCACCTCTATCTTGAGGTTGGTCGGCAACTAATTTTGGACGTATTTTAGAACGAGTATTCTGTCTGAACTAAGATTATATTTTATGCATCAAGGAATTAGAGGCTATTCTAACATAACTACTAATTACATTATTTTTTAAATAAAAACCGAGAAAATTTAAAATTACGCACCGTAACCGATTACTGCTTGCTTGCTCAACTCTTAAAAGATCCTCACTGGCACCTAAAAGTGCAGCAGTATCCACAGGGATAAACCGTGACATCGCGTCACGTCGAGTTAAAAAAAAAGAACGAATTTTATCCTCTTGTTTTCGAACACGATCACACCTATTTAAAAGTCGAATTAAACTATATCAACATGAATTTATTAACCATGTAGTAAAAACACATACCTATAGATAAATTAACTAAATAAGTAATACTTACCAAAGGAAGGAATTAATTGTTACATCCACTCTCTTAAGTAATAGAAGATTCCTTGAGCGATATTCTTGCGTCAGAGTTTGAATCGCCTTAAATTTAATATTTTACAGTGTTCAAGGAGTGTTATTCCTATATAACAGATGCTCAACCACTAGTGGAATAACAGAAATCTTAAACCTCTTCAACAGCCTTCCACTTTTTAGCATCCATTGTTGCCCTGAATAATAATTTAGGACGGACAGCACACATTTGAAGACGAGAATCTGCCTATAGCACTTCATTTTAAAAAATTAAATTAATTTCATATATACAACTGACATACCGCTTTCTGCAGTTGTGTTATTATATCAGAAGAGTTTATAACTCCACATGGTTTAGGGACTTTCAAAGTATTAAGAGCAGATGAAAGAAATTGTGTCAATGGTTTGTCAGACGATTTCTAGAAAAAATTTTATAAGCTTTAGGGTAAAACCAGGAGCAAACGGAAAATTGGTTATAACAGGAAAATTACTAATTTGATGGTGGTATAACCAAGTGGAATCCAAAAATAAACCACAAAGTTCACTAGCGTATAAGAACTAGATTGTTCATGACTAACAAACTTACAGTCGTTTGCTTCCGCAGTTCCTGTTCAGCAAACAGTCTGGCAGACTTCAGTTCTTTCAGAAGAAAATCAACTAGTATAAATCGTTTCTGCTCACTATCGAAACGGGTCTCCAGTGGACCACACGAAATATCATCATAAGGACACTCTGTAGTTAAAATAAAGTACTGCAAAGAAAACAATTAGCAGTTCATCGAATTAAAAGATAAAATCATAATCAGAACTAATTACAGAAATATTATCTGAATATGAATACTAAAGATCAAGTTAAACTGAAGACAAACAAACCCAAATCAGCAAGAAATGCGCTAAGTTCGTAGAGAAAGCCGAGGACCTCACTGTTATCATCGAAAATAGAAGGAGATTCTTCGAGTCCATATAAAATTTGTAACTCAGTAGTAATAGATACAACTAGCTTAGAAAACTCTGGATTCAAACCAGATTTTATAATTTTAGCAGGATTATCGCATCCAATAATCTCACTCAGTCTATAATAGTTATATAATATGAAATCTGTAACTCAATTAAGAATTACACAATTTTTTAGAAAAACGTTAGATGATAACATGTAACTTCAAAATGTCCCATTTAATTGCAGTTTAGTATTTAATTTCCCAGTTTTAAAAGTAATATTTTGAATCACTCACCCTTCAAGTCTCAAAGAACTGAAAGACTGACACTCTAAATCTATATTCATCGCTTCAACCATTAATAGGATTGCTAATTGGTTATAACCTAAATATAAAATTCATAACTGCCCGTTAGGAAAATTACTATTAGGATTCGAAACACGACATAATTTCCTGTACATTCATGATGACGCATATACAATTTCAACTAAATAAAAATAGAGAACATTGAAAGGTACTTATATTACATATATTACAAACCATAATTAAATATATTTCTATATGAATCCATTATAAAAGATAGTCTCTTATAAAATGTTTTTAGAATTAATAGTAGTGGACGAAAGCTAACATTACGTTTAGTATTTTCTGACCCAGTGTTAAATATCAGACACCAATTAGTAAATGGCTACAAAATAAAATATACAAAGTGCAATGAGGATGCAATTAAAGATTGGATTTTGTCTTGAGTTTCTGGGTTACTTAAAACAACTTGCATAATATCATATTTATGTCAGAATTATGGTATATGAAGCAGATCGACAGTATTGGCTAGAATTATAATATAATATGAAACTATTGCGTGCCCTGTGGAAGATCACACTGATTTCTATGTATTTACACTCCACGACCTAGTAAACTCAAGACCAACGATTTAGTCCACTAGGATGTGGCCTGCCGCTTTTTTTAAATGCTTTAGTACTTAAAAACTTAGTTCTTCTCATTTCAAAGATTATTCCTTATATTTTCTGGCAAAACTGGGCCCTACATTATAACAAAACAAGAGTTGCTATTTGATTTAAATAAGTAGTAACTTCAATAAATTCTTTAGGATGTTCGCTTGGCAAAAAATGTTTTTTTTTAAATCAAATGCGAGAAGAGCAAAATAAATGCTTGACAAGTTTGCATATTGACTAAAGGCGTAATGTTTTCAAGATTTCCTGTAGGCAAAATGTAATTTTCATATACTTCCATGAGATTTTACTAAAAATTGTACTATATTATAGTCTGAACTTGTATAATAAATCATTAGTAAACTGATCCAATTAGCTTTGGCTCTAGTTAGCAAGTATCTAACACAGAGGAACTAGTGCAAAGTCACAAATCTAAGTGTAGGATAGAAATACAAGCTTTAAATAAACATTTATCTTCTGAAGATCCTGAGAACAAATTTAGAAATACGTTTCTCTGAATATGCGTCCTTTTGGCCACTTCCTAATACACCACTTCCTAACCTCATCGTAAACGACCAACATTATAGCAAATGGAACTGATAACAGCGCAATTTGCAATCTAAAATTAATTACAAATTTCAAAACGACTTTGATTGGTAGTGATCAATTCCACATTCTAGTTAAAGACCTAAGAATATTATTGTTTACCTCATTCCACTGATCTTTAGAACGTCACTAATAATAGGAGTCGTTGTAAGCAAAACTGCCAACAAACAAGTGAAAACAAGGGAAGAATTGAGCACGTGGTTTCTGATACAACATAAAACATGAATTTCTATGCACAATTCTACATCCCCGTTTTTATTCGCATTTGCACTTACTCCATTCCTTGTGTTACTATTGAGTTTTTTCTAGTCTTCGAAATTAGTAAATCAGCCCACTGTACAACTACTATCGCGAAGAAAAATCCTCCATGACAACAAGCCTCAAGGCTCTTACGGGCTTCAAAAGTCTAAAATTGCTTTTAGATAATAAAACACAAGTTATATGAACCTTGGGGAAAAAAATACATTCTTTTTATTGTAATCAAACTCACCCATTGTTGTCCAAAACTGTCTTCCATGTCATTTATAAACGTATTCTCCCAATTTTCACGGATTCCTATCAGCGCCAAAGGTTTCCAACCGTGGTATATCATTATGGCTAAGAATGCCCATACATTTTCTTGAATATTATAGCATAAATGAGGTTTACATACCAAAATAAGTTGTAAATCCAGCAAACGCTTGCAAAACACCAATATGTAGGTAGGAGAAGATGATTAATCTGAATATAATTCACTGGAAAAAGTTATTGCTTCTATATTAAGCCACACAATATAGCTTAAGATCAAACCGCCGATTGACTAATTTGTCGATGCGTGGATTTCTAGGAGGTCTTTGCATTATATCACTCTCGGGAACTTCATAGGCAAGAGAAATAGCAGGCCACTGAAAATTTCTACGTGAGAGTAATCAAAACAAAAGGAAAGTAGTATTTTTCAGCACCAAGTCAGTTCCCAGGTCAATCATTAGAATAGCAACAATGGACATTGGAAGAGGAATACCGAGAAAAACGTAGAACATAAAGGGAGTGATCTCTGCAAAAATGAAAAAATTAAGAAATTATAAAATATTTGGTAGTTACTGTGACTTTATGTAACAAAAAGTACAAGAAATTCATATCACTTTGAAGGTTTTGCGATACCTTTTACAAGTTTTAGCTGTTTTTTTCAGCATTCTGATATAACTATTCAAAACGTAAATAAATTCCCGAATTTTTACGTATTTATAGTATTAGC
>JAJAVP010000260.1:26602-74235 GCA_020740425.3 Heterorhabditis indica | reverse complement strand
TGGGAGTTGGTCAAGCAACAATTTCGAGACGATTGCATGAGATGGGAAAGATTCGGAAGCTCGGAAAGTGGGTACCGCAGGAACTCTATCAAAGACTGTTAGGAAGCTTCCTGAGAAAGTTTAATAATTTACGAGACTGGAAATCTATGGCCCAAATGGTTTATTGTGTATTGGGCGAGCAATTCCTTTTTGAGAGATAGCGGCAACAAGACTCTACGAAGGCGTTCGCAATTGCCGTGCTCATAATAAAGAGCTTATAGACTAGCTCTGATACGTTGAGATTCTAATATCTTTTAAAGTAGTATAGTATGTGAAAAAGTAACTGTGACAACATTAGATGATTAAATGAAAGTAATTCAACTTTATTCTTGCTATGTTCACTACCTTAGGTGAAAGTTCTTAACAAGTTGCTTTTCTAATTCTAGGTGGTCTTTAGTTTATATGAATAAATAAGTACGTCACTACGTAACCTATATATAAAATACTCACCAGGAATATTGCTGGTCAGAGTGTATGCAATGCTTTTTTTTAAATTGTCAAATATGAGACGACCTTCCTCAATTCCCGTCACGATCGACACAAAATTATCGTTTAAAAGAATCATATCAGCAGCCTGTTTGGAGACATCTGTACCAGCAATACCCATTGCAATTCCTGGCACAATTATCAAACATATTTTAAAAAATAATTGGTAGTTGTAGATAGCAAAAACTCTTGACCTTAGATATTTAGATTGAAGTCTTTCATGGCATCAACAAAAATATTTCGTAGTATTATTAGCAATGCTCCTACCAATATCAGCCTTTCTAAGAGCGGGTGCATCATTGACACCATCACCAGTTACAGCAACAATATTATTTGCCTTTTGGTAGACTTCAACAATTTGAAGCTTTTGAGTAGGAGATGTGCGTGCGAACACTACCTAAAAGCGTTAAAGTACATTACTTTTGAAAATTTTGGAAAATTCTTTACTCACTTGGGAATAATTATTAGCAATTGAAACTAGGGTAATCGGACTGAGTTTCTTTAACTGTTCTCCATGAATAACAATGGCTTTTATTGGTTTCAATCTGGAAGTATGAAATACAAATCATAAATTTTTATCTTGATCCTAAACCAAGAAAAGGAAATGATCTAAAATTATCAGGTTAACCATAATATATTTAGACTTCCATAAATCACATTCAAGTGGCAGTTTGTATCTAGACATTTATAGAATGAACCAACCTTCCAGAACCGCCATATGTTTCATCAATTTCAGCATTTTGGCTATCCTCAATTAATTCAACTACCTAAACCTATATAATATATTAGCATATATAGGAATTGGTATTTCAGAATCCCCAAATTCATCGTACTCTAGCAAATACTTAACTTCTTGAAAATCTCGGAAATCCGATTTTTAGTATAATATTTAGTCTCATTTGCGTGGTTATGATCTCACTATCTATATCAATATTATTAAAAATCATGAATATTAAGTTTACTAAGACTAGTACCTCCTCATCTTCGTCAATAATATGCACCTGCTGAGCTATGGCCTTTGCAGTTATTGGATGATCACCAGTTACCATAACGACCTACATAAATTTCGATAGAAAGATCTGCCTGAGCTATGATTAGTTACTGGTTGAAAATTATTCTTGACTATATATATGCAAATCGTAGTTACAATTTGACGAAAAAATATTTGTAATTTGATCCATAAATTTAGTTATCTTCTTTCTATACAAGTATCTCTGTTTTACTCACAGCACCAATGCTTTTCGTGAGAATATATTAAAAAACTAAAATCAACTTCTATTTTCTTCAAATTCTTTCAGATAATTACATTCGAAAATACCTTCATTCCTGCACTTTGGCATAACTTAACAGCCTCCGGTACACCGGGACGCGGAGGGTCAATCATCGAAATCAAGCCAAGAAATCGTAAATCTATGATAGAATACGAGTTTTCTTCAATAGTAATGTTCTAATTAGATACCAACTTTTTTAAATGCAAAATTTTAGTGTTACTTACACAAGATTTATATACTTACTTATCAATGGGAAATTGGGATTCTCACTGTCGAAATTAAATCCTTTTGGATATATGTCCTTGTCTAATTCCAAATCACAAAATCCAAGCACACGTTCACCTTTTCCCCCAAGTGTTTTGTATGCCTAAAATCTCACATCATTTCTTAACATTAGAAGTGACACAAACAACGTTTCTGCAGAACTTTCTACGTAAATTTAAAACTAAAAGTTTCGTACCTATTGATTCCTGAAGAAGTAAGGCCAATTATCAAATTGATTTATATTTACCTCAAGAAAAGCGCTTTCAAAATTTTCATCTTTCTCCTTCACTCCTCCGTCAAAGGAAACAAAGGAACATATTTTAAGGATTTTTTCCGGGGCTCCTTTCATTACTAATACGTATTGATCTTCAGTTTCATGGATAGAAACCTAAATATAGCAATTACATTTTTACTCTTATTTTATTTTGTATATTTTTCAAAGTGTTTCATTGGGTATCCTTAATGAATGAAAGATAAATAGAAACCTAAAATATACACTAACATACCTGATATTTGTTAGTTGAATTAAAGGGGATTTCGCAGACTTTTAACATTTTAGCTCGCATCCTGTCCACACCTCCATCCCCGAGAATTAATTCGCAGTACTTCATTATTGCTGCCTCAGATGCATCACCTGTCGTCTCTCGTTTTGAAAGAGAAACAGAATGGTCGGAGGACTAAAAATAGCAGTATTGGATTCACGCATGATTTCATGTACCACCTGTATTTCTTAAAATTGAGTATCACAGAATTTACTAAATTATCCATGTACCCAATTTTGCCTACTTTTTATTCTCATTGACCTTAAACTCGCTGTTACTGCACAGTGCAGCACATTGCATAAGTTGTTTATATGTTCCCTTCATTTCATGAATTTTACCATCAACCCGTTTTTCGTCTAAGCCATATAATTCTGCATTGATAATCTGATCGTTTAGCCTAAAAGATGTGCAAATCTATAATCAGTAATTATATCGGGCATCGCAGTTGTAAGTAAAAGAAAAGCTGAAGAGACACAATTCGCATCTATGAAGTCGTAACTAACCATAGATGGGTCACAGTCATTCTATTCTGAGTGAGTGTGCCAGTTTTGTCGGAACAAATAGTCGATGTAGATCCCAGTGTTTCTACTGCATCGAGGTTTTTGACTAGACAATTTTTTTTACGCATTTTAACAGCAGTTAAAGTTAGGCAGACCTGTAAAATAAAGGCAAATCATTATCATTTAACAAATCTTTACTGTACAGAAATACAACTGAAATGCCACCGTCATAGTAGCTACAATTCCTTCAGGCACATTAGCAACAATAATACCCATGAAGAAGATGAGAGCCTAAAATTTTCTAAACGTTCAGATAAAAGCTGTTATTCTCTCACTGCCCAAGTGTATAAGACAAACCTGAACTATAGTATATCCATAGATTACTGAGAGTGCAAGGAAAGCGAAGCCAACTCCGAAAGCAACAAATGAAATGACATGAATAAAGTGTTTGATCTCCTTGGCAATCGGGGTGGGCCCAGATGAAACTTGTGCTGTTAACACTGCGATGCGACCCATGATCTGTAATTATGTTTTATACATAAAATAACCAACAAGAAAATGGTATTCTTTAAAAAATCTAGTAAGGTATATCCTATAAAACAACCTACTGTTCTATCGGCTGTAAGTATAACAATTCCTTTGCCATGTCCTTCCAAAACATTGGTGCCAAACATCGCAATGTTCTTTGTCTCTAATGGGTTAGAATGCGTGAATTCAGAACTACGGCACTGAGGCTCAGATTCTCCAGTTAATGAGGAGTTATCAACCTATATAATATCATTTACTATGGAGAAGTTTTTTTAAAAATCTCACAGATATTACGAGAGGAACTTCTTTAGTTTAAACTGTATACCTTGAGTCCTCTTCCAGAAATTATTCTGATATCAGCTGGTACCTTATCTCCACCAGATACTTCAACTACATCTCCAACTACTATCTCTTCTACTTTTATGTCATGCATCTTTCCGTCTCGAATTACCTAGGAGTCTTTATAAATAATTTTTAGCAATAGGACGGAAGAGACTATAATCTTTAATAGTGTATTTACAAATTATTATTAGAGACAGATTTAAAAAAAACCGCATACGTGTGCTGTAGCGGGAATCATATTAGCAAATGAAACCATAATGCCATCACTTTTTTGCTCTTGAAAGAAGGCAAAAGATCCAGTTATTGACACCACTAATGCCAAAATAATGGCAAGATAAAGCTGGAAATTATTATAAATTATTAATAATGATGACTAAATTTAACCGCCACTACGTCGAGTTTTGTACTTACGTTGTCACTTTTAGCATCTTCCCCATATTCGTTTCTTTCCATGATGTAACCGATCACAGAGGCAAGTGCCGCACTCCAGAGAAGAAAGTTGAAACCACCGTAAAAAAAGAAAATTTACGCAACATTCGTATCCATTTATTCAATAAATATGCACTAATTAGTTGTTTAGTTTTAGGTGATCAATTAGTATTTAATTATCCAACTGTTTTTTTAAATACTCACACTATGATGAGAAAATAAGCCAGTTTATTGCAGTTTTGTTATGGGCTCACTAACCGAATAAGCTTTTAGCAAATTTTAGCCAAAGAGAAGATTTGGGGGGCTCGCTGAGAGCGTTAGGACCTTCCCTCATCAGACGAGCTAAGGCTTCCTCTGATGTCAAACCCTAGTGGAGCGAAATGTAGACATTCAATAATTTATATTAGTAAAGCGGAATTAAAGACGAATAACTAATGCAGATATTTTTGCGTCAAATAGTCAGTTCCACTCACATTTTTTTCATCTGTTTGTAAACGCTCAATTAGCTCGTGGAGAGGAATTTTGTGGTCGTCCTAAATTAAATAGCAATTGATATGCCTAAAATATTCGCCGAAAAAAGGAACTGTGTTACCAATTTACATACATTATACACTGAAGAAATAACAATTATGTTTTGTTTAGATCTTAAACATCTAATCTTTTTTTAGGAAAAAAAAACTAAATTTAAAGTGTACACTTACGAGCTCAATATCTTTTTTGAGATCATCAAGTTTAATATTGTCACTGTTTCCACTAAAAAATGGCATGAATGTTATTTAGAGAAATGTACGTGAAGAATGACCAGTAGCAGATTTGAGAAGGTTATATATAACTAAAAGTTAACTCTGAAAGAAAATTCATATCTTATCAATCCAATTTACATATAAGGGTATGATTCATTTCAATTGGTTTAATAAAACATGTATAATCTGAATGGTAGTTATTTATTACATAAAAATTATAGATTCTACATCTGGTCTAAAGAGTGTTTCTTTTCATCGCCGGATGAAGCGACTGAGTCACAGACAATTTATTAATTTATATTAATTCGTGGACACCTGCTCTGGGTGATTCAGAGTTCTAGTGATATAAATATCTGGGATGGTACCCGACAGAATACTATTGCCTTTACACTAGTTTTTGTACGACTTAATTCCCCAGAACAGTAATCACCGACGGTAAACTCCACGAGAAATGGAATAGAGCCACATACGCTTTATCGTAAACACTCAAACACTATGTGGAAACTAAGGTACAGTCAAATTGTTCCAGAATGAATTCGGAACACAACTAAAATCTCATTAGCATAATTGGTAGAAGACTGCTGATATCATACCAAAACTCCAAGTAATAAACAGTTTTGTCTACTGATGTAGGGAAAATAAACCAAAATAATCTCTTGAATTCTACTCACTTCCTGTTTCCACCGCATATGATGTTTGCTGTCATTTGTTTAGACGCGTCACGTAAGCCTGTTGATACTTTGTTGACCTCCAACGGGATATCACGCAGTGGAACCACAGTCGTATAGTTTACGAAGCTAGATGAGAACGTAGAAACCAATAATAAGCTGCAACACAAAATCACTTCGATTCTAAGTCATATTAACTAGTGCGGTGACATATTTTGTCTAAAAGTGTAGATCATTAACTACTGTTTAGCTTAATATATGTAAAATTCATCTTAAGGAGTTTTTTTACCTTCTCAGAAATTTCTTCACAACCAGTGACCTTACTTGGATCAAATCAACTAATACTAGTAAACTAATAAGAATTATTCCAGAAGGAAATAAAGTCATGAAATATATATATCTTCATCTTCTAGGAACTTTTAATTGATACTAAAGAGTCTCCTAAAATAAGTTGGGTAGCAGACCAAATTCTATCCTAATCTAAGCAAAAAACATGTACCTCTGGATGATAAATATTTCAAATACTGCTTCAGTTCGTACCAAAACTAGTTAGCATGGAAATATCTGCTAGATAAAACTGGCAAAAAAATCAAAGACAGATTACGTGATAAGCTAAAACAGAACAATACTAAGCGAAAGAAGACATGCAACAATGAAAGGTATTGCTTGACAGCAGTCTTGCCACGCCAAGCCGCTAGATCATGAAGGGAAATGCTGTGCACTCAGTATATTCTTTATTTGTGACATAGAAACTAAAGACAAAACAGTGCTATCATATCTTATAGTTGAAGAATGGTAAGGACTTCTAAAAGCACATTACGTTCTATCTCATAAAATTAGAAATAATACTCTCCAAATTATAAATTGTCTTGAACACAAATAAATGATAATTATGTAAATGTGTTTGTTATTCATACGTTTTCAATCATTGAAAAACAATAGCAGGAAATCTTATGCGGGATATTTTAAAAGCTCACCCTAAAACAATACAAAATAGAAATATTGAGCTATCTTGGAAATTTCTGGCCACTAATATTGATGTGACATGGCATCTAAAAAAAGGTAGCCAACTATCCGAGATCACCCGTTCAACAAAATTCAATTATTTTAAAATTCTATTTAAGATTTACAATAATATTGAGCTTGTACACTGGACAAGTTGGACACCAAAGTTAACTAGAGAAAGTTTCAATTTCGGAATAATATCAAACCAATAAATGATATGAAGAATTCAGGTATTTCTGAATGAGATTCTATCAAAACTTCATAATTATGGTAGAAGCACAGCTCGGAGGATTTTCAAAAGCAGAGGAAACTGTTTCAGAACTGGCGTCACCGACTAGAATATAATTTAGTGACCAACTAATGAATTATTTCTCTTGCATTTTTTACCAAAAATAATAGCTTTTGTATTTTCTTCAGTTCTAATACATATTTATTAAGCTACGTCTTGTGAAGCACCTACTAAAGTAGCAACTCCAACTCATTCATGGCCTACTCATATATCCTTTCCCCTTAGTTTAGCCGGTCCTGCTCCTTACCTGTCGTCTATAGCATGCTTTTATTATGTTGAAACAACGTTCGATTACCAGCAGGATAATCGGGAGTTGGAATTATGAGGGTCTGTATCCTCCTGAAATAAAGCCATTCTCTGCATTATCATGAAAGTAGCCGTAACATCCTGCTACATTCAACTAAAGCAAGCCTACGTTGACTCAAAGCGTGAGATAAACTGAATGAATGAAATGTGCATTGTTATTTGCCAGTGATAGATTCTAGAGGAACTTAAGCTTATAATCCTCACCTCGCGGAAGATTTGTGGGTAACATAACATGACTAAAAATAAACATTTATATGAAGTATTCAACGAGACTTGAAACTAGACAAAAATGTCAGTCAAAGCCGAAATGAATACTGTAAACAGAATGGCTAGTTTCAAATGGGTAGAGATTGAAATGTGCATAGAAAAATATCCTACTAGATGCATGTTTACATGCAACACAAAATAATGTAGCAACTTCATAGTTGACTGTGACTCACTTTGTGACAGGATCCACTCTACCGGGGACGTTAATGGCGTACATATTTTCTTCAATACTAAAGTCTCCTTCATATGCGACACTAGAAAGATTTCTGCTATTCTAAGTACCTTATTTGTAATAATATTATTGTAATTGTACTTTCGAAACGTGTTAAAACTAGAAATTGAGATTTTGTCTTTAATTTAGATCAGAAAGTTAATTATTTCGTTTACCTATGCTGCCTCCCATAGTTCCGGTAACTAACTCCTCGCTGTTGTGTAGGTCCACCCAACGACCCACTTTTCATTGTTAGATCCTCATCAGACATCGGCATTTCTAGCATCTGAGTACGACCAATATTCTAATCGAGAATTATTTTTAATAGTTCTAATTAATAAGTATTAGTTTGTTTAAACACCTGAGTTTCATATATTTTGTCTAATCTTGGATCTGTAGGAGCATTAGGTAGATACACCGTACCCATTTTTTGAGGATATCCATGGGGATTAAACGCGTGCACATTTCGTTGAGAAACCTTCAACGATAACTTATTAAGTTGGTTTAAATATCATTCTACTATATATTTCAAAATTTAAGGATGAATCACCATCTTGAGTTAAAAACTAACCTTATATTTAGACCAAAAGATACAAGCGGCACAAATTCCAGTGAGAGCTCCGAATGCTATGATAATGGCTAAGCCGATAAGCACTAAAGCTATTTTTTTTCTCTTTTAATAAGCAGTAAAATGAAAGACAGAAAGAAAAATTTTTCTCACATATGCTAACAGTTTTCCAGTTGCTAGGAAGAAATCCTGCTACGGAAGTCATGCTTTCTTCATCTGTATCTTCAACCACCTTTTCCAAACGGAACCACGGTTGCACTTTACCTGCCACCATTGCCACAGATGAAAATTCAAAAAGCTTCCTGAGTTAAAAAAGAAGCTTAGAAAAACTAGAAAATAAAAACTACGAACAACTGAAAGGAAAAAAGCAGTGTGTAGCAAATCTTACTTAAATTCATGCTTCTTGCAAATTTTCTTAGTGTTTGGATTCACTGCATACCAATAGATATCTGTTCGAGCCTAAAACTGTTTTTATTTGATAGGTTAACTTATTTAAAAATATTATATGATGAGACCATATTGTCTAGGACAGAGTGCTCCACCATCTTCTCAATGTTAAGTAGTGAACATGCACCCGTAAACTGACGAACGCTGCGTATCATATCCTAAAAAATGTAAATCACAAAAGTATAAATAGTTAAAATATGTAATGCTTTATGTTGTAACAAGAGCTGAAGTATGCTGTTTTTTGAAGATAGTGCCAGTACTATCCAAGTGACAGTCTGATAAACGCTACTAGCTAGCAGTATTTCTTGAATGAAATTTCGATATTTCCTAATCTTAACTTCCCACTTTACTTGAGAAGCACATACTTGTAAAAATAAGATATGTGAGTAGTGAGGAACTGAAACGGTATTTGCGTAGTTTGTTAAATAGGCTAGTGTACAGAAGATGATCTCACTGCGCTTTCCCAGTTGATATTGTCTGTACACTACATGACTGTAAATTGGTTATCAATGGAAATAAAGAAAAATATGAAGCAAAAGAAGAAATTAATCAACCTTTTCATGCGCTCTCAGTTGTTGAGGGTTTAATCCAGCAGTAACCATCCTAAATCTGCTTGCATCTGTAATAACGTTGATAACGACATCGGCTTTCGAACAGAGCTGCTGACCAGAAATTGGTGAGTCACACGCAGATACCTATTAATGTGGTATTTAATTTGATTTAAACTGCTATTTTCCAAAAACAATGCCTCATAGAGTATTAATGCGTGTCCTGAAGGGTAATTAATGCTATGAGAAAATGTAGATAAAAAGTTACGATAGATCAAACAATTTTAAAATTCAATCTAAAATGATTAACTTTGTATTTCTGAAGGCCATTTACTAACCCTTATTTCAAAGAAGCTAAGCTTATTTTTTTGTATGACCTGGGCCATACTCTGTTTGGTACTGATTTCACCGAAAGGACTGATTGAGAAGTACTTCGAGTGGACTGACAGCGGATCTAATGCGTAATTTACCATACTACTGTTGCCCAAATCTGCATCCTCTGCCTATAAAATAATATGGTTATTTCTGTTTAGCTACGTTTTTTATATAGTGTAAAGCTAACCTTAACAGAAAGAATCCGAGTGAATGCCCCTGATGTAGAAGAGACACCTGCATAATATATGGATAACCCTAGGTCATTATCATAGATAAATCGAGGGACATGGTCATTGACATCTAGTACAGTTACTGAGACAAGAGCAAAATCCGTCTGAGAGCCAGCAGTAACGCTGACGTTGAGTAGGTACCTGATGAGAGTTAAAAGAATGTAAGAAAAAAACAAGGAAATAAGAAGAATAACTCCGAAATAATAAATATGAGAAATGAAATATGTTGAAAGTAAAAGAGTATTCCACCTTTCAACGCTCTCTCGATCTAACTCCATTTGTGTACGTAATTCGCAATTTCCGTCATTACCAGCTGTCACACCAAATGCCCCTAAATTATTATTTATAGTAGAATAAATTTGTAAAAAACGAAAAGATGATAATAACAGACCTCGATAATTTCCACTAGTTATGCTGCAGATAATAAACCGAGTATCAGCCGGCTTGTTATTTACCGACAAAACCTGAACAAGATGAGGAGGACGAACAGCCTCAGAAACTGATGTTCTGGAAAAGTGCATTTAAAATAATTTAGAAATAACATATTTGGTTTTAAATATTAAGGAATTTAAACTAATAACGTGTAATTCCGAAGACTAAATTGGAGTTCTTCCTCAGAAGGACGACTTGAGAAAGGACCACTATCGGGAATGACCTAAAATAAAGATAATAATCTAGAATTATGTTAGTAGTTGTGAAATAACAATTAATTGATGAACAAAGCAAGATACTTGGGACGAGCTTTGTACGACATCAATCAGGACCGAAGTTAATGATGAATGGGACGGTTCTCCCGAGTCAGCAGCTTCAATTCGGAGCTATAATGGTAAATTTATTATATAAAACAGTTGATATGATGTATCAAAAAATTAGCAATTTACTTATATTATAATCTTTCACAAACCATAAAAAGTACAGGCATACCGTAATCTTTTCCCCAGCAAAAACATTGACTGGTCTGGCAAGAGTAATAAGACCGTTGTCAGAGTTGATGGAGAAGTACTGCTCTAGTCCGCCTGCACTTACCAATCGATAGCGGATGCGATTGTTGGGGTCCTAATCCAAAATTATCTTCATTATTTCATTCGATGTCTTTTAGATACTTTTTATGAAAACAAACTACTTGTAAACTATTTAGTTTCCTATATTACTTTTGTTATCAATCTTTATATTTACTCATGTTTTAAAGCAATAATTCTTGTGAACTACAACCATAAATCTTATAAGACCTAACTAGTCTACCTCTTTGTCTTGGTCGAAGGCAATGACCTGTCCTACAATTGTTCCAGGCATCGTATCCTCCTGTACAGCAAAGTTATATTTGCTTGATTCAAAATTTGGTATCCAATCATTCACATCAGCTACGTGAACCGTGATGGTAACGAAATGGGCACGAGACGGATCAATAGTCATCGATGAAGCCTGGCAAAAATAGACTTAAATTAAAGTCAATAAAGATCTGAAATAATTAAGGAAACGTGAATTATAAGTCTTTATAAATTCTTTATACATACTTCCACAGTTGATACTTGGATTGTGTACGCAGTGTCAGCTTCGGCATCAAGTGACCTCAGAAGTATAACAGAACCAGAGAAAGATGAAACACTAAAATATATTTCATCTTTTAAATTGGGATTTATAGCAGTTATATTATGGGCAAAACCTCTATTATAAATAAGTTTCTAAAGAACTCTAACTACCATTAATCCCACTCATAGCCTAAGCCTAAAGCCGTACATACATTAATCGTAAAAGGAAATGTCTTCTTCTTTGTACATTTTAGCAAAGTTTCATATCTGAATAATTTATACCAAATTCTACATTTACTTTTATCACTATGCATAGATCCATGAAAGCACTAGTGATAAATAAGCAAAGTTAATTTTTTAAATAAAAAGGAACAGAAAAGCACTAGGGTGATTTAAATATTAAAGACTTACGAAAATAGTGATGGATCACCCTTTTGAAGAACATAGGAGATAGTTCCTTGACTACCATCCGGGTAAGAAGCATGAACCTAATAAAGTAATATTCAGAACCTAATAACAGCTAAAAAAATAATAAAAATGCAAAGAAAATGCAGCAAATTTATCAATATCTAGCCTTGGTAATTTCAATTTCGGCCTCATTCTCATCCACAGCAACACTAATCTGCGAAGGATTGAACACCGGAGCTAGACGTGTTGGGATATGAGGGTAAGTAACAGTCTAAACAACAAGCTTCAATCAAAATTATCTATAGATATTTTATATCTTCTAAAACAAAATATTAAGATAAAGTATACGGAATAAAAACTCAATACGAAATTCGTAAGTGAAATATTTATTCTAGAAAATTTGATAAAATATCTTACTATCCATTAGTAAAGAAGACAGAAAGCAATTAAGGAGATTTTACAGCAAATAGAGAGAAATCTGTAACACCTCTACTAGTTGATATATAGTGCACATACCTGTGGTATCATTGATGACTTGGTAAAGGTTTTGGGAGACAAATTTCTATATTTCGACTGTTTTTCTATTATTGAAGGCATAATTTCTGTAGATTTAGATTGTTCGTTAGAAGAACTCAAATCGGATATCAACGATGTTGCCGTTGTCTCAAAATATTGTAAATTACCATGTCGACAGATAGAGCCTATTATTCAGAATATAAGAGATAGAAATGTGTAGCAATAATATATACCATCTGATTAAACTCTGACACTTGTATCGTATGGAAGGCCGGAATGAGAGCAGTAGGTGGCTGTGGTATAGGTGATGGAGAAGGAAACGAGGAGAACGCTGTAACGTTCTTTATACTGTTTTTGTTCTTTCTTTAAAATAATTATTTTATACTTGGGTGAAGTTGTCCGGGTACTGGAGTCGTCATCAACTGATAATAATAATCCGGATTCATAGGTGTTTCCTCCTCAGCAGAATTTGTGTACTCGAAAACTTCGTTCTAAATATTTATTTTGTTCAGTTTCAAGCTAATTAGTGATGTAGCTACAACCTTCATTTACAGTCGTGGTTGTTGTAATAGTAGTGTCCTTTTTCACACGACTATCTCCTACAGCAAATATTGACACTCAACGGAATACCAGTATACTCACCGTTGGTGGCATAGTTGCTACTCCGATGTGCGTGCCGAAAATATTGACAATGACTTCTGCTTTAGCTTCTTTTGGCGGTTCGCCATGGTCTTTCGCCACAATAAACATCCGGTGCTCCCCAAGATGTTCCACCGTAAAGTCACCGTTAATAGAAACAACTCCGTTGTTGGATACCGTAAATAATCTAAATAAAGATACTACTTACCCCTATACATAAGGAAATCGAAAAACTAGCTAACCTATTCATGTCTGGCACCACTCTAAACTCTAGACGCCCATTGTCATCAGCATCCAAATCCTCTACTACAACTTTTCCTGGAACAAAAAACAACATAGAATAAATAAAATCCCTATTTTCATCTTAAATTAAAAGGCTATTATTATAGACTTACCTATGATCATGTTAGCGGTGAGTTGATTAACATCATCAATGTTAAGTTTAAGTCGAATCGGTTGTTGACCAACAAAATGAGGAGGATTGTCGTTGATATCCTAAATTATTTACAATAGCTGTGAGCATTATGAAATAATTGACTACTTAGCAGTATCTTTATATATTCTAGTTACAGCGAACAATTCATCTTGGAAATTTAATTAAACTTTGAATTTATAATTACGAATCTAACGAAGGAACAAATGTCAATGAAAACAAACCAGCACACTTATTTGTACTAAAGTCCAATAGAGATGCTGATCTGGAACCCTGCTTCTTGTGTCAATCTGAAGCGAGTACATTGCTGTTCGTTCGCGATCGAACTCATCCACTGTTGTGATGGTTCCTCTAAAAAATTTTAAGAATAACTATATTTTTTTAAATTGTATCCCACATTTTGTACACAATCCCACTACCTTAGCTACCACATCCATTAAACATCTTTCAAAATGACAGAAATTCGCAATTCTCACGTTTGTTCATTAATAACGAATTTTTCTTCTTCGTTTCCGCCAACAATATTAAAATAGATCTGGTTGTTCGAATCTTCTCCCTGTAGTAGAAATGTAGTTATTAATATTCATCTATCAGAAAGAAACTAAGGTTATTTAATGTATCACCAGTGAAAATAGAAATTAATAAACCAACCCCGAGAGTAACTACCACTGTATTGGGAGGTGTATTTTCAGAAACCTCAGTTACAAATGTTTGGATTGTTTCTTCTTGCTCTAAAAAAATATTTCATTAAGTGTAAAGTTGTATAGTAAATAGTTCAGCTGTAATGATTTTACATACCAATGCTACTGAGTGCTGGTGGAGTTACATGAGATGGGTGTGGTAAAAATGTTTCCATACCAGGAAGGGGAGCAAGACTACTAAAATTTGGAGAAGGATCGATGGCTAGAACTACAACAATGGCTTGAGATGAAAGTCCACCTCCATCAGACGCCTCAATTACAACCTATAATAAAAAATTAACTTAGAAAGCTTAACATCAATATATTATATAATTGTCTAGTTAACTAGATACCTATTAGATAAAAATAACTTTAGAAACTATAGAAAAGGGTTTCTCACCTGGTAACGTTCACCAGGAATGAGGTCTCCTATGGCGAACAATATATTTGTCGTCGGATCATATCTAAACTTAGCTTCGGCTCCATTTGTTACTTGGGAAATTTCGTAGATAATCCTTCCGTACTCTCCAGAATCATTATCTGTTGCTTTCACCTGAAATTGCATTTATTCAATCACCATTTTAAGATCTTTGGATGGACCACTCACAATAACTAATGGTCGATCCGTTCCACTGGCCGTGGTGTTGACCGTGTAGATTGGATGTTCGAATAATGGTGCATTGTCATTGACATCCAGTATGTGAATGGTTAAGGTGACTGGCTTGCTACTTCTGACAGGACTTGTGTCAACCTCTCGAGCTTGTACCTTTAACACATTTCGTTCGCAAAACATTAAACAAAATAAAAAATCTACAATCATGTAGTTTTTCTAAATATCTATAGTAATAATCGGTATAAGTATGAATAACAGTAGATCGATTAGGCTTATAATTTAATACCGTGAATTAAAGTGAAACATATCAAAGTAAATATCATGTACATAATAGTTTATATCAAAGCATGTTCTCTTTAAAAACATACATTTAGCAAATATGTGGAAGGATTTGGGTTGTCGGCATCAATATTTGGCACATTGAGGTACACAAAGCCACGTTGATCTACTGCGAATACAGTGGCCCCCAATCCAGTTAAAATGTATTGGTACGTAGCAGGAGGCATGCCAGGTCGCTGGAACATAAAGAGGAGAGGTCATTTAAAGTGATAATAGGTATCTGATATTGAAACTAGCTTTCTATTCGAATATAAGTTTAGTTCTATTAGGAATTAAATGTAATTAGCACACCAGATCATCATCATGAACCAATATTTGTAATGGTTCTGACTGCATGTTTGGAGATATACGAACTGTAGTTCCAATTCCAGCACTCTCAGGTAAATATCCTTCAAGTGACGTCACCTAAAATTTAATCTTAGTTTATTTTGTTTTTGGTAGTAAGTTGTAGTAGTAGTAAATTCACTGAACACCATATGCAGGTTAAGCTCATATAGCTCTCTCTTTTAAGTTGTAAATCATCCTTACCTGAAGGATTGGTGCATGATTAGAAACAGGTAGATTTGGATCAATCGCATTTGTCTGTGGATAGATCTGAGCCCCAGTTAAGGATAACAGTAACCAGTTATAAATAAAAGCATTCAAATAACTGTGCCAGGATATCATAGCGAGGATACTGATCACCTCATTCGTATAATTTATCTATAAAATTTCATGTTAAGTTATCGTACTCAAAGTTTACCACGAGAACGCGATCCAATAAAAGTATGTGATTGCATGAATCAAGTTTAGTTTTAAAATGAGAGACATCTCAGTCATACATAAAATGCCACAAATTCTATCTGATTTTACAATTATTATGTGATATCTACAGTACCACTTTGACGATTTACCAGACAGAAGATGGAGTATGTTGAAAAGAACCGTTGGTAATCACCAATCGATGTACAACAAGTGAGCCTTGTATATCAGTCACTTAGGCCGAAATTCTGTGAACAACGTGGACAAACACGGAAGAGATGGTCAAACAGTTGTTATTCTGTGAGCTAAGTTTTTAAGCTTGGGATACCTGCTAATATGTTTACTCTTCGAAAACAAAAAAACAGTGCGGAATTGTCAATAAGAGACGACAACTGAAAGGACAATTAGGTGCTGTTTGCATGAAGTGACATTCATTAGCAAAGACAAGAAGTGACGTCGTTAAAAAATGTTATCACATCTTTAAACTGGTTAATAATTGAATTTAATCAGTACAACATTGTTGAAACAAATATATTTCCAAAATACCCTTTGATCAATTTCCAAAGATATAACTCTTCGAAGAAAGAATTTTTCTTTTAATTTGACTTATTATTCTTGATGCATAGGGTTATACCGCCGGTAGTTTTTAGTGTTTGCTCATAGGATTTTCAAATTCAAAAATAAATTTTGATAATCTTATTCTGTTCAGTAGGCTCACATCGAAATTACAAAGCTATTTAAGCATATCTGACGTTCATTTGCCTCTTTTTGACCCTTTTGGTCAAATCCAGGTAATTGTAACAAAAATTCTAAGTGAAAATTACCCTTAGTATTTTCACAAACGAAACATAGCTTCTAGGGATGAACAATGTCGTGACATAAAAAGTCAACAGACTTAGGGATTACTAAGATTAGTCACAGGTGATGAAAGTCGGACCTAGATCAAACAAATGGTCAGCGCTTCTGAAATCAAATATCTACTATACTGCATAACTCAAGTGGTGTGTCATTAAATAGGCAAAGGCTCCAAGTCTCTTGGTGTTACAATGCTAGTTCCAACATGTAAAATAAAACTGATACTTTGGTTTCAGGAGAACAGATGTCATTTTTTTCGTTATGCCTCTTAAGTGAAGTCGTTTATCAGACTAACCATATATATTTTTGTCGTTAATTATGATTAAAAACACTTGCCTAAGCCCATGCATCAGACTATGTGTACTGTGAGAATCGCCGTAGCGATGTCAATGGGGCCTCAACTGGTCAAAAGTTAGGTAAACAGAGGAAGCAGCACCTAGTGGGCATGAGACCACGACATACAAATATAATCAAGAAGAAATCTCCTTTTTAGAAGCAATAAAATATATTTAGATTTTTACTATATGTTTGGTTTTGATTAAATCTAGTAATTTTCAACATGAAATTGAGAGTTTTAAGTTACTGATGACAGTGATAGGTGGTCGAAAACGTATCTTTGCATCACAGTTTTCTATATTATGAATTCACAAAGTATTTTTAAAGTTATAACTATGCTTAGTTCGCTAATCGCTTCTATTTCAGTGTGGTTTCACGTCACCTTCGCGAGACCACGATTGGCAAACAAATAGGGGACGAGTCGAATAGTATTAGGTAGAAAGAAGTCAATTCTCGTTAGTTGTTCTGAAAGACCATTCACAAGAATACATAACTATTGCAATAAAAGTAAATCAAATTGGGTGATTTTTCTAGAAATGATTTGGGTTTATCGTTGAGAACTTTGAAGAAATATGAATAAATATGCCTTCTATATATAGGCAAGAATGGTTTGCAGTTCATTAGAGTTTTCAAAAATACCAAGAAATAATTCTAACTTATGACCAGTTCCAATGGAAAATAAAGTCGATAGATGTGATTTTTACTTTATATTAAGTTTGAATTAATCATTTTTGTGGATCTAAAGCACCTTTGAACTAAGTTCTTATAAAAGCTGATACATAATAAGCTATACTTTTAAACAAAAAAAGAAAAAAGTATTGTAAGAACTACTACAGTCATATGTAGATTAGGAAAAAATAAAGCTATGAGGATAAAAAATGTTCTTTAATAACTTATTGGAAGGCTTTCATTTAAAAAAAAAAGTCTACAGGTGGAAATGTCTTTAAAAAATAACTAGTTAGTCGATATTATAAAAATACTTATAATTTGATACAAGAGCTGGGCTATGGGGAAGTATAAGAAAGGTGCGGCGAGTGACCGTCCAGCAGGTAAATAGTCAGTCGTCCCTCGTGTTTGACCCTCTCGGTCTGACAGATTAGGAGAGACTGCGCCGAAGAAGCAAAGATGCCAGCAAATACCTGCATTCCAATCACATTGTAAAGATTTTCCGAAAAAAATTAATGAAGACCGGAACGATGATTGAAAGTACAATAAGAGAGGAAGTAATGGGTTTAAAAGAATGTTGGACGTAAAAGGCAAGGTGTACTGTCTTAAATGAACTTTCAAATTAATTCGCAAACTTTTAAAAGTAGATATGGAATTAACTTGTTATTTTTGTGACTTTTATTGTGCTAAATGTTGTTGGAAGACAGGTATAGTATAAATCTTTAGTGGAGTCCAACGCATGAACAATACTGTATAATTTGCAGTCCCAGTCTGCAGAGCCGTATCACCTAAAAGATAAAAGTTTGAAGCATCTTAGTATTGCGGAAGCTATTGACGACGTTAATGACTGTTTAATCATAAGCAAAGACTTCTGTTTACTCTCAGAAGTAACATCGACATCAAAGTCGCTCACCGTTTGAAGATTTGTGGAAATATTCTCAAGAGAAGATTTTCATTCTTCCCAGCTTGAAATTCAACTAGTCAAACCTAAATTCGTCCTCACCACCTTTTACCTAACTGTCGAATCATAGTTGGTTTTACTGAGACAAGAATTTTATGGAACTATTTTTCTAGTTTTTTCCGTGTCATGTCTAATGTTTATATTATGCTATCTACCTATTATTATAATCAAAAATTGCGAAAGCTTTATTCACTGAAGAATATTGGTAACCCGCACAATTGTATCAAAGCTTTACTCGAGTTATAAGTTAGTAAATTATATGAAATATGTGCATAATGTGACTTGTCAGTTAATTAATAGGCATTTGGTGTCTTCTAGTTTTTCTGAATCCTGGAAGAGACTTGTAATTCTGTTGAACTTCTGCTGGCGACTTTCCCCTCGTTTCTGGTAGGTGAAAGAATATGATCACCACTGTGACTACCTTAAACGTTACTTATTTATATGAAATATTGTAGTCTAGCATGACGATTATAGTGTTAAGTAATTAATAAGAGTGAAAAGGGTTATTGGTAAGGTTAGATTTTTAAGACTTACAAAAGTGTATGAAAAAATTGTAGTAATAATTTGTTTACGAAACTCACTAGAAGGGGAAGAAACAATAGTAGGTACGAGAAGGGCTGTCCGATAGCATTTTTCAGTGGTAAATAGGTGGCTAGGATAATTGAGCGTCTGGAATGTATAAATGGAGGCATCGTTACTAGGATATGTATCCAACAAATTAAACTTAATTTTCTGGTACTGCTCACCCTCCACTCATGACCACATTCACCCAGGTAGAGGCTGCACCTCTAGAATTTTGCCCCACTAGTTCTCCTGTGATAAACAGCGATACTGGACCTGGACCCGCCGCGAAGATTAAGTTAAATAGACAAATTGTACCTATCAGTGAATATCCCATCCATACTTCCTGAACATAGTTAAATTAAATATCTTGAAAGAAATTTCGAATTTTAGCATTTATGATTAATATGGAAATGAAGTGTGGTATAAAATACTTTTAGGTTACTGAAGAAAAAATATGCCACGATGTTTCAAAGTACTAACTCCTGTTTTTTCAAATCCAATCATGAAACCGAATATAAAGCAATTGATTACGGCTAAAGACGCGTAAGTGCTAAGTAGAAGTAGGCGACGTCCATATCGATCGACAACTAAGGATGAAATCACAATGCCAATCTAAAAACAGCAATAAAGGGTGGCTTAAGTGAAATGAACAGAGAGGAAAAATAGTTAGTACGTTAAATTTCATTTATAACAGTTTAGAAGATGTTGGAACTCACAGCACTCATTGCGCAAATGACTATATTTCCTATGGAAGATTGGAGCGCATTCAACCCGGTAGATAGGAAAATTTCGAATGCAAATGCATTAATAACTAAATGAGTATTTTATGTGTTAATAAACAAAATTTTTTTGTTTTAATTCATCCTAGTAATTTGCTGAGTTTTTAATTCTACATCATCAGACTCGTTACTTTATAAATTTAACGAACCCACCGGCAACTCCGCTTATGACCATTGCTAGCATGACAACGCCACCCACAAGAATACCACGTCGAGACACTGGGTCCTAAAGCAAACATTTTAGAGCATAGACATATTAACTAGAATTGCTAGAATTGCTAGTAGTACATAAATCTTATTCAAAAGTATTTTTTAAATGAAATAGCTAGCTCTTACTTTCCAAACCGTTATGATGTTAAATGTTTTTTTGTTCGCATTCTCATCTTCAATCATTCCTTTCATAAATTCCTTGACTTCTTTCCCCTCTAATCCATGGTAAAAAGTCAGAGCCTTTTCACATAAAGATGCCTTTCCGCGGGTTAGCAAATAACTAAAACGTCTAGTTCGTAAAAGCACATTGATTTAACTTTATAAATTAAACTTGCCCTGGGCTATCGTGGAATACAGGCATTATAAGCATCGCAGCTGTGGTAAGAGCCATCTCAAATGCATACAGTATCCACCATTTATTTTCCGTACCCCAGATCTGACAAATTTATAAAATTGTTCTAGGTATGCTTAACAGCTGCAGCTATTTAGTAAGTTAAAAAAAAAGTTCGAAATAATACCTGTGGCATTGCAACTACAGCTCCTACGACGAGCGCAAACTGTAGCATAACTCCAGTGGCAAGCGAAGTGATTCCGCGACAGGAATTTGGGCTATAACGAAGTCGTCTTTTCATATTTTGATTATTTTCCTAGCTTTTCAATAAAATTTTTATCGAAGGATTGTAAACGTTAAAGTTTGTATATACATTTAAATTTCGCTTCTCAATTGGTTCTATAGTGTTTATGATATATTCCAGATACTCACCTACACTCAGTAATAAATATCGGTGAAATTCCCAAGGAAATAGAAATAGAAAAACCGAGAAAGAATCTAGCAATAGAGTACATAATGTAGCTTGTTTTCTGTAAAAGGAGAGCCAGAAGTAAGTGGCAATAGTACAAAATAATATTAAAACACTATTAGTTTTAATGAAAGCCTGCGTGAAAGTTTAAATTTAAAAAGTATTGTCCATTAATGATACACTAGAAAACTCACGTAATAGCTCAAGATAGTTAGTCCACAAATAATAATTTGTAAGAGATGAGAGATTTGGAGTCCATTCTTTCTGCCTAACTTTTCGGAGATTAAATGGATAGAAAATGCACCAACAGTGGAGCCCCAAAAGAAGAGTGAAACAATCAGCGACCACATTGTCTGTAATCATCTCACGTCTAAATTTGAGGTACTTCCCATTATTATAGTATCAATAGTTTTCTCGTGCATCACAGTGAGTAGCGATTACCCATCTGTCCCCCAATTTTAAATACTACAGTAGTAATGTGTTCACTCAAGTTTCAGTGATCAAAATTTCACTTCTTCTCCTAAACAGTTATGCAACAATAATGTAAGATGTTAACATGCTGTCGACGCAATACCATTGAAACTTCTATCAATTTGAATTATTTTTTGACAAGTGAAAAGAGTGAGATGACCGTGATCTGAAACCAGCAATGTGGTCTATAAAATAAAACTGCACCTCTAAATTAGCCCGTTCTAGAAATTTATGATTCTGTTCATAATAAGACTTGTTGACAAACTGGATGAAGGCTTCTTGAGACGGATTAGTTATTAGAAGCTAAAACAGTATAATTAGTTTTACTTTGATTAATTAGATGTTTTCCACCATAACCACTCAATAAAAAGTAGCAGTTCAGGGAGCTAGAGTATTTAAATAAACATTCTTGATAACCAAAGTTGAAGGCTCCACCCATTGCGGCTACGAGAGAGGCGAAGAAGAGACGAGCATTAGGAAACGTAGAACCAGACGGTACTCTATAAAGAAACATTTTACACTTTATTTCCTGCTAATAAAGTTTAGTACAATAAAATATACTAGTTAATTTGAAGTTACCTGTTGACATCTATCAAACTATGGTATACTGCATCATCCATTATCGATTTTAAAACTTATGCTGTTAAAATGAAAGATATCTAGAATAAAATTGTTCAGTACAGTAAACAAAATAATATTCATATGGTGCGTCATTTTTAATTATTGAAAAAAATGCAACGATTAATTTCCGGTCTACATATTGCCACTTACGATTAAATTAGATTAATTGATAAAAAGTATATGTTATCGCAAAAGTAAGTGAGACAAATATAATCTGTCGGAAAGATCGAGAGGCTCTCTTTCCATGTATGCCCATAGATTAAACATAAGGCGCGTGGGTGATGTCACTGTTTGACGCCGACGTGATACGGCAATCCATCACAACCAAGGACAGGGAGACACTCGTTTACCAAAGATTAGTATCAGAAAGTGCGTGGGATAACTAGGAAAGGTTAGAAAAAGATGATTTCACGAAGAAGTAGAAGGAAATATTAACAGTAGTCTAACTTACTACGTATAAGCGGTCGTAAGAAACGTGTCTATTTTGATACACCAATCCCACCATCATTTGGCGCATATCAAGACTAATTTTGTAACAGAGGCAAGCAGATGTCGAAGAGGAGTATGAATTTATAGAGAAACAACATAATATCTGTCGTAAAATCGTGATTACTCAATCAGACCGGCAAGGAAAATGAAATTAGTTGGCATCACAGTTGCACATAAGTGAATCATTCACCAATGAAATTAATGAGATTCTATAGCTGACACCGTGTAGTTGCTCATTATTAGCAAAATATTTGTTTTGTGCTTTACATAATACATAATAACTTCAAAGTGACCAAGACTAAGCTTTTTTAGGTGAAAAGTGTCTAGTTTTTCTTGTGTTTATAATGGCAATTTCAACATGACGAATGCAAACACAAAGAAAATAGGAAAAGAGAAGGAATAAAAAAAGTGAATGACGCATAACAATATAACTATGAGACATAAATGAAATAAGCACCAGAAATATTTGCGAAAGTAGGAAAAGGAAATAAATGGAAATTTTTTAGTGCTATAAAAAGTCTTCGACTAGTATGGATATATATTACTTGTTGAATATAGAATTGCATGTTTCTATAGAAGACCTCGTTTTGTGTGAATGCAAAAACAATGCATGTGTCCTTTAAGTTTTCAAATTGGAGAGAGATAGTTGCAGGAATTACCTATTATTCCATTTCTCTTTTGTTATTTTACGTTTGTTTGAATAATTTTCTCCGAAAGAAACGTGTTTGATCATAAATAGTTAGATGAAGAGATCAAATTATCAAGTACAATATCGAAGTCGGAAAGTACATCCCGCGTTCATGCACTCTGCAGATCAGCCAGTTATTTTCAGACCTTATCAACTTAATGGCCATACTGGATTATGTACTATTTTTCATTCACAATCTCAAAACCCTTTTTCTCCATATTTTTCTATCGCTCGGTCTTCACCAGGTTGAAAACAGTGACTTTTGAAGATGGTACTTCTTCTCAACTAACTCTTTTATTATATCTCTTCGGATACTCATTTTCTGTCCCGCTTATCTATTTCCGCTGTAATCCTATTTCCAGATCCCACTCGCTCAGTTGATCGTTGGAATATTTAACGTAATATTATTAACCTCGCTACACTTTCAATGCACATCTAAAAAGAGCGAAGGATATTTGGTTAGGATTAAATATTTGAAACTTATCGAAAGATGTTTACTTGTTATTTGGTCCCACAGGTTTCCTTTCACTGTTGCAGGAAGCGACGGTTGAAGGAAGTGATGACGACACGGTGAGCAGGGTGCTATCCATCAATTTAAATCTGATATAATTTTAAAAGCATTTATTAAATTACCAATAAGCTTGCTTGTTAGCACATATTAACTGACACGGAATTAAATAGACGAGCAAAACTTATGACAAAATAAAACTAAATTATAAGGGAATTGTATAGCCATAAATGTTTGAAGTAGCATAATTGCACAATAAAGAATAACTCTATAAGTATTATAGTCTCCATGATCTCATCTTGACTAACAGCATAAACTAAATTATCAGTGCCTACTTTGTCAGCGAAATGAATTCATAATTTGTCACCCGAAATACGATAGATTGTCGCATGAACAGCTGTTTACATCCCACACAGTTTCGGGATGGTGGGAGTCGTTCGTTTCGCTTTACGGTTATGAATACATGATATTGATATGTACTAGATAATTAGTTATAGGCAGAAGAAAAGGTACCTCTGCGGAAACAGAGGCATAGAAAAAAACATTCATCGGTGAGTAGGAAAAGATGAATAAGTTGAGCAAACGAAAGCACTTTTAAAGCTCTAGTTGAATGACACGCCTCTTACAGTGGAGGAAAAGCAAACGGGATAAGTCCAAGAACAAATGTAAAGTGCTTAAAATAAAGACAGAGATGCTTCCGCAAAATAAACAACTACAAAATCAGATGAGAAATAAAATACCGAAGGTTGGTGAATAGTTACTTCAAGCAGACTGCTTAATACGCGGTTTTCACAGTTTACTTGACAAGAAAGTAGCCAGTATTAGTATTTTAATAAATATTAGATAGGGATCTTTTAAATTTTTAGAAAAATAGTAAATGAATACGAATTAAATCAGGGTGTACACAAACCTAGAACATTATTTTGCTTATATGACATTCTATAGTCAAGTAGATGATTTTAAAAGTAAAGGATGTACTTCTCCAGATTGAAGATGAGAAATGTATTTCTTTAAGTGCTGTCAGATTAAAGCTTTCTATTTGATTGGAAATATATCACATTATGAGGTTTCCACTAATAAGTCGTCCGACATCGTTTTGTGTTTAATAGTATTATTAGGTTTTGACAATTTAAATGATAATATAGTTAGTTTAAACTCGTTATTTGAGACAAAAATAATTTTAAGGAGTGAAACATTCACTTTAAAGTTAATATTCCATTTTACTCTACAGATAGAAAACCTACCTACTTCTAAGTTATATAGGATATCCGCCTAGGTCTTTTCCCTCTACTTCAGTGCCAACAATGCTTAAAGATTGTAAATCTAGCTACTAAGAAATAGCTATAGAGAATATATCCTCCCAATATTTTCACTTTATGGCGAATTTATAGAACGAAAAGGTAATGTATGAACATTTGCAATATTTTCGAAATGGCAACTATTTCGAAAACTCCTTTGAGTTTACTCATTCTCCTCCTTTCAATGGAGCTGCACCAATTATAAAGATTTTCATCTATAAAGGAAAGCTCGCTATTGTTCTTGATCTTGCATTTCTCAGATTTAAATGTTTCCAATTGTTCTGGTGTCGTATTGTTAATAACCGCAATAATTGAATGTATGACTCTAAGAACATGCTTCTGTCGCTTTTTCTCATTCGATATTTTCTAGAAATACAGGACCGTCATTATTTTTCAAGTGCTTAGCGTTCCAGATATTACCGGTTCATGACAATGTTTAGATTTGCTCACTATCAACTAAATCCAGCAAACGGTCGCGACACCTTGTTATCATAGGCTTACTGACTCATCTGAAAGAGAGCCTCCGCAAAAATCATAACGTTCACGCACCAAAAGTATTAAACGCCTTCAAATATAACATTTTTCATTATATGCTTATGTATACATTCATTTTTAAGTTGAAAAATTATTTTTCCTTTAAGAAATATAATGAAATATTATTTTTGTAGAAATTTTCCCTTCTCTTTGATTAAAGAAGTTTTTCAACTCAGAAATTCGCTTATCAACAAGAATTTCTTCCTCGTGGCCAAGAGGAAATGGCAGGCACGCATGATCCAAACTATCAAACTTTGGCAGGACTCAATAATAACGATGTCTTTAAGGAAAAGGTGAGGAAATCCCATCGCCTGAAATATTGCTACTTTCTTTTAGTTATTATAATCACATGGAATGATATAAAATACAATTTGCTTTTGCATGCAACTTTTTTTAGAATGCCGTAGTTCAAAAATCTATTCGTGCTCCTGAGCAGAACAAGGTGGCAGGTACTTATGATCCGAACTACCAAACTTTGGCAGGACTCAATAATAACGATGTCTTTAAAGAAAAGGTGAGCAAGTGGACATGTGTCTAAGATAAAATACTTGGCTTTGCACCACAATAAGTATGGATAGCATATATAAGCAAATGACTGATGCTTCTAAACTAATGCCATATGCAGGGCGCGTGTGGGGTCAATGATGCGACACCTAAGAAACCAGCAAACCACAATGTGGTGGGCACAAACGACCCCAACTATCAGGTTTGAATGATGTTGATTAAGCTCAATGCACTAAGACTAGATGAAGTGAATATAATTCTATGGTCTTTTGATTTCAAGTTAAACATTATGTTTTTACTGAAACCTCACTAATCCAAGATTAAATTACTGATCTTATGGCATCACAGACTCTTGCTGCCATCAATACTGACTGCTTCGGAGAAGATAAAAAGAAAACTGTTGATGCAAAAGACAGATGGTGTACTTATTAAGAATAATGAGAATCCATTATTCTTGGTGACTATATAGCCATTCATGAATCTAAACGATTGTTCTTGTGAATTATTGAAGGCTATCTTTGCGTAAAGTATGCTTGAAATAAGTCTAAATTGGTGAAATTTACCATTTATTAACTTATTTTAGAGAAAAAATAGTGTTGTTCATTCTAATAACCTTAGCAAATATAGAAAATATTTATGCAACATAAATATTTAGTTCAAATAAGTCTATTTTACTTAAAAATGATACCCAACATAGTTAGCTATACACCCTACCCTATCGTCTTCTATATAAACACCTAACTGTCTGTTTTTCAAGTGAGACAACATGTCCAGCTGCATGTCATTTTTGCAGTATAGATTACTTTCTATCACCAGTTCCTCCTGTTATGAACGGAAATCCTTCCATATTCTCGTAATTTTTTTCCAGCAACTGTTACTCATTTGTTGTGCCAGGAAATAAGAAACATTCATACCAACTATGCTTATGGAAAAAACATTAATGGATTTGTTATGAAAGCTTGCAGTTGAAGTAATCTTTAGCTATAAGTAAATAAATACGTATCAAGCATGGCTGAGTGATGCCATATTTGATTGGAATAACTTGGTTCTTCGTTACGGTGGCATCTTGATTTCAAATTCTTCTCTTCCCTAAATTAAATTCTTCTTCATTGTTGTCTCCACCCTCGTTACATACATCTGTGTCAAACCAGACAGTTCTTCCCTATGAGTGCTGTCTAATGGCGAAGCTGACAGTGCTTTGCACGCTGATTGCACTCCTTTCGTAAACATTCTTAGAGCATGCCAATTGTTAATGTCAGCATCTTTTGTTCAACTTTGCTATCCATTGAGATATAATATACGTAATAATTTCGATAAGTCAAAATAATAAAGTTATTTCTTGCTTTGTTTCTAGATTTCTTATTGTATAATATTCACTGCACCAAACTAAACAAAATAGGCATAAAATAGAACATTATTAGTTTAACCACGTCTCTGATCTCTTAAATATAACGTAATTACCTAAATGTTTTATTATGTTTTATAATACCATAGTATCGCTAAAGATTATGTGAAAAAAAGTTAAGACTTCAAATTTTGACCTACTATTTGACCAGTTGTATTACGAAATTGTTGATATTATTGATCTGCTACACAGTATCTAAGAAATTGAATAAGATGTGATTCTATTAATTTGCTCGATTGAACAATTAGTAGTAATCATTACTTGCCCTGGTACTTGCATGAAATGGTTTCCACCAGAAATAATTAACTCCAATTTTTATTGCTTATAAATATCGGCTCTTGACTCGTGCTTTGAAATATTTGTTTCTACTTCTACCCGATAAACAACTGGATCCCTGAAACTGCTTCTTAGGATCTTAGGCTCAAATTTTATTCAATAGCTTTAAATTTGTTTTTCCCGCCCTCTGTGCAGGGAAAAGTTTTGAACATTTCCTACTTGTTCCGTTGAGTACTTTAAAGGTCCTGCGTGAGAATCTTGCTTTCTGATATATTCTTGCTGCATTAATGTATGTTTCAACACGTAGCCTCAATTCTAAAGGAATTATCGTCTTGTTTTTCTAATCATTGTTATTAGTTTAAAAATAGTAACTGAAAGCAATAGAAGGCGCTAGCACCCCATCATCACTATTTTATCTGTTAATACAGTTTTCACTCGCGAAATTAGATTCCTCATTCGTTGGCACTTTTAATTAGGTGGTTTAAATTTTAATAATCTCATCAATTTTAGTGTAATTGAGTAATGTTACGACTGCGATTAACTGGACAGCAGTCGCAGGGTAATCATTTCTTCACATTCACCTTCATTATTTCTTTATTATTTAACATATGCGAACTTACACATTCAATGGGTACTGCACTGAAATTCGCCAGCATTGAATGGTCACCACGCAATAATCTGTGAGTTTATACCTTTGGTTTTGTTATATTTGTGATAATGTCTTACTGAATCGAAATTGGTTTCCTTGATGTTTGGTTTTATGACCAAAGAATTTTGATGTGTGTTGCAGTCTTAGAATATTATCTCTTTTCTTTTATAGTTTTTGAGTTATTCCAATGTTGAGAGATTATATAATGAAGAGTCTTCCTCCACTACTCTATTATATTAAAAAAAATTTTTTTTATAATATTATAAAAGATACAGGTTCTACTCGGCTGGGTCATATATCGGCGGTCAAGTTGCCAAGGTGCAGCTACAGTTGAACGACAGGCTTGTGTTTTCTTGTGATCCCCACACTCCGTCTGTCATATACAGAGTTAGCATTCGACACTTGCCATAATTTAGATTTGCATGCCAGAGGTGGTTTTAATTCACGTTTAACCTATTCATGATGCGACCGCGCTTTTAGTTTTTAGTATTTACATCTTTAGGTAACAAGGGATTCGTTCGAGAAATGTAGATGGGATGCAGTTACATCTATATGGGTAGGACAGTGCGATAAAGGTCGGAGAATGACACAGAGCATTGTGTTGCGTCCGTTTAGCCCTATTCCTGGTGGTCCTGTTTATCATCCTAATGAAACCTATTACTTTACATGTGAGCTTTCATAGAAGTATAATCAGTCCCATTATGCCCTAGTCCTATTTTATAGTACTTTATAAATCAAGAGAATCGTAAAATTAATGTTTTAAAAATCATGTTTATGGGAGAAAAATCACCCACTATTTAAGATAACAATGAATTCAAAATAAATATTTTTACATTTTTAGCGTTTTCATCTGGAAATGAATATGGGATTGACCAACATGCTGATGGGCTGTGTGCTGAAGGAATGAGATTAGTCGTCAGTTATTTCCTATGAATATATAAATGGTTCATTTTAGTTTTTTTCCTTTAAATGTTTTATTTTGAATACGCGTGTACCTTTTTTTGGTAATTCATTCTAATTACAGGTAGAGGTGAAATCTACTTTGGACTCACTGAGTCCCAGTCCACCTTCCACAACATCTACCACAGAAATACCTCAAGTACGTATTTCCGAAAAATATTAAGCATTCAAAATTTTTTAGTACTAGGTATTATATTGTTTCTGTGCAGAATACTATTATTTGTTCTGTTATTAAATTAGGTACCGATTGAACGAGTACCATATAATGAACTGGTAGCTCAATCTGCAACCAGAACAAGTGAGATACTGTCAGAACGAAAAGATCGTACTATTGAGAGTACTCCGTATAACCAATATAATGTCAGTTTACATTCATTAAGGACTACTTTATATCAATTTTTATTCTTCCTAATATTAGTAAAGTTAGTGTGCTATCAAAAAGGGTGTGGAAAGGTAATAGTAAGTATGCTATAACTACACACGTCTTTCTTTCACGGCTTTGTACTTTAGTCACTAATACTAAGAAAACTATATATGTGATTATTGTTATATCTATTATTTTTACAATTGTGATAGTCTATTTTTTGACAGTTATTACCTATCTAATTCTAATTTGTTTTTAGAGCGATGTTCTGTCTCCGTTTAGGAGTCCGGCGACATATGGATATGTTGAACTTCCTCATATGTACCCAAGGGAAACAGAGGAGAAGGCCCATAAGGTGCTGACTCCAAGTTTAGGACATGGAGTACAGGAACGAGCTAGAATACATGTAATTTCCATCACTTAGAATCTAAGAGTTGCGATTTCATTTTATAATTAAATAAATTCATATAGACTAGTTTCCTATTTTTATTGGCTTCCTTCTGATGGTTATATATTATTACCAGATGAGACTAAGGGATCCCATGGGAAATAGGCAACAAACAAATGTAGGATCGCCATCAAGTTGGGATACTGTATTACCTGACTATTACAGCTATAACTGTTAGTCTATTATTATATTTATAAATCTTAGCTCTTATATGTTTCTAAATACTCTACAAACAAGGATTTTTTTCAGGTGCTAGCTGTTTTTGTACATCTTTAACTTTGACACTGTTATGTCTAGCTGTCATTATATACTGAAATTCATAGATATTTGAAGTGCCTACTTCGCATATGCCTTATTTTGCTTTTTATATATTATCAGATATATGTAGAGTTTAAGGCGTTCTCAGTTCATTTAAATTTAGTGTCGTTTAGGTTTGGTGCTGTAGCATATTTATTTACTTGCACAAAAGTTCTCTATTTTTCGTCTTTGTTTCAAATTACAGGATTTCTGTCTAATTATGTGATATCACCATTTCATGTATGATTTTATCTATTTGTTTATAAGGTGCCTTTAATGCTGAGTTGTTTAATTCTAAATAATGTCTTATATACCGCACCATTATTATAGAATATATTAATTTTGTCCCGGTCTGTTTGATCCTTATAGTTTTACAGAATATCTTCGTTCTTTTCTTATTGCAGAATACAAAAAGATTGTTTTAGGATTAGTGTTTAGATTTACTAACATGTTTACAGTTTGTAATATTAAATATTATGGAATGGGTGCCTATTTTTTTATTCTGCACATTATTATAGCAATCACAGTTGGCAAATACACAGAATGAATATCGTTCAGGATAAATGGTAAAATGATCTAGTGATATTGAGAAGATTACCCGTTTAGTATACTAGATTGACTGCATGTGACTTCTCCTAGAAATCTCCAATGTTTTTGAAGTTATTATGTCTTCTATAAGAGATAGTATGTTATTATCGCTATTAAAAGAGGAGTGGAAAGTGAGCTGGTGATTGATCCATCGTCTGAAATAAGAATCTTGGTTAGATTTAACTGCGATCTAATTCATCGAGGGTTATGGACATTTTGTAGATTTTTTGTTATTATCACATAGTGTGCGTTTCTACAGGATTTAGTTAGTGACCAAATAAGGCCAAAGTATTGTCTTACCATCTAGTTCATCTGATTCTTCACCATCTACGTGAATTATATACATGATGGGAGTGGATGCAGTCTGATCCTCACGGCTATAAAGCGTGTTCTTTAACAACTCCAAATTAATTTATATGAATAGTTGTTAGCTGGCAGACACTAACTTGGACGTTCTTGCAGCGAACTTGGGATTGGCGGAGATTGGTGGAAGGCCTTCCTTTATCCGTTGCACTTCAAATTTAACTTTCATTTGTCTGTCACTGCACAATCCATCTTTCCTTCGATTTATACCCGTTAAAGTTCCGTCTGATGTTGCTAAAGTGATTTATTCATTACTTTTCGTAATTAGAATATATATCCTTCTAAGCTTATTGAAGAGCACGAACTTATAAAGTAATAGGTTTTTCCTTGCTCGAATTCCATTCCACCAGGTGTCGGAGTAAATTGTCGAAATACAACACTGATGGAAACCTAGATATAATAATGCTTCTTCTTTATGGTAACGGCAAAATCATTAATTCTTAAAAAATAAAATACCTCTTGTGAGTCATTGCTGCATGATCCAATGAGATGGGGATTTTGCAAGAAACAGTGTGTATACTCCTCTTCGGATACCTGACTACTCAATGTCTAAAGAAAAGCAACAAAGGAAGAGAATAGAATGGGTTGTTCTTCTATACTAACATCCCTTTTTCGGACTACAAACTAAAATTCTCCAGCTGGTCAGGGTCGTTAGATCCTAATTGAATCCGATTCCAACTCGTGTTAACGCCACTTCAAACTCAGCCAAACGAAAAATAGAATATTCACGACGTTTTTCGTATTAACCACTTATAACTTGATACGAGTACCAGTTGAATTCGGTATTTTACTAAATGTCTAAGTTAAGATTGAAAGATTTTTATTAGAAAGTTGGTAAAATGATGGTAGTTATACTAGGAATGTGAGGTGTTGGCCGATAGGCATGCACTTTGTTCAATTTGGATGTTCCGACGATAAAGCGTCCTGTTGTCGGGTCAGCAGTCATTCGTTCCGAATCAGATTAAATGTCTATCGAGTTATGCAACCGGCATGCGTTCATTAGTACCGCTCGGACAATCGTTGACATCTCATATCATTAGAGCTGGTTATCGTGTTGTTATTGACATGCTGTAAAACATTTTGATGGTTACATAAAGTAGCAAGGATGCAATCTTCCTGCTAATAAAATAGTTTTAGCGATCAAAATTTGTTGCATCAAATACCCTATCGTCCGCTATAGTTGATATATAATATTCTAGTCAATAGGTAAGTCTTTCCAATTGGTAGATAATATGAGTCTGACGCGCTTTTCGCGATCGGGTTTGTTCTGCGGATCTGTCCGTTGTAACCACATAATAACAGTAGATTTGTTTGCTTGGTGACAGACTAGTACTTTGAGACCACTTATGGCATTCTGATCTGGCAAGCCACTCAGAACACAACTAATATTACCATTTCTACTTCTTCAGTAAAGACAGACTGTAAAAACAACATTGCTATAATATTGTAATACAAAGAAGAATTCCACCTAGTTTTCTGTTCCAAATGATTAATTTCTTTATAAGCACATACTTCAAATATTGAAGTTATGTAAGACCACTTAGTCTTTTCAAACTATGTTTTCCAAATATACCCACCATGATAAAGTTATTTGATTCGCTCGCTTTAATTGCATCTAAAGTTGACTTTTATCATGTTGAGACCTTGTCCTGTATTTATATTAGTACACAAACCTGTCATGTACAGGTTTGAAAAATATCACGGAACCTCTCTTTTTTTAATTTAAATTGGTCCTAATTGTTGTCAAACGTCACGCGACGTCTCTTCCCATAGTAAAGTCTTTCCATCCTCTACTTTTTGGCGCAAAACTGCCTGTCATAGGCGAGGTCGCTTGTAAATCACACACGAACATCCCGGATTTCGGGATGTTAGGTGAAGGTCGTCTTTTTGTTTTGGACATGGTTTATATGGATAACTACGAGTGCATAAAGTAACAACGCCAACTATTCGTATGATATCTCCGGTACATGAGCAGTAATTCTGGTATTACCCAATTCACGATACGACTTCAACTAATAAAAATGTTGAATATGTACACCGACATTATCGCATCGTTTAGCTTCCAACTTTCTCAATCATACTAAAAATAACATTTTAACAACATGCATATTTTAGTTAATAAATGATTCGTGATGTGATAAAAACTACTGCTAGACAAACAGAATTGCGCAATTTGCTTGAGTAACCTTGACTGTGTGAGGTGGTAGATGAGGGGTTTGATGGCAGTAGAGATAAAATGAACATTCAACTAATGTCAACTATATGTTAAGATGTATTTCTGAAAACTTTCACGAAAAAAACTATGGTGAAAAGAGAATAAAAGAAACAGACCGCATAAATATTAGAAAACTCGTAGCCTGGACCTGGACGAGGACACAAGATAGAGACACGATCATCAATGTTCACTTGCATCACATGATCCGTATTACTGATGTCGAATCTGAATTAAACTATTGGTAAAAGAATAGCTCAGTTGTTGATGATTAGCGAAATATATATCTTTTGAGGTAAACATTGTTTCATTACCACTATTGTAAAATTTTATTTATCTTGAAAATTCCACTACACTGCCATTAATGCTCCTAAAGTTCATAGTTATTACCTTTGACTGTCAATTCCATTAATCTATTAACTTTTCATTGTTACTTTTGTTGAAATTTATATGAAGTAAAATTAATGGTTATACACTCTGACTAGTAAATTATTGTGGACTTTTACTTGAACACGCATTCCTTAGCACCTGCATAAGTTACTAGTTATCAACATAAAATCTTCAATAATTCCGTGTCGTCCCTGTATCCTCTCTATCCTATTGTCCAATGGCGCTCTCTTTGAAAACAGTGACAGATCGGACAAACATCTGTGCACACAGAAAAGCACACGACGATAATAGACTAGGCTTACCTCTTACGATTGTAAACAAAAATATATCTTGAACGTAAAACTTTTGGATAATTATTTTGACCAAAATATTACTTAAATAACCGCACTTATAAGACTGAGTCTGGATATTGTAGATATATTATAAACAATAAAAGTATGTTTTGTTGACGTAAAAGTGCTCAAATCTCTTAGAGAGAAAAAATTTTCTTTTGGTTCCACGTAGAGCTAACAACAAAAATGTTCAACTATTATTTTCGTTGTTTTCTTGATAAATTTAGGCAAAGAACTACGCAAACGTGGAAATTTAAGTGCCACAAAAGTAGATTTTACGTACATCTTCTGTCCACAACAGTATATCGAGATGAGGTACGCGATGGTATCTCATGGCGCATGATATATGGCTGGCGGTGGTCAAGGCAGCGCCACCTGTGGCGGTCTCTTTACTGGTGGTTTATGGCCGGATGCACCGGCTGTCATAGAATATGTTCAAGTATGAAAATTAGAGTGCAAAACTGACAGTAACTTAATAGTTGCCTAGACACATGTTGATATAAACAATATCATAATCAACCATACTAATTAAATCAAATAATAAAATGTCCTTAAAGTGATCTATCAATGGCATCATAGCTAAACTACATTTAGGAATACTATGTACGCTATACGTGTTTTTCCTTTGCGTAGAGTAGCGAATGAATGTAATATGTAGGAGAGGAAGAAGGAAGCTCTCAAAAAAACTCACATTGGGTTAGTACTGTTCCAGTATATGTCCGGTAATCTTTTGGAGTGCACATAGGTAATCAGAAAGAACAGTAAAATAGTAGCCATTACTTCATCCTGGAAATAATCAGAATACTTAGCAAATTTAAGTGTTTGTACTATGAAACGTGATAGGACCTAATCGAAAAAACGAGTTAGCATAAAATGATGCCACGCGCGGACGGAATTATGCAAATCTCATTAGGACAAGAACCATTGTGTGAAGGTTGGAAAATGCAATAGGTCACACAAAGAGAAGAAAAGGTAATAAGCTAGATAATGAATTTAAAATAAATAATGAAAATAAGAATGCGGTTTTATGAAAGCGTTTATTTGAAGGTTATGAAAAGGTGAGTGGGAATCAAGATTTGCGATTAAGTGGAACTATCGGAACCAGTAGTGAGGGAAGAGTGGAGAGGTAGTCGCCAAAGAAGGGAAACATGAAGAAATCAAAAACCAGTTTTAAGGTTAAAGAGTAATACTATAAAACAATCAGAGAAGAAACTCAAAAAAAGAAAAAATAGTGTGAAATGAGAAAACATTCAAAAAAGACTAGTGAATATTTAGATTACAATTCTTTTGTTTAAATTTGGTTTATTCAAATTATCCTTGAAGAGCCATTATTGTTTTAAACTGACGTACCTAGACTGTCTCTTCATTGTTAATTTGTCGTGGAAAAGGGCGGGCAAGCGAACACCGAAACGGCCAACATATGAATAGAATAACCCCTCCTCCATTCTACATTATTATCGTTCTTTATATTTACCCTTTCGTTCTATTTCTCACCATCCTCTATTTATTTTCCTTCGACTTTCTATCAATTGTCCAGAATTTAGTTTTCATTTCGAAATTGTATTGATTTCCACGCTCTTAGTAATCGAACAACTCATTAGCTTTTAGGTCACGCAATCTCAGCTCATTAACAGAACATGCTGATGACAATCATCCGATTTAGCGCATTTCCGGTATCGTGATAAAATAACGAATATTTAAGGGAAGAACAAGTAAATAAGATAATTAAAACACATAGTAAGAAGTATGATAGTACAGGTATACCTACGGTTGTTCCGTCTGAAATATAGCGTCACAGCCTATTGAACACGGCTGCACAATTGACGCTTAAAGGGATAGGCGCAAACGACCACCACAGAAAGGCGCGGTGAAAGAAGCAGAGGACAGTGACTCATACTAGTATAGAATTTATGAAACGACAAAAATTAGGCCACAGCACCTAACAAATTGTATGGTTCCTAGATTGATTACTAACACAATTCATTCTAATAAATTGCAAGAACTTCTAGATTGAGATCTATGATAAATTCAGTCACTATAACATATACATCAGACTTACAATATATAACAATGTTATAGAATAAATTCATAACTTTAACTTTGTAGAAGAGAAGAAACTATTGTTAATATGGTTATATATAAATTAGGTTGCATAGTAAATAAAAACTAGGTATAAGATAATGAAAAATGACCTGATAAATGAAGCACACTTAGATTAAAACGAAGAATCTACTTAAAATCTATGAGAATATATGAAAGATGACTGAAAGATGGAAAGGAAATTGGCTATGTATGGCTACTGCGATTCGCGCACATGACTGATATACTCAACTAGCTAGCTCCGCCCAGAAAGAATAAGAAAATAGTAAAAGTTCAATTTTACTCTGTGACCAACTTACAAGATTTACACTGCATTCCCTTACAATGTACATGTTATAAAAAGGCTTATTTTGTGTGGTTTTTCTAAAAACTAAGGAAAAACTAACATTTTGAAACTTTGCTTCCTAAAAGAACAATAAACTAATGTTTTATCAATATTTTATCACATGTTTCCGTTACAGAATAAGCACAATAGTGAAATATTTTTAAAAAAAACAAGAAAATACTAATTAAATAATTAGAAACATTTCGGAGATGCGACAAATAGATCTGTAAGTGATATCAGTATATCTCAGCCGGGTGTTTATTGGGAATCGGAGTGCAATTAATTTCTCGTTAGTGGGTCAAGCTCTGTTCATGCAGAAACGGATAGGTAACGGTATCATGACAGATTTAAGATAAAATAATGTGATTAAAGAATGCTATAAGGAATATGAATTAACAAAAATGGAACTAAAGTTTTAAAAAACTATTTCATAATAATACTATAGATATCATTAATTCTATAGAAAAGGTAAAAGCTACAAAACTGATTGAAGATTTCAGAAAAGATAAACAATACTTATGTTGTAAACAACATTTAATTTTGGGACGATCCATAGAAAGGGCGCTTACTACTCTAACCTGTCATTAAGGGTGGCACCACCACTTATAATCACACCCTCACCACTCGCTCGTTTATGCAAACGAATGTAATTGGGCACGCACTACATAAATAGAGAGATTACTCGGTGACTCTTGCTTCCCTCAACTCGCTCTCATTCATTTTCACTTTGCCTCTGTTGCCCACTTTTTCACTAGAGCAGAACCATTGCGATTCTCTACTGAATGGAAGAGTGAAAATTGACCAGACATCGGTAGAGATGATTTGCCAACGAAGTAATCTAGGTCAGGTTTGTTATGAATAGAAGAGTATTCTTAAAGCATGGTTACGGTAGTTTTTGTAAAGACTGGAGCGCGAAACACGCTATAAACCTGGGAAATTGTGTTAGACTGACCTAGATGGTGAAACTAATTGGAGAGAACTGATGTAAAGTTATAACTCCTTGGGCTCTGCATTGAAAAGGAATTATATTAGGAATGAAGAAAACAAATTATCAGAATTATGGTGAGAAAGTACTACCTATGAACAAAATTAGTGCACAGTAGGACAAGCGAGAGTTTATTGACTAAATTGTAAGTCAAACATCTTACTAAAGTATAGAAGTATTATATTATATTTGCAGATATTTGACCATATATTTGTTTAATAAAGTATGGTAATTTATAGAGTAGAATATGATAACCTATGAAGTGATTTTATGTTGCGGACAGCCCAAGGTGGACTCGTTTGTTTGGTCAGCCTAGTCGTCTCTGATTGATATCTTGCTAATGATAACCTTGCTCCTCCCTTCGTGAGAAACTGATCTGACATTTAATTAGAACTGATACTTATAAATAATTTTAATACCTTCTTCCAGAATTTTGCTGATTTCGAGTAGTCTTTTCAAACCTTTATACACATCACAAATGTAAATTAACCCACATTCTGTGTATTTAAATAATTTGGTATTGGTTCACTGAATGAGAATAAAATAAGACTTGGAACTATGCAACTGTCAAGAATTTTCAGGGAAAATGCGATTTATGTTGCGGAGAAAGAGACGAGTGGTTGGCGCACGCGCTCATTGGCCCCTTTCTTCGTTATGGAGCCCAGAACGTAAGTTTTTGTGCGATCACAATACCTGTCATCAATCTAGTATCAAACTGTGTAGAAGGTCGTTCAGATTAGAAAATGAAAGGAAAAACAAGACAGAATTTAGAATACTGATGGTTAATAATCTACTCGATTTAATACTGTACACTAGCTACATTAATTATTGAATATTTTTATTTTCAAAGAATTATGTATCTTTAGGTAATTTTTTAAATAGTTTTGTGATATTACCTTGTAAATTGAGAAATATAGAGATAGAGGTGGATAGATGGGCAAAGGCAACGAAAAGATTGGACAAAGGTGTAATACAAAGGAGAAGCCTGTATAATTTTTCCCATATTTAGTAATAAGTAGACTCAGCTTGTCAGTAATTTGAGATTAAAACACGACTTAATTGTCCATGAAAAACCGCTGTTGGATAACTTTTGCTACTCCAATTTGTGTATTATCATTGTAACAGCTTTAAAAACTTTTGGAAGAAAACATGTTTAAATTTAAAAATTTATCAGTAAGATACACACCAAAAGTAAAAGGGCAATCATTCTGATCAGATTTTCTTGTTAGTGAGTTCTCAAGACAAAAAACAACGCGCAGAACACTAATTAGGTTTGCGAAAGGTGACATAAAAACGGACAGTAAATCAGCGATGGACTAAGATGGCAGCAACCGGCGTTCGATCAACGTTTATGGATGAAAAAAATAAGAAATAACATAGATACAAAGATAAATGAAACCTACTTTTGGCTAAAGGTGAGTAATTGTAATAATTAACGAAAACTGAATGAAGTAGCTAGTTAGCAAAGTAAAATATCCACCACGGTTCGTTTTTAGTTTCCTTTCACTGTAAGTATATACACCGGTTTTCTGATAGACGGGAGCATAATCGAAGTCAATTATCTAGAAATGGGATAATATGATAATGGAAGCGCGCGTCCAGCCGATCAACTATGAGATGATGAGAAAAAGCATCTCTAAACGCATTTATTACTGGGGACCACAACAAATACCAAAGAATATAAACATAAAATTTCTATGTACGTCTGGCTAAGCCAGAGCAATCAACTCTTCCCAAACTTGCGTATAGACAAGTATACAACACAATTGCTTTCTGTATGTATTTCTATCCCTGCATGAGTTATACAGAAAACCTAAAATCTAAACACTTTTACTTCAACTATAATGTTTTAAACAATAACTATGATGATACCAATTAAGTTTTTAAATGTCATAGACAATAACTGGACAACATGTCTAACAATACCTTTCCATATTAGCTAAAACTAGTAATTAGAGGTGGGTAATGTATAAATTCTATCTTCAAGAACTCCTAAATATGAACGTTAGAAAACTAGATAACCACTGACACTTTTCCTATAAATTTCAAACACTATATTCTTCATATGCATGCATTGGATACCCGATGTTAATATCCGAAAAATAAAGGTTAGTGAGAGGAGGAAGGGTTATGCTAAGACACTTAAACCTATTATATAATCTGTAATTCGAAAAATTGTAATACAAACATCTATTTTTATCTCAAAATGTAGAAAATCGTGAAGGTAAAATATAATCCTAGCGAAAACTACAACTTTAGATGAGTTAAAAGAAAGAATAATAAAATAAAAGACGCTATATAGATCTAATTAATGGGAACTTTGTACAAAAACTGCCCCGAGGCAATGCGACGCTTTAATTCGGTCCATAGAAGATCCTAAAAACATTTTAAAAATTCACTAATATTAATTTGAACGTAACCCAATTAAGCGAAATTAAAAGTGAATAAAACACTTCACTACATCTAGTATATATTGCTTAGGTCGGCTTACCCTTTCTTTATTGGTTTTCTTGAGTACACCACCATTTTCTAAGGCCCTTCTGCTCAGATAGGGTAAGACATCTTCAACTGGACCATATGGTAGATATTTATACACAGAATATCCAGCTTGGCCAAGTGAGAAAGACACCTTTGTATGATAAAAATTAGAAATAAGGAAATAGCATTCAACGAATAGATGAAAATCATATCAGTATAAAAACTTTAAACTAATACTACCTGATCGCACATCCCATACAATTGCGCAAAACACATAATACGTTCGCTTGGTGCAATAGCTCGCTCTTTCATTAAATTGACAGCAAACCTCAATATCTAATGTTATTCTTAACAAATAATGGCATCAATTCCAAAATAATAAAATACTTTCAAAATCCATGACAATAAATAATACATAACTGACCTTACAGTGTCTTCGTTGTGACTGGCAATCATAACTGAAACACATCCTTTCCCTCTCCTTTCATGCTCATCTGCTATACGGGTCAAACACGCTTCATAGTGACGAGAGGTTGCCTGATAATATAATGTACTGTAATAAACATGGTACTAAAGAGCTATGCTTAATAACCTCGAAGTTGGGATTCACAGGATCTTCATATCCAATTGTGGCAGCTCGCTTCCGTTCCTTAAGAGAGAGTGGTAAGAATAACTTATTATTATGAAGAGTGTAGATTAGAGATTACTAATGTCGTAAATAACATACTTGCTCCATATAAGCACCTCGAACGAGCTTAGCACCGAAATGCCATGCTTCTCTCCTTGCCATTTGCATATCACATTCCATATTTTGAAGCGTGTTACGAAGATAAGCTTGGTAAGTATTAAATATATTTCCTCGTTCGCGATTGTATCTGACACAAAATTTGAATAAACAACATGAAAATTCATTTTCGTAAATTAGTAATATTGCACCTCCTCATCATTTCAATAGTAATTCTCGAAATGGCAGGCTGGAAATATGTTTGCTCAGCGTCCACCATTATGCGAACACCCTTTTTAATAGCATGTTCAGCTACATCACGAGTACGACGTACCATATTGGCGAACTTTAAAAAATAACTATTATTAAATCTGCCAAGATTAACTATAACACATTGGCCTAGGTAAAAGAATATAATTTGAAAAAAATAATGCAAACTTCTTGTTCTTCTTCCGAAGTGAGATTTTGTATTAATGGTTCCAAACAGCCTGTTTTGATATTCAATACCTGTAAAAGTAACTATCCAACCAAATTATAGTCCATATTACTGAAATAAATAATTTTTCCTTCGCATGTAAAAGTTTAAAATAATCCGTAGGAACTTTGGAATTGTTATAGATTTTTAAAAGTTATAGTAAGAAGAAAAACAATGATCTACATTAAAGAAATAATACATTATGATATAAGCTAACTAATAAGAGAAAATGAAATTAGTCTAACCACATTGAAATTATAATTATGCTTTTCCCATATTAGAAGAAGCTAAATAGTATAAGAAAAAGCAAGAGAAAATAATGTCAAATAAATACTATTTTAAAATAATACCTGAAACATCTCTCCTAGCTTGCTATTATTATCAAGCAGTTTATCCCAACCGTGAAAGTCGACAAATCCATCAGCATCAAAGTCAACCGTTTTAAACCATTCGCATACAGCTTTCGAGTCCATCTTCACACCAAAACCCTAGGTTTAAAAAATAAGTCACGAATACCAACGTAAAACCAAAACAGTAGTACCACATTAATAAAAACCAGAACTGTCCGTTTAGAAATTAAATACACGATAAATATGTGTTTTTCACCTTCAGTTTTCTCAGGAAGTTCTCTTCACTTAAACGACACATTTGAATCTGATCCATACCAGTAAGTGCTTTGAAGAAATTGTTCGTCTGTGCAATCGATTCTAAAAATACAACAATTATTGTTAACTCATGTATTACATAATGTTTAAAAACAGACCAGATAGTTTTAATAACAATCCTGGTCTACCCAGAGCCGTTATCTTTATAGCTACAATTCCTTCACCACCAGTAGCTTTAGCCACAGCATCAACAGAATCAATGAATATGTCCCTATTCTGATCACAGACCTTCTCACCTTCGTAAAAATATGTCCTATAATACGAAATACAATTCACAAGACTACGTAAAAACACATTAGAATACAAAAGTCTTACCCCAACCATCTAGATCTACTTGCCTGATTTCCATTAAGTATTGAAACTGGGATTAGAAATAAACAAAAACCAAAAATAATCTAAAACTCAATAAACAAAAACATAAAACAAGAAAACAAATAAAACACAACACCTAGCACTAACAACATCCTCTCGTCGGTCTGCAAATTCCTTATGCACAGCATATCTTTCACGAGTCGACTCAAGCGTTGCTGAATCCACAACACCTGTATCAGTGATCGCCTAAAATAAAAGATCTATTTACTATTCATATACGTAAGAAACCATTTGCAAAAAAATAACATACATGTTTAAACAAGATATACAATATTTTTAATATAGTAATAGTAAGACAACATAATCTTTCAATATCACACCTCAAAATCACTTTAAAAAATGTAAATATAAGTTAATAATCTCAACCAAGTGTTTTGAAATTTCCAAGATACAGCTAAGCACTCGTTATCAGTAATCGATACCAATTAAGAATAATAAGTGTAGATCACAAATCAACTATATTTTGAATTTAATAGAATTGAGAGCAGTAGAAAGGCAGACTCACTGCAGGAGCAATTTCTGCATCAACACCTCCTTCCACAGTTTTAGTAGCAGCTTCCTCACTACTGAGATCACTCTCCACAGAATAATCAAGAATTGATTTCACTCCAAACTGTTTTAAGCGAAATACTACTGGTTCAACCTACAACTTATTATTATATCAAATATGTTGCTGTATAACAATAATAAAAGTTAAATATAATTGTACTTTATTAGTCACATTTTGAAATGATGTTAAATAACAAAAAAAGCTACGTGATTTTATGAACAGTCCAGTAGCATCCTTCAAACATTACCAATCAGCCGATATGATAATACGAATAGTAATGATACTCATGAAACTATCTACCACACCTGAATATTATTTCAAAACAGCAACTGCTACTTACCTCAGCTTTTGTCTCTCCAGCTACGAAATGTCCGTAAAATGTACTCTTTAAAGCCTTTTTAAAAAGAGTTTTCCCTATTAATGCTCGCATTGAAGCCAAAATCCTCTGATTGTTTTGTATCAGTAAATTGATTCCACAGAGACGTAATACCAATAAAGCTCTCAATACGTCACTATTCGATTTACTCTGCAAATATATCATAAAATGAGATGCAAATAAGTATGCTATCTACACGTTTAACATCTTAAAAAAAATCTTTTGCTGAAATAAAATGACCTTTCTTCAATATTGTTAACATCAAACAATGAATGTTTTTGTTCATGTTTCAATACTGTGTACGTATAAATAGAATACAAAGATTACAATTGTTATATATAATATATATAATACATAACTTTATATCATCAAAGAAATGACTGAAATTATTACAAACCTTAAAAGCCTCTTTTGTATTCTCGAATGTCAAATCAAGTTTAGAGTAGCTGTCTTCAATTTCTTTGGCGATTTCTGGACTGGCAGGCTCAAATTTGTGTTTGGAAGTAATTCTGTCTGAAGAAGCATTACCTAAAATTGGTAATTAAAAATGGTTTAACTAAGAGTTAATAAATCACTAAATAATGATGGAAGCAAACTAATAGAATTTAGAAAGTATAACGCTTAATTATATACTGACTTCCTACTGATCGACTTTTTATTGCTCCAAGACAGGCCTTTTGATGTGCAGCCAATAAACGTAGGCCCATTTGATATAAAGCTTAAAATATAAACAATTTAATTTTTGAAACTATTAAATGGACTTAAATTCAAGTACATCTACGAAAAATTAACAGTGCAGTCTTAAACGATGTACAGTTGACCAGAATATTGAATCCCACTAGAAAAACAACACAATGTACCAAGATCCGATATGAATACAAAAAAAGTGTCGTTGTGATTGCAAATATTTAGCAAACAGAGAATCTTCTCAGGATATGAACGCATTTGCGTTCTCATTCCTTGAGTGAATGAACCATTTGTGACTCATTCGTGAGAAACAGACGACCAGGGCACAGCGATCTACATCTCGTTCTGACAGCATTCTTCGAAGATATCACTGTTACTGCAAAGATCTACATTTGATCAGAAATATAGAATAATACTGGCATATAAGTAAACAACTTCAGAATTTCAATTACTTATTATAAATGAAACTTTAATTATAATTAAGAGAAAGTCAGTAAAAATATCTTATTCACTTAACAATATGATATATGTATTCTATAACTTCATTCTATAATTAGTTTTAGGATAAACAAGTCTTTAATAATGTACTTAGCTATACATATAAGTGCAAGAAATTCCGCCAGTTAAAAACTTCGTTTAACACATCGATTCCATTGTAAATGTTTTTGGTAGTGGCAGATGGGAAAAATGACACCATCTTAGTAATAATGCAATTTCTAAGACCTAATACAATTAATGAGTTAATAGAATACTTATAAATGTTATTACATTTTACAATACAGTGATACCTTTACTGTAGTAGTTATTTATAAGATTCAATATTGAGAAGTAGCATTATGATTGTACAAAACTATTTTGCAATGGAGGTAAATTACCACGCAACATAGCTCCTGATGTGTGTCTAGTGGCAGATGGGGCGGAGCATTCAAAATAACACATCGCGATGAACGAGAGAGTGCGCAGAGATGAGATGAGAGACGGACAGGCACTAAATAACCACGTGCTGGGTGCAGCCATACTCCGCTGTCTGTAGCTAAATCGCATCTCGCCGCGCTAAGGACATGAAAATCATTGAAACTATTGAGCGCAACCCCGCTTTAAGGTTGGCTGATATTGTATGAAACGTTACACGTATTGGAATATTTCTAAAAAGGAACTGTTAACAAATAATACAGTAATTCTATGCAGATAATCAATATTAATCAGTCTAACTTAAATTAACTTTCGACTACTATGGCACATGGTTTTACTTACATCTATTCCAATAGATGAACTACTATAAGCAAGTTTTCCACTTACAATTTACTTTAACTGAATGAGTAAAAGCGATGACTGCATAGAAACAGACACATTCCTATTTAATATATAAATATTGATGTCAGGTGAATGCGAAAATAGAGTGGACAAGTGATAACTTGACTTTTAACTAACTAATTTTTAGTTTATGTCTTTTATTGACTTTTTACTATACTTATTTTGTCTCTTGAGTCATATTTTTAATTCTTACGAGACCAAAGATTATATTTGAGGTTTCGTATATTACATCTTATATCTTACTACATATAATTTAAAGATAACAGAAATTCACCGTGATCTAGTATGGTAGAAATTGTTTTTTTTGTAACAGTATGAAATATTGGTGATTATAGTTTTATTTTTCTATAAACTATTACATTTTAGAATGATTATAACCCATAAGTTGAAATTCTATAAGTCTAATTTTCTTAGAACTAATAAGTATAGGAGTGAAGTATTTCTAGGTTAGTATGTACTGAGGATAATTTATTTTAACATAGATATAAATTTTATTTTCCTAATTAGTATTTTATTCTGATTATTTATTGATAAAGTATGTTTCTACGTTTTATTAAACTCGCTTGTTGTATTTCCACCTGGTAATGAACACTTGGAATGCTAAGAAAGAACATGTACTTTTCCTAGTGGCTGAAAAGTTAGCTATAGCTCATTTAACTGATGACGGACCCATAAGTCTCATGTAGGTTTGATTTCTACAAGTTAAGTATCTTAGGTGACCACATTTTTATTGTATTTATAGTTGATTATAATGCTACTAAAAGCGATAAACTTTATCCAATCCTTTTTTTACTTTCTTATCATTTGTACTTTTCAGTATTTTTTCCCATCACCTTGTTTTCTTCCGAATAATTGATTTCTCGGATACTAAGCCCAGGTATCTTTCCTGATAGTAACGAAGTTGACATTGGGAACCAGGTATTAATAGTTAATTATTTATTATTTATTTCACAAGATATTGCTAATAATTAGACGTTTTGCCTATGATATATGACTAATACGAACCAGTTTTTCATACACTACTGTTCAAATGAAGAGGCTAATTACCTTTTTTAATTATTGATATGTAAGGCACCAATCAATGTAATTTAACACCGGAAAATTAGTGAGGATGGAGACCAGTCAGAACATGGACTTACTATTTCGGATTCCTTCACGAAAGAGCGACATCGGCTTGGAGGAATTGATCGATTCAATTTTCTATATCAGCCACATCTCGAAAACGCTGTCCTGCTAAGCGGTTCTGCATCGACCGGAATAAGTGGTAATCCGAAGGCGCCANCATGCAGCAAAATGACCTTCCTACTTCCTTGTCTATTAAGTGGTATTTTCTGTTCGATTAGGTCGGCCAAATTAGTCAGTTAGCTACAGTACCACTCGGCAGTAGCCGTTTCACCCGGCTGAAGGAACTCATAAGACAGCATACCCTTCGTGTCCCACCAGATGCACGGAGCTTTTATGGTGTGGATATTCGGTTTTGCCGTCAATGTTGATGGCTGGCAGGGGGCTACCCAAGAATGTGTGCGTTTACGACTGTCGTATCTGATCCATTTTTCATCGCCACTACCAGTTTTCCACAAGCAGTCCTTTCTACGTTGCCTAGCAAGCAACGAGATGCATGTGTTGAGACGACGGCCGATGCTGTTCTCGGAGAGTTCCTGCGGTACCCACTTTCCGAGCTTCCGAATCTTTCCCATCTCATGCAATCGTCTCGAAATTGTTGCTTGACCAACTCCCANCAACATCAGTCTTCAACGCTCGTGGGGTTCCAGAGCGTTGTCGGTCACCGACATCAAAATAACCAATTCTAAAACGTCGAAACCAATATCTGCAAGTGCTCTGGGAAACAATATCTTCATCTAGAATAGAGCGAATGGATTCAACGCTTTTCCCGTTGTTGGAATTCGTAGAGAATACAGTAGTAAATATGCAGCTTTTGGTGGCTCATCGTGTTCACTGCTGTTTTGTGAGGCTTTGTTTACCAATAAACCGGAACAGACTGTTCAGAAACTACGATGCTAATACTATAAATACGTAAAAATTCGGGAATTTATTTAC